>CM031919.1:31685385-32221080 GCA_018703695.1 Prunus fruticosa
GAGTTGATGGTTAACGTGATAGAACCAGCATATAGTAAGGGGTACTTTTAACTTTGGATAGGATAGGGAAAAATCCTCCCATTTTGTCAATAGGGAAGCTGGCTATGATATTTAAGTTGAATGACCATTATGTGCTTGGCATGCATAACCAGTGTTTTCAAAAGGCATGCGTAGGTGCCCCTAGAAGTGCACATTTAGAGCAAGACGGGGAGCAAATCGCCTCAAGCGTTCCCTTGTTTAGCTGTTTGCACACTTAGCGCATGCATCGACGACGAGTCAGAAGGCGCATTCTGCCATGTGAGACGTGAGCTGCAAGGGATTCTATAACTTACTCGAGTTTTAATGAAGCTGCGCATTTTGGATGTTGTTTTAAATTTTTTTGTTTCAGTTTTTCGTTTTTTTCCAGAAGTTATTATTTGGCTTAATAAATCAATTTCACTCCTCCCAATACCGAAGGTTGGAAACAAACCTAAAACCCAAATTCATTCTTCTCAGCCGCATGTGTCTTTTCAGCTCTAACCTTCCTACTGATATAAGAATAGCCTTCCTCTCGAATTGTATGACCAATTGAGTTTTAAGATTGACTATTATAATTATTACTTATATTTAATTATATTTGATTGATTATTAAGCTTCCAAGGAAATTAATGGTTCAGTTTAATTATATTGTATTATTATCAGTGTTCTTATAAAAATAATACATGTCTCAAAAGGCTCACACCTCGCCTTACGAGACCAAAAAACCACCTTGCATCTACACTCGTATTTCAAAACATTGTGCATAACATGGGGGTTAATTAGACCTTGAACATCTAGGTAAGAATTTGCTAAAGCCCGTGATTTCAAATGTGGTGGTACTACGTCCCTTCCCCTTCTGCATCTGCATTGATATGAAACTTTCCACAGCGTCCTCCTCTGTCGTATCTGGGCCAACAGGTTCATAGTGAGTGATGCACTTTCGAAATAGTTGTTTTGTGCCGCTGATGTATATCCAGATGTTTGAATTTAGAATTAGCAGTGTTTTTTTGTGCCAGTTTTGCCTCACTTCTATAAAGACTGTTTCAGCCTCCTGATTGTTCCTTTCCACCTGTCCTCACCACTACACGACCATAATAATGACTGACATCTCCACAGTTTACTTATGAGGAGCCGGCGAGGTTCTCCCCTCAGCAAATTTAGCTTGCCTTTCTGGTTAAAAGAGTCTATATTCTTGAAAAGTCGGCAACCGACTATTATATGTAACTTACTTTTAGTATTGTTTGAAAGGAGCTGTTATTGAAACTTTGAGAATACACTCCTCCTTCGTACGGAAAAAACATGTGGGAGACATACACATTGAGCAACAAGAGTTCCCTTGCTTGTTTGTTTGAATCATTGAGTTTACCCGAATGAAAAAATTCAGGAGACTTTATAATTCATAGATACCAATGAACCAGTGCATAGTTGTTTGTCGTCTTTTGGCACATACTCCCTCCCAGACTGAGCTTCTGCAAAACGTGCGTCATCAGATAGGTATGAATGAATATGTATTTCTGCGATGGAGAAAAGAATAAAAATTAAAGTTACAGTCCTCCCTGAAAATCAAAAGAAAAGTCTAAAATGATGAAAAAATTGTCCCACAGCCAGCAAGAAGGACCACGGAGCAAGTAGATTTTAACCGAGTGGGTAGTTAAAGTTAGAACAAATGACAAAAGACACCCTGCTGATTTGGGGTGGTTCTAATATGAACTCCAGGGTATCTAATTTTTACGATTTCACCCTTAACGTACAATATCGTCGAATTTCCAGATCCTTTTTTAAGTTAATCATGTGGTAAATCGTTAAGTGTTAATATGTCTATTGTGGGACCCACCTACTAACTAACGTTCTTTGTAAAAAATTTTGTATAAAATGATAAATATCATGTGGTCAATCGTAAGTGCACTTGGGTTCGATTCATGTATGAGATAATCTAGAGACAACTCATCATAATACTCCCCTCCTAGCGAGTAACAAAAAATAAATCATATAAACCACGCTAGTTCATAGTCCCATTGACTAAAGTTATCAGCCACCAAATCCAATTTTTATACATATTATTTGATCTTGTAGGAGATGCTCTCAAAATGAACAAAACAAATTAAATATAAGATAGTTATAAGCCTATCGGTTGAGCGGACAATGAGGTACTAGGCTACATTTGAGAAGAGCTACTAATTTTTCATAGGGTGAAATCACATTAAAATACATATAATTTTTTTTAAATATTTTTTAAAGGCTACCTAGGCTGGAGCCCATGGTCGCCTTCTGCTAGTGTGCCGCCCAGTGAGGACTTTCAAAGTTTCAATTAATTATTGTACTCTAATTGCAATAAAACGTGCAGAAAGCAATAAAACGTGCAAAAAAAACCCGCAATATTACTGTTTCCACGAATATCCCTATTTTCTATTATGATATTATTTTATTTATTTCCTTTGTATAGATATTATGTAATTAGGATACCACTTCTTTTCCTCAGTTTAACCCTACTAGGGTTACAACCTTATAATATAAATACCTCAGTTCGGAGAATGAAATACGTCTGAAAATATTCTACCATATTGTTTGACTTGGTATCTAGAGCCAGGTTTTGGTGAGCCTGTGTGTGTTGTGCCCATTTAGTGTTCTACTATGTGCCTTAATTTCTTTTAGGGTTCTTGTGCCCGTGCTTGTACTGTGTTTATCATCTATACTTTGTTGTGTTTGTTTCCGCTGCTATCATGGGTGATGATTCCAAGGTTGTGATTGGTATTGGTGCGTCTACATGAAGGAGGTCACGTCCCTCACGTGATTACCTCTCCGAATTACGTCTGACAAATTGGATGGCTCCAATTATGCCTCTGGTCTCGTGGTGCTTGTATTTCGTTACTAGTTGCCATATGGCAGGTTGGATCAATGGAACGATGCCTGCTGCGTTCTAAGATTCTTGGTGGCCTATGCTGAATGGGAAGAAGATAATTGCTTGGTGAAGTCATGGCTTCTCAATTCCATGACTAAACCAGTTCATACCTTGTTTGATCATGGTGATCCTGTTTTTGATATCTGGAGGCTCTCGGAAGACCTATATTGTGACTTCAAGACAGTTCTTGGTTATTTCAACTCAGCCAAGCCATACTTACAAGTCAGAATGGTGAATCTATGAAAGTGTTCTATGAAAAACTCCATGCTATCTGGCAAGAGATTGATTGTGCTGCATCCACATGAGTTTAGTTGTTCTCCTGATGGGCTTGTCGTACTGAAAGAAATTGCAAGCGATTGAGTTTATGATTTCTTGGATGACTTGATCCAGCGTATGATGGTGTTCGTAGCCGTATTCTTGCTCTTAGTCCTGTTCCACCTCCTCTCAAGCCTATGTCATGGTCATGGATGAAGGTCCCGCCAGTCTGCTATGTTGGAGGATGGTTGGCCCTCGAAGTCGACCCAGCTCGTCAACGCTGGTCGTCCAGCACAATGCGGCCGATCGCTGACGTCCAGAAAATTTGGTTCTTCTTCCTTGGTTCTCGTCCTCCTACCTCTACCTCTAGTTCTCTTGAAGGTCGCCTAGTGCCGCCATTGTAATGGGAATCATTACTCTCAAAGTGTTTTAAGAAGCGGTGGTTACCCTCGTAGGTTTCCTGACTACAAAGCTCGTATGTATGGTCCCAAGGCCACTTATCCTGTGACTCCTTGGTGAGGCTCGTCCTCCGGACTTCATCTGCAAATCTATGTGCTTCTGATACTATGCCAGGTATGAGATCTACTACTTGGATAATTGACATGGTACTTACTGATCATATGACTTATAATGATAATATGTTTGATGAGTTGTCGCATAACCCCGTGACCCTATATTACTAATGCTAATGGTTTACTTCCCCAGTTACCGGTGAAGGTACCATCCATCTCACCCCTTCTTTACATTTGTCTCATGCCCTCTTAGTTCCCAATATTCATTGTAATTTGTTATCTGTTGGCGTTTACTTGATAGCTTAACGCTTCTGCTACCTCTATTCTACCCATTGTTTTTTCCAGGATCTCAGACTTAGAGAAGATTGGGCATGGTAAACGGATAGGGGGTTATATTACTTCCAGTTTCCGGCTGAGGTTACGTGATTGTGTCCGCTAATAAAGCTCTGAGTGGCAGTGTCAAAGACAATCAACAACTTTGGTTATGGCATCGTCGCTTAGGACATCCGGTCATTTGGTTATCTTAGACATTTGTTTCCTTCGTTATTTAGTTCATGTGATGAGTCTAGTTTCAAACGTGAGACTTGTGTAATGGCCAAGAGCCACCGTACCGTTTTCCCTTAAGTAATAATAAAGTTGCTTTGCCTTTTGAGTTAGTACATTCTAATGTCTAGGGTCCCTGCTCGTGTAACTTCTCATGGTTTCCGTTGGTTTGTGACGTTTATTGATGACTGCACTCGCTTAACATGTGTGTATTTGATGAAGAATAAACATGATGTTGCCTCTATTCTTCCTGGCTTTTGTGCCATGATGTCTACTGAATTCCATGCTCGTGTCAAAGTATTTCGCATTGATAATGGCGGTGAATATGTGAATCATACCTTGGCCCAGTCTTTCGTGATCAAGGTATCATTCACCAAACTACCACTCCATTCACACCTCAACGGAATGGTGTGTCTTAAAGAAGAATCGCCAAGTTACTTGAAGTTGCTCGCTCTCTAATGTTGGATATATCTGTTCCTCATCATCTTTGGGGACATGGTGTCTTGGCCGCCGCCTACTGATTAATCGTACTCCTAGTCGGGTTCTTGATTTCAAGACTCCACTTGATGTGTTGTGTGCTCTTACTCCTCCGGTTTCGGTCTCTAAGTTACCTCGGAAGGTGTTTGGGTGTGTTGCGTATGTTCATGTCTACTCCCATCAACGGAGTAAACTTGATCTTTGTGCTCTTCGCTGCGTCTTCATTGGTTATTCTACTACTCATAAGGTTTATAAGTGTTATCACCCGCCTACTCAGAAGGTACATGTCACTTTGGATGTCACATTATCACCCGACCGGTCGCGCACCTCGACGAGCGACAACAGTACCGATACGAGTGACGTGACCGGTCGCAAGATGATATTTTTGGTTTTTTCGAGCCTCTCTCAGAAGGACATAACAGTGATATTGGCGACTCTCGTACAGATGAAATTGATAATAGACCCCCATCAGCCCTCCATTGCCTCAATCAAGCTGTGATAATGAGGTACTTTCTAGTGATGTGCCTACCTATTCTTTGTCCCCACGTACTACCCGTGGGAAACATAAAGTGCAATATTCTCCTGATATACATGCCAAGTCTAAATATTTCGTTAACCATTATATGTCAACTCATCGTTTATCTAAGTCATATGCATCATATTTGTGTCAATTATCTAGTGTATGCCTCCCAACTAAGTTGCAGGATGCTCTATCTGATCAAAAATGGGTAGATGCAATGCATGTTGAGATGGAAGCTTTGAACAAGAATGCTACTTGAGAGTTAGTTCTTTTACCAAAAGGAAAAAAGGCGGTTGAGTGCAGATGGGTGTTTACTTTGAAGCACAAGGCTTATGGTTCCATTGACCGTTACAAGGCAAGATTGGTAGCAAAAGGATATACTCAGACATATGGAGTGGATTACACAGAGACTTTTGCTCCAGTAGCTAAGCTCAACACTGTACGCGTACTCTTATCCTTAGCTATTAACCATGACTGGCTGCTGCTACAATTTGATGTCAAAAATGCATTCCTCCACGGTGACATCAAGGAAGAAATATATATGGATCCTCCGGGGTATCCCCGTAATCTTTAAGGAGGGAGTGGTGTGCAAGCTACGGAAATCCTTGTATGGATTGAAGCAGTCTCCAAGAGCGTTGTTTGAAAGATTTGCTGCATCCATGAAGAAGTTTTGGTATGTGCAAAGTAACTCTGATCATACTTTGTTTCTGAAGCGTTATAAAGGTAAATTGACGGCTTTAATTATTTATGTTGATGATATGATTGTGACTGGAGATGATCATGTAGAAATAGAGAGTCTTCAAAAGTATCTGGCTTCAAAGTTCGAGATTAAATCATTGGGTGATTTAAAGTACTTTCTTGGGATTGAAGTTGTCAGGTCTAAACCTGGTATTTTTCTATCCCAAAGAAAGTGTGTTTTGGATTTACTTGCAGAAACTGGAATGTTGGATTGTAAACCGATTGATACCCCTAGTGAGCAGAATCATAAGTTAGGATTATATCTCGATCAAGTTCCAACTGATAAAGAACATGACCAAAGGCTTGTGGGGAAGTTGATTTATTTATCTCATACCCTTACGGACATTGCATATGCTGTAAGTATGGTGAGTTAGTTTATGCATTCTCCTAGTGTATATCATATAGGGGCTGTGACTCGTATTCTGAGGTATCTGAAAGTAACTCCTGGCAAGGGGTTAATTTTCTCCAAGTATGGTCATACTAATGTGGAAGGATACACAGATAATGATCGGGAGGTTCAACTACAGAGAGGCGTTCGACATCTGGGTATTTTATGTTTGTTGGTGGTAATCTTGTTACGTGGAGGAGCAAGAAACAAAAGGTGGTGTCTCGATCTAGTGTTGAGGCTGAGTATCGGAAATGGCCCATGGTTTATCTGAGTTACTATGGTTGAGAAGATTGTTGAGAGACCTTGGTTTTGGGCCTAAAAAACCCATGGAATTTATATTGTGACAATACGGCTGCGAATTGCAATTGCTCATAACCCTGTACAACATGACCGTACAAAGCATGTGGAGGTTGATCGAAATTTCATTAAGGAAAAATTGGATGCGGAGATTGTGTCTTTCCCCTTCATTCGTTCTGAGTATCAGTTAGCTGATGTTCTTACGAAAGCTGTTTCTACAAGTATCTTTCTCAACTCACTTGACAAGTTGGGCATGCGTGACGTCTTTACTCTAACTTGAGGGGGAGTGTTAGCGAGATATCCATATTCTATTAGGATATTATTTTATTTATTTCCTTTTGTATAGATATTATGTAATTAGGATACCACTTCTTTTCCTAGTTTAGCCCTACTAGGGTTACAACCTTGTAATATAAATACCTCCTTTCGGAGAATGAAATACATATGAAAATATTCAACCTAGTTTAACCCTTATGTTTGCAATATCGTCCAATTTCATCCTTTCGTTAAGTTGATCATGTGGTCAATCGTTAAATGCTAACATGTCTATTGTGGGACCCACCTACTAACCAACCAGTTCCTTAAAAAAATTGTATAAAATGATAAAAACATATAATTAAACAAAAACTAAATATAAAATGATAAATATCATGTGGTCAATCGTTAAGTGCACTCGGGTTCGATTCATGTAGGAGACAATCTTGAGACAACTCATCATAATACTCCCCCTCCCCTAGCGAATAACAAAAAATAAATCATATAAACCACGCTAGTTCATAGTTCCATTGACTAAAGTTATCAGCCATCAAATCCAATTTTGATACATATTATTTGACATCTCGTTGGAGATGCTCTTAACTGAACAAACAAATTAAATATAAAATAATTATAAGCCTATAGGTTGAGTGGACAATGAGTTAATAGGCTACATTTGAGTAGACTACTAATTTTTCCTAGAGTGAAATCACATTAAAATACATATAATTTTTTTAATATTTTTTAAAGGCTACCTAGGCTAGAGCCCACTGTAGCCTTGTTTGCAATAAAACTTGCAGAAAGAATAAAACGTGCAAAAAAACCCGCAATACAATACACATGCGTTTGTTAATTGATGCTAATCTCAACGGATAGTACTGCTCACTTAATACATCTGGATTGTATATATATATAAGCTCGTAGTCTCCGCTATATTGTATCCAATCTTAAATACACAACCGTGAAACATATTATGTTCTCCCTGCCCTTGGTCTCTCCCTCCTATGTCACAAGTTATCAAAGATTAATCCATATTCCAACAGCTCTACAGCATAGAACCAGGGAAAACAATATCCCTCCTTCATCATCTCAAGAAACTCATCATCATCATCACCATCATCACCATCATCAATGGAGATGAGTAATCCTCCTGCGCCTCTACGGCGATTAGCTCAATACCATCCTACCATTTGGGACCACAAACTCATCGACTCCTTCACCACTCACTACACCGTACGTATACTTATATTTCATTAACTATATTATGTTGTGCGCAGCGGAAGCAGATTGCACATGAACGGTGGATATGAAACCGTTGAAACAACAAGAGCAAAATATGGAATACAGAAATCCAAACGACACAAGGATTTATCCTGATTCAGCCCGTGTGTAGCCTACATCCAGTTCGAAGACAGCGAGAAATTCCACTAGTATCCCAAAGGAGATTACAAACAAAGGAGATTAACCCTCTCACCTATCCTAGGAATTACAGAGTTTAACTCTCACAACCCAAATCCCAAATACACCCAAGTCACACCCTCACAACAATTGAAAAGAAAGAACAATTTTTCTCTTCTTCTCACACTTGGTTGTAATTGCTACAAATGAAAACATTTGCTTCCAATTTATAGCCAAAGATGTAAGAGTGTGAATGCAAGCTTCAACTATTCATATGTTGGCTACCAAACTCAACAATGGATGGCTACCAACCTATCCACACATTTTGACCTCATAGCAAGCCAACATTTACTCACATGGGCAACTTCAATGGCAAACCAATATTGACCCACATGCCAAATTTGAGCCAATTTCAACATATTAATCATATACTTTTGAATTAGGTTATGCCTCACCTGTGTCATGCATACACATCATGATCATTTTTTTATATTAATTAATATTCATCCAATGCAGTATGAATTACATGCCACACGATTGGACAGTCTAAAGCAGAACGTTGCTAAAACGTTGCTGGCTGCATCCACCAGTAACGAAGGCAGCTCTGCCAGCACTTGTTCCGTTTTAAAGCTTATCGACTCAATGCAGCGGTTGGGAGTGGCCTACCATTTTGAGCAAGAGACCGATGCAGCTCTACTTAGTCTCGTTTCTTCGAGCACTCACGGTACCACAGATGATCTTCACACAGTTGCCTTGCAATTCCGGATACTAAGAGAACATGGCATCCCTATGAGCCCAGGTATAAATTTCACATATATACTATGGCATCTCTTTACTTCAATTATCCGAACCATCTGTTTTTCCTATATTTCAATTCTTGCTTTACTTGTGGATGATGGTGACAAATGAACAGATGTGTTTAACAAGTTTAGAAGTAGAGACGGAAGCTTCAAAGACAGCTTAAGCAAGGACGTGGAGGGACTTCTGAGTTTGTATGAAGCCTCGCACCTTGGGATGCCTGGGGAAGAAGAAGATCATGTTTTGGAAGAAGCCAAGAGTTTTAGTACCAGAAACTTGAGACAATTAATAGGAACTTTGGAAGACGATAATTTATTGAAGCAAATAGTAGAGCAATCACTAGAAACCCCCCTGCATTGGAGGATGCCAAGAATAGAAGCCCGGAACTTCATCGATATCTACGAAAGAGACAATTCTAAGAACCCGGCTTTGCTTGAATTGGCCAAGTTGGATTATAATCTTGTCCAATCAGTATATCAAATGGAGATAAAGGAGCTATCAAGGCAAGACATATATGTTTATTATTTTAATCAAACCGCATCATTGACAAAAACTAGACTAAATGTGTTTAATCAGATTTGATTATTGTCCACAAAACGCATGATGCAGGTGGTGGAGAGACTTGGATTTCAAAAACAAGGCAAGTTTCTCAAGGGATAGATTGATGGAGAACTACTTGTGGGCAATGGGGATCAATTATGAGCCCCGATTCTCAGAATGCAGGATTGGCCTCACCAAGTTTGTTTGCATATTAACAATAATTGATGGCATGTATGATGTCTATGGATTTCTGGATGAGCTTGAGCACTTTACACAGGCAGTATGTCGGTAAGATGTAATTAAGATGTTTTTTTTTCTTCCTTGGATTATATGTTTTCCTTGGATACATGAGATACCAGTCACATTCAAGTATAATATATTTTCATAGATTTGTATGCTTTTGTATGGATTTTGCTTGGGAGGCGCACAACATGCTACCTAAGTTATTATTTATTTTTATCTGTTATAATGGAAAATAATTGAACTCTTCACTTAGTCTAATCCTAATTCATATTCTCGATTCTTTGGAGCTTACCTTAAATTTTCAGTCAACTAATCATTTCAAGTTTTCAACCTTTCTTTTTCCTTCCTCATTTTTTATTTTTGTTGTTGTTTTTACACAGATGGAATATGGAAGCAAAGGAGGAGCTTCCCGAGTACATGAAGCCAGTTTATGCTGCCATGCTCAAATTTGGCAACGAATTAGCTGATAACGTTTTTAAAAATAATGGTTTGGACGTCCTCCCTTATATTAAGAAAGAGGTAATTACGGAGAAATTTATATCCACATCTCTTCTTATATATATATATATATATATATATATATATATATATAGCTTCAATTGAGGGATTCCTCAAAGGGATATTCTTGTAGGCCCACTCCGTATCGTATTTCACTAGTCTATTTTGTAGATACTTATTCAAAGATCATCTCTAAAAAAATCACTTGAATCCAATATCATTTGACCACTCAATTAAATTATTAAAATATTAGTACTTTCTTGAAGCACCGTATTCATTGATTTTGTAGCACACAATTGGATATCAAAATAATTTCCAATTTGTCCAATTTTTTGCAAAGATAATCTATGAATATAGACTTAAAAAATAGATAATTTGGATCTTGAAAAAAAAATATATACGAAACCCTAAAAAAGTGTTCCTCAATTAAAGGGACTAATATATATATAATATCATGCATAAAAGAAAAGGAATCTAAAACTTGCTAATAATTTAATAGAATAGTTACAAACACATAAAGTTAAATTTACCATGTCATGCATAAAAGAAAAGGAATCTAAAACTTGCCAATAATTTAATAGAATAGTTACAAACACATAAAGTTAAATTTACCATGTTAGTGTCCATTCTGCGTATCCCACTAACTGTAAACACGTATTCTTTTCTTTTCTTCTCCTTTTTTTTATAATTTTTTGTGTGTGTCTGTTTGCAGTGGGTAAATCTTTGTAGATCATATTTGGTAGAGGCACGGTGGTTTCACAGAGGATACACACCAACTTTACAAGAGTACTTAGACAACGCATGGACTTCAGTGGGTGGCCCTGGTGCTCTTCTCCATTCTTATTTGTTGCAAGGATTAGGATGCCACCTCACAAAAACTTCACTTGAGTCCTTTAAGCATGGCTATGAAATTGTATATTGGGCATCCCTCATGACTCGACTTAGCGATGATTTGGGCACTTCCAAGGTAATATATGACTTAACTAACGAACAAGAAAAATATTAGCGTCACTCGCACGAATGGTTGATATTGCATCGATCACGAGTCCACGTGTGATTGATGCTAGCACAACTCGTATCTTAGTATCTTCTGTATGTAATGTACATATAAGCTAAGTAACTTATTAGCAAACTTGATAGGTTAAGTTCTAATTATTCTGTTTTTTGCACAAATTATAAAGGCTGAAAGTGAGAGAGGTGATGTGGCTAAAGCCGTAGAGTGTTACATGGAAGAAAAAGGCACATCTGAGGAAGAAGCACAGCACTACATAAACGATTTGATCTGCTATTCATGGAAGAAAATGAATGAGGAGGGTGCAAAAACTAGCGGGATACCAAAATCAATTGTAAAAATGTCACTCAATATGGCGCAGATTGCTCACTCTATCTTTCAACATGGCGATGGTATTGGAACTTCAATTGGGGTCACCAAAGATCGTTTAATTTCTTTGATTGCAAATCCTATTCCTATATATCATGAACACAAGTGACCAAGATCACTGGTTTTATTGTAATTGACTAGATTCTTAATTACAAGCCTCCTAAATTCATCAAAGTTGAAAGGCTGAAAAAAAATTCTATAATAACACTCAGTTTGATGTGAATTTTCTGTTCTTAAGCATTTTTGCTAAAACTGCTTTTACTGAAAACACTTTTATGCTAGAAGTACTTTTACTAGAAATGCTTTATGCATTCACCGTTACAACAATTCGTGCTCTCAAAGGGTAAAGCGCCCATAAAGTTCCATGTCCCATCTTTCTTTCTTTTTTCTTTTTTTTTAATGACATTTTCTATTGAGAAAGTCAATAGTATATTAAACTTACACACACTACATGAATGCTAGGACTCAAACCCATGACCTTTTCTGGGAGGAGCAATTGCTCCGAACCACGACACAATTGAGTCTTTTGCTCCATCTTCTATATTAATCCAGGGCCTTTGGAAAATAAAAGAAAAGGAAAAAGGCACCTAACAATATGATCTTGGGAGACATTGCGCATTGAGCCAACAAGAGTTCCCTTGTTTGTTTGAATCATTGAGTTGACCCTAATGAAGAAATTATAGAGATTCCTAAATTCATAGATACCGATGAACCAGTGCATAGTTGTTTTATCGTCTTTTGGCACGTGCTTCCTTCCTAGACTAACCTTCTGCAAAACGTGCATCATCAGATAAATAAGAATGAATATGTATTTCTGCCCATGGAGAAATAAAAAAAGTATAAAGTTATAGTCCTCCCTAAAAATCAAAGGAAAAATCTAAATTGTATGGAATCGTAACAAACACTGACTGCCATCAAGTAAGACCACAGAACAAAGAATTTTTTAACGGATGGGCTAGTTAAAGTTATTAGCTTAAAATCTAATGCTCAAATTTTTTTTTGTACTTACAATTTCTATAGTTTTTTTTAGAAAAAAAAGTATGTATTAAACCATATAAACCATGCACATGGGCAGTGGCGTAGCCAGGAATTCTCTCAAGGAGGATCAACATTATTAGCCAAGATAAATGAAAAAGTCATACCACCACCGGACTTGGATTAGGATGGTTTAGAGGAGAAGAAAAATGCATACAAGGATGTGCCATGAGAATAAAACTATGAGATAATAGATTAATAACCTAAAATCTTAAGTATCCATTGTTTTTCTACATAAATATTTTAGAATAAGTTCAATTATATAAGAAAACTTTGATGGTTGTTGTTCCAAAAATATTTAATGGGTTTTAAGACAATATTGGAAGATGTTGCTAATTAAATTGAACATGAATAAAAACACTTACGTGGTAGAAGGTCAAACCAGTTGCTCTACCACCCACTTACATTGTAAACTTAAGTAAATAGAGTAATATAAAAATAAATAAAAGTAAAATGACAAAGACATTTACTTAAATGTTGAAAGTGGAAATAAGGTAATATGTACACTGTTACCATTGGGTCAAAAGGGTCAATAAGATAATCTGTACACTGTTACCATTGAGTCAGAAGGGTCATATGACCCTCCTAGGCCTTAATTGGCTCCGCCCCTGCACATGGGATGACACTACATGGAAAAGTGGGCCGAATTCTCCCCCTCCCAAAGTGCACCCAAGTTCAATTTATATAGGAGACAATCTTGAGATAACCCATTATAAGACTCCACCTCCCTAGCGAATAACAACAAATAAATCATATAAACCACACTAGTTTATAGTTCTATTCACTAAAGTTATCAGCTATCAAATCCAATTTTGATACATATTATTTGACATCTCCATTGGAGATGCTCTTAATTGAGCAAATAAATTAAATATAAGATAATTATAAGCCTGTACTCTAATTGCAATAAAACGTGCAAAATAACCTGCAATACAATACACATGCGTTTGCTTTCAAAGTTTCAATTAATTACTGCACTCTAATTGCAAAAAAACGTGCAAAATAACCTGCAGTACAATACACATGCGTTTGATAATTGATGCTCACTTAAAATATCCGAGTTGTCGGTTTTTAGGTAAGCGGGATTGTATATGTACAAGCTCGTAGTCTCCGGTATATTGTATCCAATCTTAAATACACAACCGTGAAACATATCATGTTCTCCTCCCTCTCTCACTCCGTCCCCTTGGTCTCTCCCTCCTTTGTCACAAGTTATCAAAGATTAGTCCATATTCCAACAGCTCTACAGCATAGAACCAGGGGAAAACAATATCCCTCCTTCATCGTCTCAAGAAACTCATCATCATCATCACCATCATCAATGGAGATGAGTAATCCTCCTGCGCCTCAACGGCGATTAGCTCAATACCATCCTACCATTTGGGACCACAAACTCATAGACTCCTTCACCACTCACTACACCGTACGTATACGTAAATTTCATTAACTATATTAATCATATACTTTTGAATTAGGTTATGCCTCACCTATGTCATGCATACACATCATGATCATTTTTTTATATTAATTAATATTCATCCAATGCAGTATGAATTACATGCCACACGATTGGAGAGTCTAAAGCAGAACGTTGCTAAAACGTTGCTGGCTGCATCCACCAGTAACGAAGGCAGCTCTGCCAGCACTTGTTCCGTTTTAAAGCTTATCGACTCAATGCAGCGTTTGGGAGTAGCCTACCATTTTGAGCAAGAGACCGATGCAGCTCTACTTAGTCTCGTTTCTTCGAGCACTCACGGTACCACAGATGATCTTCACACAGTTGCCTTGCAATTCCGGATACTAAGAGAACATGGCATCCCTATGAGCCCAGGTATAAATTTCACATATATACTATGGCATCTCTTTACTTCAATTATTCCTATATTTCAATTCTTACTTTACTTGTGGATGATGGTGACAAATGAACAGATGTGTTTAACAAGTTTAGAAGTAGAGACGGAAGCTTCAAAGACAGCTTAAGCAAGGACGTGGAGGGACTTCTGAGTTTGTATGAAGCCTCGCACCTTGGGATGCCTGGGGAAGAAGAAGATCATGTTTTGGAAGAAGCCAAGAGTTTTAGTACCAGAAACTTGAGACAATTAATAGGAACATTGGAAGACGATAATTTATTGAAGCAAATAGTAGAGCAATCACTAGAAACCCCCCTGCGTTGGAGGATGCCAAGAATAGAAGCCCGGAACTTCATCGATATCTACGAAAGAGACAATTCTAAAAACCCGGCTTTGCTTGAATTGGCCAAGTTGGATTATAATCTTGTCCAATCAGTATATCAAATGGAGATAAAGGAGCTATCAAGGCAAGACATATATGTTTATTATTTTAATCAAACTGCATCATTGACAAAAACTAAACTGAATGTGTTTAATCAGATTTGATTATTGTCCACAAAACGCATGATGCAGGTGGTGGAGAGACTTGGATTTCAAAAACAAGGCAAGTTTCTCAAGGGATAGATTGATGGAGAACTACTTGTGGGCAATGGGGATCAATTATGAGCCTCGATTCTCAGAATGCAGGATTGGCCTCACCAAGTTTGTTTGCATATTAACAATAATTGATGACATGTATGATGTCTATGGATTTCTGGATGAGCTTGAGCACTTTACACAGGCCGTATGTCGGTAAGATGTAATTGAGATGTTTTTGTTTTTTCCCTGGATTATATGTTTTTTTTTAATCACTGAATAATTCATAGATCATAGAAATAATGGTGTCATTGCTGCACGGGATACATGAGACACCAGTCACATGCAAATATAATATATTTTCATATTTGTATGTTTTGTATGGATTTTGCTTGCGAGGCGGGCACACACACACAGTCTTTCTTTTGTTTTCTTGTATCATCAATTGTCTTCACATAATCCTTTCTTTGACCTATACACAGTTACATAATTAATTACGACGTACTCATCTTCACTAGTAGGTAATCGAGACATGCTACCTAAGCTATTATTTATTTTTCTTCGTTATAATGGAAAATAATTGAACTCTTGACTTAGTCTAATCCTAATTCATTTTTCCGATTTTTGGAGCTTACCTACCTAGATTAAATTTTCAGTCAAATAATCATTTCAAGTTTTCCACCTCTCTTTTTCCTTCCTCATTTTTTTCATTTTGTTGTTGTTTTTACACAGATGGAATATGGAAGCAAAGGAGGAGCTCACCGAGTACATGAAGCCAGTTTATGCTGCCATGCTCAAATTTGGCAACGAATTAGCTGATGACGTTTTTAAAAATAATGGTTTGGACGTCCTCCCTTATATTAAGAAAGAGGTAACGGTGAAATTTATATCCACATCTCTTCTTATATATATATATATATATAAGCTTCAGTTGAGGGATTTCTCTTATTTGAGGAACACTCTTGTAGGGCCCATTTCGTATTGTATTTCATTAATCCAAACTGTCTATTTTGTAGATACTCATTCAAATATCATCTCTATAAAAAATCACTTGAATCCAATATCATTTGACCACTCAATTGAATTATTAAAATGTTAGTATTTTCATGAAGCACTATATTCATTGATTTTGTATGATACAATTAATTGGATATCAAAACAGTTTCCAATTTGTCCAATTTTTTGTAAAAATAACCTATAAATGTAGACTTAAAAAATAAATAATTTGAATTGTTGGAAAAAAAAAAATTGTACGATATCCTAAAAAGTGTTACTCAATAAAAGGTGCTGATATATTTTATATATATATATATGCATAAAGGAAAAGGAATCTCAAACTTGCCAATAATTTAATAGAATAGTTACAAACACGCATAAAGTTAAATTTGCCATGTTATTGTCCATTCTGCGTATCGTACTAACAGTAAACACGTATTCTTTCCTTTTCTTCTCCTTTTTTTTTTAATTTTTTTGTGTGTGTCTGTTTGCAGTGGGTAAATCTTTGTAGATCATATTTGGTAGAGGCACGGTGGTTTCACAGAGGATACACACCAACTTTACAAGAGTACTTAGACAACGCATGGACTTCAGTGGGTGGCCCTGGTGCTCTTCTCCATTCTTATTTGTTGCAAGGATTAGGATGCCACCTCACAAAAACTTCACTTGAGTCCTTTAAGCATGGCTCTGAAATTGTATATTGGGCATCCCTCATGACTCGACTTAGCGATGATTTGGGCACTTCCAAGGTAATATATGACTTAACTAACGAACAAGAAAAATGTTAGCGTCACTCGCACGAATGGTTGATATTGCATCGATCACGAGTCCACGTGTGATTGATGCTAGCACAACTCGTATCTTAGTATCTTCTGTATGTAATGTACATATAAGCTAATTAACTTATTAGCAAACTTGATAGGTTAAGTTCTAATTATTCTGTTTTTTGCACAAATTATAAAGGCTGAAAGTGAGAGAGGTGATGTGGCTAAAGCCGTAGAGTGTTACATGGAAGAAAAAGGCACATCTGAGGAAGAAGCACAACACTACATAAACGACTTGATCTGCTATTCATGGAAGAAAATGAATGAGGAGGGTGCAAAAACTAGCGGGATACCAAAATCAATTGTAAAAATGTCACTCAATATGGCGCGGACTGCTCACTCTATCTTTCAACATGGCGATGGTATTGGAACTTCAATTGGGGTCACCAAAGATCGTTTAATTTCTTTGATTGCAAATCCTATTCCTATGTATCATGAACACAAGTGACCAAGATCACTGGTTTTATTGTAATTGACTAGCTTCTTAATTACAAGCCTCCTAAATTGATCAAAGCTGAAAGGCTGAAAATAATTCTATAAACACTTAATTTGATGTGAATTTTCTGTTTTTAAGCGTTTTTGCTAAACCGCTTTTTACTGAAAACACTTTTATGCTAGTGTTTATACCCAATTTGGTCGATGGACCAAAAGTGGTTTCCTCCCCAAAAAGAAAAAAAGAGCATGGCCAGGGCCTAAGCCCAATAGTTGTCTGTAAGTTGTATTTTTCAAGAAAATTTCTCTTGTTTAAGATAAACACCAAGATAGGACCAAAACCAAAGCCTAATAATAAAGGGCCCAAAGCGAGTGGACTATTGGAAAATGAAAAAATCGGAAGCTGTTCCAAACCCACGCGAAGTTGGAAAAGGGCCATCAACATTTAATGACGATTTGACTTTTCCCTCTTCCAGTTGGAAAGTCAGCCCCTGAAAGAAGCCACCAAGCCAGGTAAGAAGCCAACTTGCATATCAAACCGCCAAGTACAAAAACGCTTCAAACCAGAAAGCTGTCTCGAAGAGCCGGTCCTCGTCAGAAAGTCTATTCACCCATACTATGGACCGGTTCAGAATGTCAAGTCGACAAGCTGACTTTGGACGACAACCAAATATCCTCGCTCAGTCATCATCACTTAAGACTTCTCCTGCACCTATAAATAGAGAGCTTCCAGCACAGAAGAAGGGGACTCTCTCTCTCCAAAAACCAGACGCAACGTCTTGTAGAACACTCTAAAAGCACTCAAGATACTCCAGTCAAACTCACTCGGATTCCAGATAGCCAGACTACTTCTGGATCCATCTTTTTATTTCTCCCATCTTCGTGGTATGACTAACTTCTGGAAATGTTCAATTTGAATTTGTATAACCTAGCTAGTTGTAGCCTTAGATCACCATGGTAATGTATTTCACAGTTTATAACTGATAAACATAGATCTTTATTGTTCCTGCCGCTGATCTAAGAATTGAATGAAGAAGAAAAAATGGAACTCGTTTCTAAAGAGCTCTATTATGCCTATATCTGCATTTCTCTTCATATTCGTGATATTTAAACATTCTCCTGCTTCTATTTTATTCAAGTTGTAAGATTATAAAAGGTTTATTGGTTTTTAGCTTGAGGCCTTATAAGCTTGAGGGATATAAACCAGTTGGGCCCGAAAACCATACCTGTTGGGCCCGAATTTATGGTTAGTTTGCATAGATATATCTAAACTCAAAATTAGGTTTATAAACCCACGCTGGGTGTTTATTAACCAAGAACTTTATCTTTTTCCCTTGCTTAGGTAGGTGTTGCTCGCACCAACCAGGGCCGAGATATACACGAGAGAAAGAATGTTAAAGTCCCCTTAATCGGGGCATAGAAAAGACATCTAGGCCAGGACCCCACTTGGAGCACAATGGCTTGAACAGAGATCCAGAAAGAAGGCGCAAACTTCGCAAGATACCCATCATATTCGCTCGTACCAGGTCTGTTGGACTGGTCTTATAACCAACAGGTGGCACGCCTACAAAGCAGAACCCATGAATCAGGAAGAGTCCAGAAGTTAAGCCCAAGACAGGGCTGGACTGGATTTTTGTCAACCTGATTCAACTTTCAATTTTGTTGAATTTTGAAATAGTATCTGCGCAAGCCAAAAAGATACAATCGGGGCATTGGTGTCGGTCTAGCAACTGCTGTATTCTTCCGAGCACGCCTATCAAGACATTCGGCGAAAAGAATACCTGACGAGAAAGAAGACCAACAGCTAGAAGTACTTTTACTAGAAACACTTTATGCATTCACCGTTAGAACAATTCGTGCTCTCAAAGGGTAAAGCGACCATAAAGTTCCATGTCCCATCTTTCTTTCTTTTTTCTTTTTCTTTTTTATGACATTTTCTACTAAGAGATGCGATAGTATGTTAAACTCACACACACTTGGGAGGAGCAATTGCTCCAAACCACTACATTATTGGTCTTTTGCTCCATCTTATATATTAATCCATGGCCTTTGGAAAATATAAGAAAAAGAAAAAGGCACCTAACAATATGATCTTGAGATAAGCAGCATTATTGAATATAATCCATGCCTTTTATATTAAATTAATTGAGGAGTAAAGGGAGATTAGCACTAAAATTGTCTCACACGGCACTAAGTGAGTGGTAAAGGGTAGCAATGTCGTTTCACAGTCAGGAGGCATGGTGTAAGCATGGAAGGATGGATTAGTAAAGTAATTTGGCAAAAGGAAACATATAAATAAGAATGGACTGAATGATTGATACTGAACTGGGTTTTAATCAGTGGATGCAGTGGCAGATATGTAATATGCTACACAAAACAGGCCATGAACAAAACACAAGATCCCTCCAATTGACAGAAAATGATGGTGTGTGAAGCCACATGAAGCTCTTGACTTGTGGTTTGACCAAGTCCCAATCACCAGCATGGCCAATCCAACCCCAAAAATGATCCTGATCATCAAATGAAATTAACAATTAATCTTAATTAACCAATAATCTAATCACGTAATTTGAGAGAGAGAGAGAGAGAGAGAGAGAGAGAGAGAGAGCATATATATATATATATATACATACCAGGTGAAGACGAGGCAAGCCACAGAGAGTTGCTTATTAGGAGGTGCCTTTTGGAGCTCTTCTTGAGAACAAATGCAACTGCATCCACCAAGCAAGTTAGCAACAACATGGGCTGCAACCAAAAGTCCTGCTGCGGCTAATCCTAGCTTGAAAGCTGCATGGCTTGGTTCTCTGCACTCGAAAATCCATAGCCTCAAGTGCTTGACCTGAATAGTTTGAATTATATTCCCAAAAGCTATGAACATAAACATTCCATTAACAAAGAGAATCATTGTCAGAAAGAAATTAATATACCTTGTTTTGTTCAAGCTCTGCTTCGATGCCCAGAATCCCACCTACGATGTCCATTGCCACGATCAAGAGGCACACCAAAAATCCTCCTAGTCTTACCATTCTCTCTCTCTCTCGTTTGTTTGTGGATGATGAGCAGGAAGGGAGAAATATGAAATATGAATGGGGAGAAGAAAGAGTAAGGGGGAATATGTGTGAAAGGGTACGTAGGAAAGTAGGTAGAATGGATCATTAGCTGGGAGAAGTGGGTAAAAAAGCTTCTTTTGTCTACATAGTGCAAGCTTTATTTTGCTTTTGGGTCTTTTTTCTCTCCTTTATATTTTTTATTTGGTCTTGGATTCCTTTGATGGGGAAGCAAGAAAAGAAGGGCATAAACCAGCTCATAGAGGAGCGTGCCTAACCATCTTTTCTTACACCACCCCCATATATGCCCAAAGATGAATCGGTGGGTGATTCTCCGATCTTCAGAACCTTTTTGACTTTTCATGTGGAAGATTTTTGAAACTATTGATTTGATTGTGACAGTGCACCAATTATTAATGTTTTCTGCTCACTACTGTACTAATGTGTCAATCATTTTCTTTCTGCGAGCTTTAGAAATTTTGGTAACGTTTTCACACATCCTAAATATTAGGACCTCATCCTCCACGGACCACAGTGAAGTGAGTTATAAATTCTCTGAGTTTGTGATTAGAGTCTAGTACTTGAAGCTGTTAATTCTAAGGGAACTAATCAAATAAATTAATCAAATGAAGAAATAAGTAAGGCAATATGTGGAATAATGAATCGTGATGGAGATAATTGAAGGTATTTAACGTAAGGGGAATGCTAGCAACCTTCTCTCCAACCTTCTCCCCTTTCCTCATGACATGTGTCTATTTCCTTACACTTAAAACAATGTAACTAATGCATCAAACAAACTAACATTTTTTTCCAAGTTTACCCTTATTAAATGTTTTGTCCTTCAATTTGTTCAAAAACAATTTTACAACTCTCTTACCACATGTAAAATATTAAATAATAAAATAGTCAGTTTTAAAAAAAAGAAAATGTCTATTTTTTTCATGGATAAAATTTCTATTTTTTTAAACACAAAAAAATGACCTAAAAAAAACACTCAATAGAAAGATCACATTTTTAGAAAGAAAAAAGACTTCCTTCAAAAGGAAGTTCATTAATTGTATTTTTTTTAACTACTAAAAAAAGTTAAAGAGCATTTTCAGTAACAACTAAAAATATAAATAAAAAACCCCAAATAATCATACTCAAAGGGAAGTTCATAGTTTTATTTATATTTATTTATATCCCTTACTGCCTTTGGAGTCTGATTATTTGAAAGAAAAAAAAATCCTAAAATTCAGGCATACCAAATTTTCGATTTAAACCAATCTCTCCTTGCTCCCTTTTGAGTCTTTCAAAAAACAAAAAAAAACTAACGTTTTTCCTTATTTAATTTTTAAGTTTTATTTGAATGTCTCGTTAGAGTGTTTTAAAAAAAAACGTTTTTTCTTAATTAATTTTTAACAAGGTGGTAAGAAGTTTGTAAAAAAATTGGATAAAATAAAGAAAACATTAAAATCAATATATTTAATAAGGGTAAATTTGGAAAACAAATGATAGCTTGTTTAATACATTAATTACATTGTTTTAAGTGTAAAGAAAGGGACACATGTCATGAGGTAAGGGAGAGAAAGTCCAAAGAAGAAGGTTGGAGAAAAGGTTGCTAGCATTCCCCTTAACGTAATTCGAAATCAGAAGAGTGTTTGGGCTTTCCGGGTGTGCGAATAGTGCAACACTTTAATGTGGGCCATTTCATGTCTTGGGTTGTGACATGAGAATATGCAAACTCATATGCAGAACATTCTTGGGTCTTGGCCTACTTTCATTTTCATCAGACCCAGATGTATTGGACCTATTTATACTTGGGTTTCTCTACTGCAATGTAATATGGTGAGTTTAGATAAAATGCATGCGAGTTCATATTTACAATTCATGTGATTGAGGGATTCAATCCAAATTGTTTTCTTATCTTTTAGTTGGTTTTTTTTTAATGTTTTATTCATATCTTAGTCAATTTAAAATAAACAACAAGCGAAAATTTGGGACACGTAGTGCCATGTAGGCAACTAACACGGAGATGTAATCGAAACCCTAACAGGAGAACTACATTCTAACAAATTGAAAAGATCGGGCTATCTAATTGCAAAAATCGAGTGGACAGGGTGTTTGTGCCTAGTAAATCTCGGCCGCAAAAGCCGATCGAGGGAACTTCCTCTCGACCTTAGCACCTGCCCAGGAGAGACAAACATGGCAGGGTGTTGTTCGTTTTCTTTCATGCAACCAAAACGAGATGTGAAGGTGAAACCCCCATGGCCTTGGCATTTCAGGCCGAGGCCGAATAAAGCAATTATTCTTCAAACTGACGGCCGAGGTAAAAGGCCAAGTAGCATCGCCACGTGGCATTATGGCCCCATTCTCCATTTAATGAAGTAATGCCTCTGATCACAGCAGAAAACCCATGATCCACGTAAAAGTATTAATGAGCCAAGAAAGAGGGGACGTGATTGAAGTCAGATGTGGTGAGTAAAATCAGGGATTAGGTGTGAAAATCCCACAATTTTGTAAGGTTAACTCACCAACCATCATACTAGAGTATTAAATGCATCCCCACGGCCAAAGGCGTAGAACCTACAATAAGGGCGGCGCCCGGGATTTATGAGGTCACACCACCATGCTTCACAATCCCAAATGCCGATTTGACTACCCACTTGCTTTGATCCAGCCCATCATGCAGATTTTCAGCCTCGATTATCCCTTCAGAGCTCCTCCTATAAATACCAAGCTCAAACTACATTCAAAGGGTTCAAACACCAAACCAAAAGTCTCCCATTGAGCAAATTATATTTTCCTGTCATTTATCTTCTTATAATGCACTTTCAATACTTTTACTTGCTTTCCTAGGAGTAGTGATAGTTTGTAAGGAAAATTCATTTATCTATATATCATACGACCCTTGGTTTTCAAGGCAGCTGGAGCAACATCTTTGTTACTCCATCATCCACCCTATATATCACACGACCGTCGCCATCCAGCGACGCGCGCGGAGCACCACCTAAAATCCACCAGAAACACTACCACTAAAACGTCCTTGTAGCTCAGGCCGTAAACCTAATGGCCGAGATCAGTTCCTCTCTCGGCCACAATCGTTTGATTAGAAGTCAAACTCAAACTAGCGCACCACTTAACCATTTACCCAAACACATCACTCTTAAATGCACGGTAGACCGTGCTGGCACGCCCGCACAACCGCACCGCATCCAAAAGAAGGACGTCACGTGTCGACGCATATCCCTCGGCCCGGAACACCAGGCCTTGAGATTTGCGAGCCCAACACAGGGATTAACATGCCTTATGAGTGCAACCCACAAGGTACTAAATTGTCATTACATTTTTTGTTAATACAAACAATGTTTTAAATTGCGATCAAATTATGTTAAGTGTTGCAATTCACCAACACGTCTAACTCCGTTGAAATTTCTATTAAATTTAGGGATGTTTCCATAAATTCAATGTAACTTAAAAAGAATTATAAAAAAGCAAAATTTAAATATTACTAAAAAATAAAATAAGAAGAAACATTAATCACCAGTAATAATTAAATTTTTATTTATAAAAAAAAAAACCAAAATTTACTTTTTTCATATTTTCATAAATGTGAGTTTTTATAAAAACTTTCAAATATAGCCCAAATACCCACTTGAAGCATCTGCAGCACTAGTCGATCGGTTGAGTGCTACATGGAAGAAAAAGGCATATCTGAGGAAGAAGCACAAACCTACATAAACGATTTGATATGCCATGCATGGAAGAAAATGAATGAGAAGAGTGCCAAAAAAACTAGCAGCATACCAAAACCAATTGTAAAAATGTTACTCAATATGGCGCAAACTGCTCACTCTATCTTCCAACATGCGATGGCATTGGAACTTCAATTGGGGTCACCAAAGATCGTTTAATTTTGTTGATTGCAAGTCCTATTCTTGTATATCCTGAACACAAGTGACCAAGATCATTGGTTTTATTGTAATTAACTAGATTCTTAATTACAGGCCTCCTAAATTGATCCTTGCTGAAAGGCGGAAAGCAATTGTATAAACACTCTGTTTGACGTGAATTTTATGTTCTTAAGCGTTTTTGCTAAAAGTGCTTTTACTGAAAACACTTTATGCTAGAAGTACTTTTACTAGAAACACTTTATGCAATCACTGTTACAACAATTCATGCTCTCAAAGGGTAAAGCATCCAAAAAGTTCCTTGTCCCATCTTTTTTCTTTTTTTTACGATAGTATACCAAACTTAGACACTATCCCGAGTGCTAGGACTTTAAATCGAGGACCTTTCCTGAAGGGGACAACTGCTCCAAACCACTAATCTACTACTCTAGTGAGTCTTTTGCTCCATCTTCTATATTAATCCACGGCCTTTGAAAAATAAAAGAAAAGGAAAAAGAAACCTAACAATATGATATTGAGATAAGCAGCATTATTGAATATAATCCATTCCTTTTATATTAAATTAATTGATGAGTAAAGAGATATTAGCTCTAAAATTGTCTCACATGGCACTAAGTGAGTGGTAAAGGATAGCATTGTCATTTCACAGTCAGGAGGCATGGTGTGTGAGCGTGAAAAGGATGGATTAGTAAAGTAATTTGGCAAAAGGAAACATATAATAAGAAGGGACTGAATGATCGATACTGAACTGTGAACTGGGTTTTAGTCAGTGGATGCAGTGGCAGATATGTAATATGCTACACAAAACAGGCCATGAACAAAACACGAGCCCCCTCCAATTAACAGAAAATTATGGTGTGTGAAGCCACATGAAGCTCTTGACTTGTGGTTTGACCAAGTCCCAATCACCAGCGTGGCCAATCCAACCCCAAAAATGACCCTGATCATGAAATGAAATTAACAATTCATCTTAATTAACCAACAATCTCATCATGTAATTTGAGATAGAGTGTGTGTGAGAGAGATATATATATATATATATATATATATATATTTATACATACCAGGTGAAGATGAGGCAAGCCACAGAGAGTTGCTTATTAGGAGGAGCCTTTTGGAGCTCTTCTTGAGAGCAAATGCAATTGCATCCACCAAGCAAGTTAGCAACAACATGAGCTGCAACCAAAAGTCCTGCTGCACCTAATCCCAGCTTGAAAGCTGCATGGCTTGGTTCTCTGCACTCGAAAATCCATCGCTTCAAGTGCTTGACCTTGTTTTCTTCAAGCTCTGCTTCGATGCCCAGAATCCCACCTACGATGTCCATTGCCACGATCAAGAGGCACACAAAAAACCCTCCTAGTCTTACCATTCTCTCTCTCTCTCTCTCTCTCTCTCTCTCGTGAGCTGAGTTTGTTTGTGGATGATGAGCAGGAAGGGAGAAATATGAAATATGAATGGGGAGAAGAAAGAGTAAGGGGGAATATGTGTGAAAGGGTACGTAGGAAAGTAAGTAGAATGGATCATTAGCCGGGAGAAGTGGATAAAAAACTTCTTTTGTCAAACACAGTGCAAGCTTTATTTTGCTTTTGGGTCTTTTTTCTCTTCTATATATTTTTCATTTGGTCTTGGATTCCTTTGATGGGGGAGCAAGAAAAGAAGTGCATAAACCAGCTCATAGAGGAGCGTGCCTAACCATCTTTTCTTACACCACCCATATACGCCCAAAGATGAATCGGTGGGTAATTCTCTGATGTTCAGAACCTTTTTGACTTTTCATGTCGAAGATATTTTTGAAACCATTGATTTGATTGTGCACCAATTATTAATGTATCCTGCTCACTACTAATATCTCAATCATTTTCTCTCTGCAAGCTTTAGAAATTTTGGTAACGTTTTCACACATCCTTAATTTTCGGGCATCCATATCCTCCACAGTGAAGTGAGTTATAAATTCCCTGAGTTGGTGATTAGATTATAGTAGGGCAATATCTGGAATAATGAATCGTGATGGAGATAATTGAAGGTATTTGACAGAATTCGAATCAGAAGAGTAATTGGGCTTTTCGGGTGTGTGAATAGCGCAACGCTATAATGTGGGCCTTTTCATGTCTTGGCTTGCAAAACTCATGAGCAGAACATTCTTGGGTCTTGGCCTACTTTAATATTCATCGGATTCCAGATGTATTGGACCTATTTATACTTGGGTTTCTCTACTGCAGTGTCATATGGTGAGCTGAGATAAAAAGCCTGCGAGTTCATATTACAATTCATATGTGATTGAGGGGTTCAATCCAACCATCCCATCATTAAAAAGTTTGCGAGTTCATATTACAATTCATGTCATTGAGGGGTTCAATCCAACCATCCGATCATTAAAACATTTAAGTTTAATATTTTCTCTTATTGGATAGTGGGATTGAACTCCTCACACAACCTCTCATTATAGCATTTCCGGATTGAGAAAAGCCTTACTAGATAACTCGATGTCAAAATCCATCAAAACCAAATAGGCCCAGCCCCATCCTTCAAAATTGCCTAAGAAAAAGAAGTGTGTTGGTTGAAAATCAAGTTATCTAAACTTTCTGATTTTAATTGACAATATGCATTACATGGCTTGAATCATATAGCATGAGATCAGAATAAAACAATAAAAAGAAATAATTTAAAGGAAAACAGAAAAGGAACAGCGGAGCATGGAAATACTAAAAGCAAAACCGATGAAATGCCGTATAGCTAGCAGACAAGCAGTCTGATGTTTTTGCATGTTGTTTTTGTGTGAGAGTATGAAAACAGAGAAAGTAAGGATTGTTTGGTTGTTTTGGGAAAAGTAGAAAACAAAGTATCATGCATGAACAATGTCAGACTGCAAATATATGATCACCCTTCCAAACCATAATAAAACATATAAAAATACAATAACAACGACTGATGATTGCTCAGCAAGCAAGAAATTAAAAGTATCGGCCTTTCAAACTGGAATTTCCCAGAATGTCATTTCATTTCAATTACAACTGTAAACAAAACAGTAGCTAATTAATACTCAAAATCAAACTCTCTTTTTTTCTCTGTCTCTCTCTGTTTTTCTCTATTTCTCTCTGTTTTTCTCTGTTTTTCTCTGTTTCTAGCTATAGTTGCTTGCAACTCTGGTTACAATATTGTAATGACATATTTCCAACCCACACTCCGTCCCAAAAAGATCCCACTGACCACACTGACTACTTGATCAAAAAAGGAGACAAATCAGACAAACTAATTAGAAAAGAATAATTAACAACTCAGAAATGAAGGAGAGCAGATCACCCAATTAAGCAGTAACTAGCAGTAGTGAAGATGGAGGTAATATCAATGAATTAGTTTGTGGGAGAGTGAGAATCGAAGAAGAGATGTGGATAGTAATGGCGGAGAAGATTGAGGGCTCTGGAGGACCCGCTGCGGTTGAGCTTAGCCAACTGCTCGACGGAAAAGACACAGCAGCCTTGAGAGTACATGACGGTCTGAGCCACAGGAGAGTTGAGCAACACCTGCAGAAGCTGGTTGCGGCTCAGCCTCTCGAGCCCACCAGCGGTACGGCTACTCATCGGTGAAAGATGATCATCATCAAAACCAGTAGCGAGAGGTGTTGGGGGTGACGACGGGCATGGCTTGGAGGGCGGTGACCTGAGCCTGGAGGAACTTGACGTACTTGTAGGCCTCTTCGAAAACGGTGGCGGTGTCCATTTTTCTGTCTAAAGGAAGCAGTTTCTCAAGGCACCGAGTCTTGTCGCTGAGCTTCTGGCGCCTGCCGCGAGCCAGAGAGCTAGCGTGCGGAGATGGAGATGGAGATGGAGATGGAGATGGGGTTCCCCTTTTCCTAGTTCTAGGCTTAGCCGGAAATTTGTATGGTGAAGAAGACGAAGTGGGCAAGAGGGCGTTGTGGGTATTGTTGTTAGGTGGAAATAGCGGGAGGGGGGTAGAGAGATGGAGATTTTGGAAGTGAGGAGGGTCCAAGAGGCGAGGGCGTTTGTAAGATGAGGAAGAAGATGATGAAGAGTAGGGGGAATTAAATGGGTCGAGGGGGAGGAGATCTGGTAAGTGATGGAAGATGGAAGAGCAGTCATATATGGAGTCATAGGGAGAAGGGTGGTGGATGGGGGTGCTGGTAGCACTGGAAGCACTGTGCATGGTGAACTCCAAGTTGAGATCAGGTGGATGATTATAAAACTGGTATTGTTGTTGATGGAGATGATGAAATGGAGGAGAAGTGGAAACGTTGGTGTTGCTTGGGCTTGGGATTGGGAAGTAGTCTTGGTAATTGGAAATGGGTTCGTGCTTGGGCAGCCTCAGGATGGGGCTCTGCATCTGGGTCTGGATGTAGTCGGCTTCGGCGGCTGTTGTGAAGTTGAAGGTGGTGGTGGGGGAGTGGGTGGGAGTAGTAGTTATGAGGGTGTCTTGAGCGAATTCAGAGAAGGGAAGGGGCATTAGGGAGGAGGAGGACGACATTGCGTTTGGGTCGAGAGGGTCGTCGTGAGCGGCGGTGGTGGATAGGAAGGAATGGAGGCTGACGCCGGCGGAGGACAACATGGCAGTGAAGGTGGGAACCTCCTCCTCCTCCTCTGCCTCCGCCTCCCAAGTGTTGGTTGTGTTGATTTCTTCTTGTTCTTTGGCCAACAATGACCTCATCAGCATCACCAACTCGCTATCTTCCATATTTCTCCTCTCTCTCTCTCTCCGTGTAAAAATGAATCTGCGAGCAGAGCAACAATATGAATTATATGATATGGATATGCGGATATATATCATAGTATATGAGTAGGTAAATAGTGTCAGGGACGTTAGGGGAGGGACACGTGGGGCCCGGGGATTGGCGATCGTAGCATTAAGGCGGCTGTGATGTCAGGGTCCGTACACAGCACAGGCGCAGCACGGGGGTACAGGTGTCGCTGCCTCTCCGCATTCTTTGTCGGTTTTTTTTTTTTTTTTGTCTTTTTTCAATTTCAGTGCACGCTCTTTCGCATTCGCATTTGGGCAACATGGGATCGCATTTCTTGCGACGGAAGGGAGAGAGGCAGCCCCCAAAAGGGCAATTGTTTGTTGCTTTTGGAGGCAAAAAGAAAGGGGTAATTTGGGAGTTTCAGACTCCCCAGACATTTTTCTGATGACTGCAGTGCGGGGGAGAAGGAAGGACGATGATGATAGGCGTGTCTCTTCTCACACTTGCCACAGGCCTACCTATATATGTATGTACTACTAGTCTAGTACTGTTCCATTAGACACCCCGCCGAATTTACAAAATTGCCTCTCAATTACTCAAGCAAAGCAAACCATATAATTTCATCATCTGGATTGAAAGGAGTTTGTTGCTCAATTGGTTAAGAGTGTTTATCCCATTACACCCGAGATCTTATGCTCGATTTCCCTCTCCCCTAATAGTCACAATGCCCTTCTAATTTCCAAAATATGTCATTTTCCACATCACATATATTATTCCACAACACCTCACACTTTGATCCCTCTGCCCTTTGCATAATTGCATTGCATCCTAATTTGGCTAATTAACAAGTGCATAACAACTTAATTACTTGTGATTCATTCACCATGCTTTATTTAACTCTGATTCGATAAAAGGTTTTTAATATAAATAAATAAAACAACTTTGACGTGAAGAGCAAGAGTTTCTTTTTAAGTATTTGCTTTGCACACCTCAGACCTTAAGTTATCAGTAACAAAAATCCCAACTCCATTATTATTCAACTTGTCACTATCCCCTTTTTCTGCATGTATAAACATTGCTCGGACTCCGTAAACGCTCACACGTTAGTTTTCCCACTGCCCTTTTTCCCCAGTTCATGTTAAAACCTTGAGAATTTAATATTTGTTTATAAATAAATCAAAGCCAGCATGAGAATGCTTTCTTGTGAATTTCTATGTTGATATCAGAAATGGAGATGCAAAGTTTGCTTCACAAACCGCACAACCATTGGATTATATGCATAGGCCCCAACATTATAGAAATAAATGTGGTTGATAATTACAGGCCTCTCATATAAGAGGAAAAAATTCCTGAAAGTCAAATTGGGCTGAACAGAAATTAAAGACAAGCTGATGCCATGGACTACTCTCTTTTTTCCTTTCATTTCTTTCTAAAATTAGGAGAGGGAGAAAAATAAAAACAAATGTTCTACTGGCTACATAATGAATTACAAATTACAAAGATGAAGAACTGTACACAAGAATGAGAAAGCAGCGGAAGGAATCATGTTTTGGAATGATTACCCAACTCCCCAACATTAAAAGGGGCAGCTGTAAAAATAAAATCGAAAAATCATTCCGAAACAATTAACAAAGAGTTAGCCACTAATCCCACTGCTGGTTCCTGACGCTTGCCAAAGCTTGCTTCACCGATCCCACATAGCCTGATATATCGCAGGTCTGTGCTTTAACCAGTGCACCATTTCCCTGTCCAACTGAGAATTATTCACAACGGCATCTAGCATCGGACTGCCAAAAACTTTCGGAGAACTATTGAAACACCATATTCGATCCTTGGGCCAAGGTCTCTGGGGCTGCTTTTCCTGGAGAAGGAAAACATTGAAATATATGAGCTATAAGCTCCAAAAATAATAAAACAAGAAGCTCAACCGACAAGCAAAGAGAGTGTTTGTCTCAAACATCACAATAGTCAACTGACTCCTTCAAATCCATCGTCTCTGGGAACTTTGAGTTTCCATTTCAAAATAAAAGAATTGTACAATGCAGCAACTACGTCAACACCAAACAACGTGTTTATTTTATGTCCAAATTTTTATTGAGGCATCTGGTATACAATTAAGTCAACTGATCAATTTGTGGCTTAAAACCTTATCAATCGAAGCAAAATCTTCTGTAAATAACATAAACCATGAAACCTTGCCCTGAATCCGTCTTTTCAGTTCATCTATTATCCACGCAAAAAGATAAAGAAGTAGGTCTTGATCCCTAATGTAAGCCTTTACCAACTGGAAAACCACAATTCTATTGCACAGTTCGTCACATCTGCATCACACGTACCCTTTATCAGCTTAATTTATCTCTATTTGTTGCTCTCATCTTTCCAAAGGCTCACCATATTATCATAGCTTTCTCCAAATCTACAAAAGATCATGCCGAGCTCTCTTTTTCTCTCTAGAATTTGGATTTCTGATATAAACCAACCTCTAGAAAACATTTACTGACAAGAGAATTTGGCTAGAAATATGGTATTCATTTCGAGAGACAATGGCATATAAAAAGCTGGACACAAACGACTCACAAACGATGTTAAGAGTGCAATGCATAATACTGTAAAGAACCTCAAGGAACCAAAAAGAAAAACAAAAAACTGTAACTCACCATCCTCGTAAGCATAAATTTCACAGTCCTTGGGCCATAAACACGCTGCCGTGAAGGTTTCTGAACCTTGGCATAAAAGGAACCGAAGTCAGGTAATGACAAGCAGCCCCTACTTGCTCTAGCCAGGCTACAATCTGGCTCTGCACTTGTCTGGTTATACCAAAAAATCAGCTGCCCTAAACAATAATTCTCCCCATACGTCTTGCAATACTCCTGAAAACTCGATCCCAGTTTATCAGTGTACTTGGGGCCTAGATCAAGTGGACTAATGTATACTGGTGGCGAAGTTACTGTTTTGTATTCCTGTAAGTAAAATGAAGCATGCTTCAGATTCAAATTAGCAGAATCATAAATCAATTAGAAAAAATTTCTAGAGGATCTCATTAAGAAGACATACCCGTATTCTAATGAAGCACCGTGTGTAAGCATAAATATGGATCAAGTCAGCAGCAGCATCGTGCCGAGACTTGTATGTACAGGGGAGATTCCGCACCTCATCTCTCAACCTTCCAAATAAACAATGAACTCCATAAAGTTGGCATCGTTTACAAAGTCAAAAGAAAGCAGGAGAAAAATAACACAAGTATGCGCCGCTCACCAAAGTAAAGATTTTTTAAGTTCATTCCATATGTCATCTGAACTTAATGGATCATGAGCAAGCATCTTGGTTTTGAGATCATTAAGCAAGTGCTCCTCCACATGAGGAGCCATGCTCTGAAGAAGCTCTTGAACAAGTGATCCTTCTCCCTTCCATAGAAAGGAAACAGCTGCTTCAGGACTCAACCTCTCCAGTGGAGGTGGAGCATTCTTTGGGTTGCCAAAAACGCATCGCATAACATATCTCACCTGTAGATATCATAACACATCTTCTTAATGCAATAGAATTAAGAATTTTGACCTTTTAGTTATGACAGAGAATAAGGACCTAACCACTAAGCCTCATAAGGTAATTAGTTTCCCAACACAAAACATTATAGGTGAAATTTGAGAATTAACAAAAAGAAATCCTAACAAAGAATTTAATTGACAATAATCAAATGTGCGTATCAGTTTGGGTTCAAAACATGAGATATGATTTTTAGTGATGGGAATTGCAAGCTCAGCAAAACGGCCAAGTTCAAAATCTTCATATCATGCAACTTTCCTACAAGGAAGCAGTATAGCGAAGCCCACCCATAACAGCCTATACCACAGTGTCATTATATCATGACAATGTGCTTGAGCACAACTCTCAGTACAAAAGGTATCCACTAAATTACTTTAACAAGTATTTAACAGAGTGATAAAGAAACAAAAGGATGACAAGCTCCTTTATGAATTGGAAAAAGGCAATCACCTTATCAAGAGTAACAGCCAAATTCTGAAGCCTTTGGTTGTACACACCCTCAGCCTGTCACGCAAAAAGAAATAATAAGCAAGGGAGTACCCAGGCAGGCATGATAACACCTACACACACACACACACACACAGAAACAGAGATTAGTCAACAACACTCACCTGAACCTCAGCATCACTCTTCTCAACCTCAAGACAAATATCTGAAAAATACTTCCTTTTTTCTTCCAAATTATGCTTTAAAATCTCCTCAGGAAGCTTTGTTCTTTCAAAATTTATAAACCTCACCTTCAACCAAAATGAAAGTGACAGGAGAGTAAATGATAGTTGATTTCAAAAATTACCAAAAACAAAAAATTGAGGAAGCAGGAAGGTCACATACCAAGCGAGCCGAATATGCAATCACCCAATCTGGCAACCCACCCAGCAAACAACTGCCTAAACCAGCCCTTCCCAAGTCAAGATAATCCTCCTCAGATACTGAATTGGACTCGCAAGCTTCCAACATTAACTGATGACGATCAAGAATTCCATGCCAGTCCTTCAGCACCTGGCGAATGCACAACACTAGTTAATAAAAAATAAAATGACTTTAAAAGATAAAAGAGAAGAATACCAACAACACTTCAATGGCTCCCCTTAAGAGGAACCTGAGCCTCTAAGACTTGAGTACAGCAATTATTTTCCACTACCTTTTGAAAAGCTCCTTCGCCTGTCAAATTCAAGTAGCTTCCCCGGCAAACTTGGCTGCCACACAAACAAACTGATGCTTCGTATTCTTCCTTACTCTGTCAAAATATAGATTGGCACCAATTGTTACACACTTGGTCATGTAATTGCAATCTAGTGTAAATGAGACCCATAGGCAAAAGAGGCATACCTCTGTAACAGAATTGTAGTCGAATGTGATCTCCTCCCCATATTGAATTCCTCGTACAGTGTAGATTCCAATCTGGTAACGACCATCTACAGCAGTAACTCTGTATTCAACAAACACTAGATGTTTATAGAACTAGAAGGAAAAGTTAAAACTAAACTAAAATCTTGCAATTCTAAAGCAAGAAATTAATTACTACAAGTACTTCTGTCCAATATAAGACCAAAAGAGGCCTTTTTGTTATCAGCAAAATGAAGCCTTCATAACACAGAATCAAGCCATATTTAACTCTCGCACTTCTTACGGCAGTGCTAAAAGGAAACAATAAATAAATAAAAGGAACCTGTTCTTTATTAAGTGTTGATACAATCATTCAAATTCCAGCAATAAAGATCTAACAGATTCATTTAAGCCTGTGTTATCCAGAATTGAATACTCAGGAAATAAATTTTCAGAAAAAGCCATGTTCTTACACAAAAACATGAAGTGCTCTTCACATCTTAAGTGCAAACAAACTACAACAAAAAAATCTCAACTACAAGAAGCACAATGGTTCACAGGGACGTGATAATTTATATGTCAAAATATGCAAGGTGAATTTCAACCTGGCAAGAGAACAACATAACTTACTTTGCTTCACAATTAGGTCGGCATGAGTGACAAATTCTACTTGCATAGTTTGCTTTATGCATAGCATCCACAACAACTAAATCATACCCATCGGCATCACCCTGCAAAATAATTATGAATGATCAGATGTCCACAGAGAAAATAAAACTACATATGAAATTGTGCAAGTGAACAGTACCTTGGGCCTCTCGAGATAAATGTTGTAAAATTCAGGAGCTGGATCTTTATTATTTTTCTGCAAAGATCGAATCCCGTCTTGCTTCTCGAACCACTTCCAAACAGGATAAACCTGAAGCGTAGTAATTAGGAATCTCATTACCGAAATTGCAGTAACAATATATATATACACACACATATATATACACTACTTTTCATGAGGGATTATAATCTGTATATCCATGTTATCGCCTTTAAAAGAAAAAATTGCAGTAAGGAGGGTATGAAATAAGGCAACATGATAATAAACATGTGATTGTCGACAAGCCTTCCCATAAAATGATTAAACGACTGCGAAACAACTCCATAAGCAAATATGCAACCATACCTCCCCCAAAAATTCCACAACAAAATCTTCTTCTCCAAAACCACCTTCTTTGTTACAAACGACACCAAGGCCCTGACAACAATTAAAGAACATCAAATAGTCAACATACTAATGTCTTGGGTGAAATGCAGCAAATAACACATGAAAAAAGAAAGGGGGAAAGGGGCAAATAGCAAAAGGTTAACTTACTACAATAAATTGACAATATGGATTTACCTTTCTATAAGCAACATATTTGTCATCACGTCGGCTGTCTATGGCTTTCAATATACCTTGACACATTTTCATAGTTCGCACATCACCATTCTCCTCAGCAGCATTAAGGATTTCTTCAACAACAGGGCGCAGAGGATATATCATAGGCGTATTTCCACTCCCAGTGTACTGCCTAACTTGCTTATTCAATGTGCAGAGGAGCACATCTTCAATAAACAAATGCTTCTCCAAAAGAGGCCAATCCAACTCCTCTGGCATGGAATCCAGTAAAAGGTTGTGACTATAGGGATCAATTCCGTAAACTTCTTGCTCTATAACTTCATCTCCAAGCATTTTCCTTGGCTTGTAATCCTTTACTTCAGGGAGCTCCATATCAGCCTCCTCAATTCCATTCTTCTGAGAGTTAAACTTCTCAACATAGTCATCTGGTAAAGAAACCTGCATTTTCCGCCTCACATCCTCCTCATTGGATACAATAACATATTCCTCAATGACTTCATATTTCCTCGTAACAGGAGGAACCAAGCTTGATTTTGTCATGCGAGCACCCCACTCACGATCATCAGTCATAGAATCAAAACCCTCATCAGATGTAAAGCTTCCATCTGCTCTTGACTGCCCAGTTTGACTTTGTGAACTCAATTCCAAGTCACTTTCTGTATCTGAGGCCGTACTCTCACTATTGCTCTTGCTACCTCCAGAAGACCTGTCAAGATCATCAGATGTTTCACTTTCTGAATCCATAGATTTTTTATTCAATCTGGATAAACGCCTTCTGATTTCTCGATCAGATGCATATTCTCCATAATCCAGACCACCATTCAAAAAGGAAGTACCATTACTCCTATTTGAATACTTCTTTTCAGTTGCTACTTTATTCAGCTTCTTTTTATACTTGGAAGCAGAAGAGAACCCTGAAAACCTATCATCTTCCCATGACTTGATCAACTCATCTCTTTCATGAGAAGATTTAGAAGCACCTTCTAAACGCGTGGCAAGTTGAATGAATAATGTTATAACGTGATTCATGTCTCCAGCATCACCCCGATTCTTTGCTCTGCACACAATAAACAATATAAGAGAGGTGGAGAGAGAGAGAGAGAGAGAGAGAGAGAGGTTCACATTGGTACTAGAAAAAGGTTCTGATTATTATACATGATCAAGGATTACCCATACAAGCCAAAAATGAAAAAGAACTTACTTTATTGCATCCCTGCACATTCGACTGATATCTTCCTTGACAGAACTCAATCCTCGGCGAATGTAATGACCATTTCTCATTCTATCCTGAATTTCTGCAACCTGGTAAAGAAAAGGTAACAACAAAGTTTCAGAACACATTTATATTATAATATATAAGAAAATGATGAACACAAATAAAACAAATACAAAAAGAAAACAAAGAAAGAAAAAAACTACCAAAAAGAGCATCTCAAATACGAAAATAAAGAAGGCAAATGACAACCAGTACCTTGGGGACAAAAAAATCAAAGGTATTCTCTTTCATAATATCCTTCAGACTTGAAGCAACAAATTCCTCCATCTTCTTGTAACCATGTTCAGATTTCTTAATGGATAATCGCCTCATGCGAGCATCCCTAGATAGAATGGATGAGGACCGTCTAGCATCAAACAGTTTTGAACGTTTGTATAAACTTCCCCGGAATGATTGATTTGCTGTCTCCCTCTTATCCACACTATCAAAGTACTCTTTCAGTTCACTAAAATCATCCATATCATTACCTAGAACCTTACTTTTGGAAACAGATGAAGATTTCTCAGTGATGTGTTTCAGACTCCTTAGTTTCGAATGGGATTCCTCAAATATCTTTGTACCATGTGAACTTCGGGTCTTGATCCAGTTTAGATTCTGAAATTTACTAACCAACTCACCAAACTGGTTGCAACCTCTGATATCTACGGTAGATAAACAAGGAAGTGCACCAAGAATCTCTTCAAGTGTGTGGGGAGTGATGTTGGTGCAACCAATTAGAACCATAGAATTAATCTTTTCTTTTCCATAATCACTCTGCAACCAAACAATTAGATTAAACTTAAGAGGACGTAAATAAATTTCCTACTTTTCTGTAGGTGCCAAAAAATAGTAAAACCTACCATAATGTTCACAATCATGGAATCAGTGCAGCTAGGGCCCAAGGATGACATGTCAACCTGTCTGGAAATATCCTTGTAAAACTTGACGGCAGCTCTCCAGTGCTTACAGGTTAAAGAAGCAAAGGCAAGAGATTTCATGTCTAGTCTCAAGAAATGGAAGACTCGTGCCAGCACTTGCCCATCCAATAAACCCCAGCTTCCCATCTCTGAGCCATAACTCACACTCTCTTCTTTGTTGAAAGAAGTATCACCACATAAATCCTCAAATGTAGATTCATCCTTTGCTACTGTTTGCAAGTCCTCTCCCAGGTCATATTCTTCTTCACTTTCATCAACCAGCAACCTGGCTCTTTTGGCAATACGTGCATCACCATCTGCAGTAACCCCCAAATAGATTAATGACGGAGACCAAAGTTCAAGGTGAAAGGAAATCAAGCACATCATATGTATCGATATGACATGGGAAAATGATGAGCAGAGCACCAAAATATGATTTAAAAGTAAAATAAAATAAAATATCGCATAATGTCCTGAAAAAACAAAATTGAGCTGAAAACAAATGAGGGCTAATGGAGATTCAAATTGACCAGATCATACCTGCTTTCCAATACATGTGCTTCTCCAACTCTTTTTTGGGCTGCTTTGCATTAAGCCATGGGTCTAAAACATCATTTATGGCGGCAGCGAACTCCCGGCTTTTGTAAGATTTCATCACCAATTCATGAAGCTTTCCACAGGTATAGCCAATGAACTGAGGGTGCAGGTTGTGGAACCAACTCAACTTTGTGTTTAATTCGTCAAATACAGCACTTTGAGATTGTGAAGGAGCTAGCCCTGAAGTATCGCTAGATGTTATGTTCTTCTCCTGCTGATTCATATCAGTAGCTTCAGAAGTCTCTGCGGCAGAACTAACTGGAACCCAGACTTTATCAAATTTCCGGAAAACACTGCTATGATTTAGGATCACTCCTTGATCAACCAAGACCTTTAGCTCAGAAAATGATGAAGGTCCTCGTTCATGCCCAGCACCATCAAGGTAGTACCAGTCACCCAAATGCAACTGCAAGTCATCAACTGTGCAAACACGGTCTTTGTTGATGTTAATGGAGGTAATGCATTTCGAAGAGCCTTGTGAACCTCGGTCGCTAACTGGTTTCAACTGAGAATCACCTTCTCCCGATGATCTCTTCCCATCACTGCCTGCAGAATATGACCGAGCAGACCTTGACGTATACCTCTCCATTCCCCGAACTTTCATGCGAGGCTCAGAAACAAATGAACCATGGTCTTTAACAACACAAGCATTTATCCTGACTACTGGAAGCATAGTTCCTTTTACTCCTTTTATGACAGTACTCTTAATTTGAGTCGTTCTGCTCACACCACTACAATCACTCATCTCATCTGGACATGAAAAAGCCCAACTAGGTAGATCAAGCCTTCTGCTCTGTGAAGGATAATACAATTCATCTTTTCTATGCCATCGAGGGTCTTCATACCCAGACTTTGGCATCTGGCATAATGGGAAACCATCATTGACAACAAGTTTCTTCCTAGAAGACCTCTCTTGTGAAGCTTCATCATTCCTCTTCCAATCACCACCCTTGCATGACCATCGACCAGAGAACCAGTCACCAGAATCACCACAAGAAAAACCACAGTCCTTGTCAGAGGGTGCAGTCAACCTGATTTCTGCAGCTTCTTTTATTTTAATGTCAGAATATCCTGGTACCTCGGTTTTCTGATCGTACTGTTCACCATCATGACCTTGAATGAAGCCTGTAAATTCCAAGAGATGCATAAGTTAACACTTGTAGTTCTCATAATCTTTTCAACTCTAAGGCTGTAAGTATTATGTTCCAAATACAATTACATCAGTTTCACGTCCTATTTAGATTTCACATTCTACTTCGTCAGAACATCAACTTGATGTTCTATTTAACTCTCACATTCTAAGGAGTCATAGCTGATTCAAAAATCAACAAAAAGAAGAGATGAAACAAGCAAGCAAACAATTATGCGAAAAAAAAAGAACTTGAGGAACCAATATGTACCTTCTGTGTTTCCCCATCCTTCTCGTTGTGCATGTTCAAACGACATTTGCAAAACTTCTGCAAAAGAACAAAAACTTAAAAACATGACAAAAACGAATAAATCTCCACACAAAAATATAAATGACATAAAGAGTATAACATGCGACAACAAAACACAATTTATCAAATATCAATTAAAGGTGTAACCGGAAAAGAAAATATCAATTAAAGGTTTTAAAAATAATAATAACAATAATAATTAGATGAAACATACCTCCAACAGCTTCAAGCTCCCTGCCAGGAATAACTGTTAAACCCTCCATCAGAGCTCCAACCCTTTCTTCAATGTGGAGATCTTTTAAAGGCTCAGAAGCAGTTATACCAACATCTGCACAGAATCCTGGCGGCAGCAAAGTGATTGCTGCCTCCTTTCCACTCTGAGTATCATATTGCCCAGTATCTCCAGTATCTGCCAATAGATTACCAGAAGCTTCTGGAGGGCTTACTAGTCGAGTTATAGAGTCTGATACAATGGATGGGAAATTTACAGTTACCAGTGGTGAAACTGCATTTTCAACAGTTACCCACCTATCACTATCTGAGTGTTTGACCATGTGGTCAGACATCAGAGCTCCTTCTTCAACAAGTGTTTTAAGTTCACATAACTTTGAAGGCCCACGTTCCACACCATAATAATCGAGGTAAAACCATTTCCCTGTGGATGAATCAGTAACCACTGGGACATGTGGTGGCGTGTCACATATATCCATATCTTCTTCCATAGAAGGCAGCTCTTCAGGAGGGGCTACACTGATTTGAGAAGTTTCTTTGCAATTTACACTTGGAATTTGAGACGGCTCTTCTTTGTGAGATTCACAGTTGGCATTTGTCTCCACAGATCCATTAATGTCAGGCACAGTGCTTCTATCTTGAGATTCTTTAGCGGACGAATATGAGTCTTTTCCACTGGGATCCTTCTGCACCAGCTTATCTTCTTGCCCTCTCTTACCATAATGGGAGCTCCGCCTTTCAGTTGCTCCACTTTTCCGACTTGTCTCTCGATGATTATTGGGCCTACTCCGATCATGTGGGGACCGCTCCAAATAGTTTGGAGAGTGATCCCTGCGGTCATGGAATCGAGGTCGATCTTGTGGAGACAGACTGCGGTTTCTATGATCATACTGACGACTCCTATCATATGGAGATCTTTCCTGACCAGGTGGAGATCTCTCGCGACCATATGGTGATCTCTCACGTCCATATGGTGATTTCTCACGACCATATGGGGACCTCTCATGGACATATGGAGATCTTTCCCGGCGCATTGGACTCCTATCCCGGTGATCATAATACCGGACCCGATCACGTGGGGACCGCTCAGAATGACCTGGACTTCTCCCATGCCTGTCATAAACCACTCTGGAAGACAAAGTAGATTCATAATGCCTGGAGGGGTACTTGTCTGCTGCAACTCTTGATGATGAAGGATTCCGATAAGACCTCTCCACAGAACGGCGTGAATAATGCTCAGGGTGGCCGGAGCGATTGGTGTCATCAGAAAGCCTGCGACTTTTTGCACCTGGATAATCCCCATAGTCTCCATAGTGCTTGCGCTCACTGATACTTGAATCGGTACCATACCTTTTTAACCGATTAACAGGAGGGTACTCCCTGGGGTAGTACTTACCATTGATGTACTCATTTTTGTACACCCCGTCCTCGTCAACAATTTTTGAACTGATCCTTATATTCCTCTCTGAACCAGTCTCCCACCTGGCGGTACTCTTGCTCTGCTGACTTCCACTTCTATTAAATTCTTTCCTTCTAAAAGCATCATCGTTCGAATACTTCCCAGAAGGTGGCGTCCTCTCACGCTCAAATTTCCAGCCTTTATCCTTACCCATATCATACCTACGCATTTTACTGTGACCGTAGTCATCTCTGGCCACTTCCCCTTTCTGCCATCTATCTGGAATGAACTCACCTTTCTCAATTTCATCCTTGGGTGGTCTCCACGACCCGAATTCAGTTTCCCCTTTTCTGGTCCTCTCTGGAACTATCTCTCCTTTCTCTATGTCCCCTCTTCGCCATTTCCCAGAAAAGGAATCTCCTTTCTCCACCTCACTTCTCCTCCATTTCTCACCAACAATCTCTCCCTTCTCAATCTCAATTCTTCTCGATTTCTCTGGCACGAATTCACCATTCTCCAGTTCCACTTTGGGCCACTTCAAAGTCCCCAATTCACCCTCTTCCACTTCCTCCTTCTTTTCCTCAGCATTTTCACCATTCTCAGCTTCTTTTGAAACACTGTTACCACCTTTATCCAATCCCAATTCGCTTCCTTCAGATTCTACGTTCTTAGAAAACCCGGGCTTCTTGACGACTTTCTTCTTGGGCTTCATTACCTTCACTATCTTCTTCTTCTTAACCGGCTTGGAATTGAAGCCATTGTTAGCAGTCTTGCCTCCGCAAATCGTAGTCTTGTCCTGAATTGGAAACCTGTCCATGATATTATGCTGCAAAGGCATGCATGCGACGCCTCCATCGCCCATGGAAATCCCAACCTCTTCTCCGAATCCCAAAACCCTAATTGTCCCCTTCCCCGGGGCTCTCGATGCTCATACTGCAATTCGCTTCAACTGTATTCCTCTGTCGAATCCTCGCTCCAATTGAAAACCCTATTTTCCACAAATTCAACAAACAAATCAATACAAACCCAATGTAGGGTTTCAATGTCAAATACACGCATGCATAAATCCTGAAAAATGAAGCATAAAAACCTCGGATTCAATAAGCTTCGAAAATCAAAACCCTAACCCATGAAGTTAAAAAAGATAATTGAAATCGTAAGGAGGAAAATTACGAGTTACCCAGAAAATTTTGACGAGCTGAGTGAATAGATCGGCGCGAAAAATCTAGCTGGTGAAGCGAAACAACGCGTGAAAAAGAGAGACTTGACGAAGACAGATCGATAAACAGCGAGTATTGAAAGCTCCAAGATGAATCTCTCTGTGAGAAAATCTCTCTCTCTCTCTCTCAGAGTTTGTGTCTGTCTCTCTGTTCGTTCCTCTCTTGTTGTTGCTGTTCTTGTTGGTCTGAAAGACGAAACCTCCGTGTTGTTATATTTTCTTTTTTTCTTTTTCTTTTTTCTTATTTCCGATCTTTGCCCTTTGGGCTTGTGTTACGATTGTGTGAGTCGTGGGGTACGTTAAGCAAATTACCAGAATATCCTTGGGGTCTTAGTCTACGTAGAAACCGATTCGTTAACAAGTTACTATAACTTATAAGGGACCGGCCTTCGGTTTAACCGACTCCAGTTTCATAAAATAAATTTAAAATAAAAAATTTAACCGCCTCCAATAGTTTTTTGGTAACAGCCTCCAATAGTTTCACTAGCATAAGAGACTTGCATTATGACTTACAAATTACAATGGTGAAAATTATGGCTCCACTCCACCTATTTAAAAATAAATACTAAATACTAAAGGGGTCTAATCAAGTAAAAAAGTATTTTGATTTGCAAATTTGAGGTCTCATGTTCCAATTTCATGACATATTAAACTATCGCTTTTACTAAAAATATAATAATAATAATAATAAATAAAAGTTCATACAATATAAAATATTGTTAAATATATTTCATACATGTCATTTGCATATTGACTCCAAATACATAGATACTGAAAAGTGGACTTTTTTTTTTTTTAAATACGGCAATTTTATTGAAAGAAACTTAATTGAAATTACAATTCTTCTTAAGCAATATATTCTAATTAAAAATCAAATTATTCTTCAAACCAAACACATTAAAATTACTAACAATGCATAGCGTGTTCGAAACGAAAATCTTTTGTGCATCACAATCATAAAAATCCGCCCCAACCAAGACAAATCAAAAATATGAACTAACTAGCGTTCACAATTTTGAGATGTGGTTAATTTTCTATACATTGACGTAGTTTTTTTAATTTACTAATAAGAAAAGGAGAATTCAGATTTGAGACTTATTTTTAAAGTAGAAAAAAAAAAAATCAATATTCATAAATAAAAAGAATACAAATAAACTTGTTAGTACTTTATTCAAATATGTTAAAGAACTTATGAGAAGAGAATCACCTTCTCATATATATTGCAAAATTACTTTAAAATCATCGTATTGATTTGTGCTGATTACTACTTTAAATCAGTGCTGGGCCCCACCTTGTATAAGGTATTTTGTATAGTAGTACATGTGAAGGGTGTAATTGTCATTTTAAGTTGATGATGGGGTCCTTGTGATGATAGAAATTATAGAAAATAAGCGAGGGTTATTTTGGTAAACATGGTTTTGGCGCTCAACTCAACTTGAGCGAAATAATTTATAGGAAGGGAGGGCGAGGAGGGTTTTGCTTTGCAGATGCAAAATATGCAGGCGGAGGGACTCCCAAAGTCATCGCGGTTTTGAGGCTTTTAGATACTCAAATCAAATCCACCTACGACTTTATATTAAAATGGTCGTGTGTCCAAAATTCCTGGAATTGGTCAAAGTGTTCAAGCTTGGATTTGGACTCAATTGAAGCCCAACAAATTTAACTAGGCTCTCTTACTACAATTAGTTCCCAAAATTTTATTTTTATTTTTAATTTGGGTCAGCTAGCATGGGCTTTAGAGATGGAGATGTTGAGGATTTCAATCTAGTCGTATGAACTCATTGATCGGATCGCTATTAAGGACTCTTATTCTAACTCCTCTTTACGGCTTCTCTATTGGGGATGATGGTAAAATAATGAGAGGATTAAAAACAAGATGCACTGTTTTTAGTACAGTTACAAAAGGCTTTGGTGATAATAGGATTATTTCACCAAAGGTTAAAAAGAAATCATTATAGCTCTAGAAAAAAGAGGAGAGAAGAAAATGATCTCATACTTGCAATTTTTTACTTCTGCAATGATTATGTACTACACGTGGAGGAGATTGTTCTCTCTGTCTCTCTCAATGATTTCTAGCTATATAGTAACACTTGGAGACCATTCATTTGAGCAAATCAACAGCCGTAATTGAGAAGATTTCAAATTATTATTTTAATTGAATGGTTGAGATTAAATTGATATTTTGTACATCTTTCTTTTTGGGTAAATAACGCATGAGGTGTACCCATACTTTGAGGGTGGGATAAATCCTGCTCGGGATTTGGTTTGCCATTGACCACAAAGTGCTCTTAATTGGTTTCAAATCACCACCAATTAGACACCAAACAGTTCGTCAACTGAAAGTAGCAGTTTTCAACCGCACCACACCTTGTGATTAAATGTACATCTTTCAATTGCCCTACAAATGTGTTTATATTCATTGGAAATGACAAACATTGGCTTAGCCAAGTCGGCTCTTCACTTTATACCTGAGTTTAAATCCTTCCTTTCCCGTAATTTATATTAGATTAATATTAAATGTAGTTTGTACAAATAAAAAAAATATGTATATCCATTGAAAATGCAAATGAGAATGTAAAGTGACTTTACATTCCATACTTTACACCTAAACATTGAAGATGCTCTAAAGTCGATATTGTCTAAATTATCTCCAACAATATTCTGTATCAAGAATGAAGTTGGAATTCTTGCCCAAGCCCAAAGTCTCTCCAACAATCTAGTTCAAGTCCAGAAGGGAAACACAGACAGAAAGCTTATAGTACCACACCACATCAAATCAAGCTGATTGAAAGCCTTTTAGTTTTGGTTGGATGCTGACAATGGACATCAGTGGAGACCATGGTCTTCAATTTCATAATTAGGGAACTTTCAAGTTTTTATCCTTTTAAATAAACTAACTGGCAATTTCCTTTGACAAAAGCGTACGGATTGCCCATATGAATGAACCACCCAAACAAAACACATGAGGAAATTTGTGCTGAAGTTCCATATATTATATATATATATATCATATAACCGATACGACGACCAACCCAGACAAAAAAGAGGAGTGGGGGAACCTGTCAGACAACCGATACGACCACCCCAGCCAGTCATCCAGCTGAGAACGATCCTCTACGGCTATTTGGTTCCGAGGAACCAGAAGCTGTTAATCACGCTCTGATCGTACGGTCTTGATTCATCCACCAGGTTGGGATTCCTGTCTCCTTAGAAATCAAGGATACAGAGGTACGATCCTATAGAACAGATCCTGTCCAAGTAAGGTCGTGCCCTCTCATCTCATGCTGAGCTATATAAACTCGTACAGTATTCTATGTACTCTCGATGTGGGACTCTCAACACTGAGCCTTTGTCTTATTTTCGTGTTGATTTCCGTGGCATACAAATGCCTGCCGTTGATTTCGTAGTATCAGTACGTTTCGTTTTCATTGCCTTCACAAATCTTTGTAGTGAACCCTCAAATCAAAGGCATTACACAAAGTTTTATCAACAAGTCCTTATTGTGTCTGTTTATAAATTCAAGATTTTATCCCAACTCCAATGTTTTTCAACGTTTCCACTTCTTGTCTCTCCCCTCAAAACTTCCTCTTCTACTTCACACTCATCACCGGAAACCATCACAACATCTCACCCTTCTTACATTTTCTTCTTATTCAAGTTTGGTGCTGCATTCATGCCGCCACGACCTTCAGACTCCGAAACAAGTCCATGCTGGTTCGTTCCTCGTCTGAACTGGGTTCAAAGCTGTTTCTGTTTTTTCAAAGTTAACTACTTTCTATGGCTAATGGTTATGGTAAAATTTGTACCCAAGCAAGAACTAATGCACACCATACAATTCGGATCGATTCATTTGCTGAACATAGTAAAAAACTGATCAGAGCATGATTTTCAAAGACACATTTGGTTAAAGAGGCCAGTACAAATTGAGTGCTTCACTTTACAATATATTGCTTATTTATAAATTAGTAGAGACTCCGCAAAACAAGTCCTAATGGAAACAAAAAGCAATTCCAACATAACACAAAGAAACAAACAGACAGGGCCCAAATCACAAATGCACAGCAACTTAGAAAAACTGCATTCCAGTAAGCATAACCCAGATCTGGATCCCGAGTACGTTTCAGCCTAATACAATTATAATGACGTAGACTTAACAAAACCCATTAGATTAATCCAATCTCCAATGGTTAATTCTTTTTAAAAAAATACGTGTAAATGCGTTGATGTTAAATGCAGAGAGACTCGGATCCTTTTAGCCCCTTCTCTTCCTCACCACCACCATAGTAAAGTCTTAATAATTCAATTTAAGAAAATACAGTTTCCCAACACCAAAAGAAAAAAGAGAAAAAGAGAAAAATAAAAGGGGAGAGGAGTTAATCTCAGTCTGTATAAGCTAGTTCTCAAATTCTGCACAATACATGAAAATTCCAAATGGTTCTAAACCAAATAAAATACCATCCTCTAACTTACATAATAATTACAACAAAAGAAAACAGTAAAAGTAAAACTGATCCAGACTGTGTATACGTTCATGAAGGGGGTTGCCGCAAACTCATCAGAACATGAAGGGGGTTGCTGCAAACGCTGCAGGTACGAACATAGGCACATTGTTTCCCCTGAAATTACACAGAATTTCCTCACAAAAAAATATTATCAATAAAAAAACCAACCAGAAATTAAACTGAAAATCAATTAATTACAATAAATAAATTATAATAATTACCCGGAGAGCTCGTCGTGACTAACGCAACTGAGGCTTCGAGCCTTGGCCTTACGTCCTTTCTTGGCTGATATCTTCTCAGACTGAGCCTTACCCTCGTGGCCAGAAGCAACCCCATCCTCTGAGATTGCAAAAAGAGCTGGCCTCCATTGTTGAGCAGACCCTGCAGACTTCGATCTTCTCACACGGCTTCTGATCATCTCATGATCTTGAGTTTGCTTCGACGACGACGACGAACGGTAACACGACCCCAACTCCAACAGGAACTTCATGGTTGATCTGCTGCTTTGGTTTGGTCTGGTATGTATATCTTCTCCACACAAAAAAACTATGTGCTAGCTATAGCTCATGGTTTGGTTTGGCGTAAGTAGAATTAACGTGAGAACGAAGGTTTGTTGCTTTTGGTTGGTTTTAACTTTTAGTTTAGGCATCTATTTATAGGGATAAATTAGGATTTATGACGCTGTCGTGGAGTGTCTTCTTTTCTAAATCCCTTCTGTTAATCTGTAATCTAATTAATCCTAGTTAACGTTTAGTAATTAAAATGGTAGTTTTGTTTTGCCCTATTTAGTTTCGTATGGGTCCATAATTTGGCAGGCTATCGTAAGCTAATCCATTATCCAAATATTATCGGATCTTAGCCAAATAATATCCCACAAAGTAAAGTTAGATATTAGTTTCATATTTGATTATACGTTCATTTTCTTTTTATACAAGCGAGACCTTGGATGCAGATAACTACAAACCCCTTGCAATTTAATACGCATTCATGAATCTCTAGTCTCACCGTTTTTTTCCCATGCCTACATGACATGAATGGTCCTTTTCTCTTTTTCCCTAGATTCTTCCTCATCTTTGAGATTTGAACTACATACAATATTATTAGAATAAAGTGACTCAAACACCACTAATCTGAGAACCAAAATACTTAATTTTATAATGATATTTCCTAATCCAGTGAACTCCACAAGAATCAAAATTCTTGCGACCACCTAACTCAAGTCACAAAATATTAAATTGTTGTTAGGCCCCATTGTGCACATTTAATTCTTGTTGGTCCACTGAGTAGCTGGCCTGGGTCTTCATATGTACCGGCACAATTTAAGGCCGAACATAGAGGTGGAAGAAGAAGAAGAAGAATCTAGATTATAAATCCCACCACAAAAAGAAAATATAAAAGAAAATAAAACAATTTAAAAGAGGCCGCACTAGTAGGGAAATACCGACACTTCTCCACCACAAAATGTTACACTTACAGGGAAGGTTTATCGTTTTTACTGATCATCACATCAATCAAAGATCTTCTTCCAAACCACAATCAAACCCCCAATGAAAATGAAAACGAAAAGGCCATGGCGGCCCCAATTCTATCTTATCTTACCTTGTTATGTAATTCCTATCTTATCTCAGGGAAAATGTATATATATATATATATAAAAGAACTTGGGCTTTTCAAAAAACAAACACAACCCAGAATAGGGTTTGCCCCAATGGGCTCATCCTACAAGGGTGCTGGGCTGCATGGGCTGGAGCTTCGATAGGAGATCAATCGCTTAGCACTAACATGCATGCTTATGCTCGGCGTGATCGTCCGTCAAATCACCACGTGGTGTTACTTTACTAATACTGTATTAAGCAGTGATATTTCTAAAGCTTTGATCACCTCACGTGCATTAACCAATAAACTAAGTCGATAACATATCAAATCATAACTCTGTGGCTTTTGAAGTTTGTTGGTATCAGGCAAACATATTAAAAAATTGATTGATTGATGTCAGGACTAAAGGTTGGGTGAAATCTACAATGCTTATAGATCATTTTATATTTCAAATCAAGCGAGCAAATTTTCCTGGTTGTTGTTTTTACGTGGCATAAAATGCTGTGTTACCCTACCTACTGAATTGTCTTTCAGGGCACACATACATTTCCATCACCTTCAATTGCTCCACTAGAAACAAAATAGAGTTCGAGAGTTCTCGGTCTTGTTTTGTTCATGGCTCTCTTATGTTTGGATGGGATTGGGGAAGAAATATAATTAACCTCCTTAAGATCAAGATGATAATGAAGCTCCTCAGCTAGAGATTATCCACAAATTCAGCTAACTCCCACTTAGTTTAAACTAAAAAACTTAATTATCTTTTACGTAAGCAATATTAAGAAAGGGGAGATTGAACACAGGATCTCAGTTGCATGAGTAACCATACAATAGCTAGATTGTGTAGGAAGGTATTCGTTGAGACGACATGGCTTGAGCACCATACATTACACAGAAGACAATTTCCTTTTCCCTTGTGAAGGAATGCAAAATCTAAATCACAAGATTTTTTTTCGGATTGTCCAAATAAAGTGAGAGTGACATGTCTCTTATGTGCAGCAGGCTAGGCAAACAAAGCAAAAGTTACAACTTTTCAGTAACAACTTATTCCGGAGAAAAATATGTATATGTTACTGACATTCATGAATCGTATATATGATGCTTCAAATCAGAATTGAAATAACTACTTTTTCTCTTTTTGTACTTTTCTTACAGCCTTTTGATTTTCTTCGAAACGCAATAATATAAAGGTCAGATCCAATAATACATACTACATATATATATCATAATTATTGGTATATAATTACTTAATTTCTTCGGCTGTTTCCAGTGTTACGGAATTGAACTTTTTAATTTCGAAATTAACACTTCATATATATATATATATATATATATATATATTCACGGAAGAGTTTTGACCTAAGTTACAGTCTTAATTTACAGTCTGATAACATAAGAAGCCGGGAACTATATCTCTAGTAAGATAAATGAAATTACTCTTTACTTCAACACAAGTTAATTGAAGTCTCATCTCATGTATTGACTTTATACAAACAGATGAAAAACGACCCGAGTGGAGATGGGTAGTTTCTAGTTATATATAATCCATTTTTTTAAAAGTATTTTCTAGGATTTCCGTCTCCATGCAAACACTGCAAAAGACAAATTAACCTATTTCATTCTATATATACATATAAAGCCTGTTTAATTTGTTGCACCTTCCCCTGGTGCAGCTTCGTTTACTCAAAACAATGATCGAGGAAGAATTCTTCATTTTTTTTTCTTTTCCCTTTTAAAATAATCAAACAAAGGTTTTTATGTGCCAATATTCCATGGTCTTTAACCCCATATGGAACTGACATGTTTGTGAGATGACCACATTTGTCCTCGTGGGAAGAGGTCTAATTTGTCTTTTCCTGTGGCTTCACGTGGCACAAGAAACCAAGTGCAAAGGATGGGTAACCATCACAAAACTCAGAGGCAAATCCATGCTGATTAAATTAGTGTTGTGGTTTTGTCTTAAATCGTATTGCATGAGTGCAAATTCGACAAAAGACTGGCCGGCGAAGACAGCTTCTTTAACCTACCCTCTACTCTCTTCAACACCTCCCACAATTGCTAGTCTCTTAGATAATGAGAGGTGCTAAGTAATTAGCAATATGCCAAATTTGCTTGGAGCTAGCCTTAGCTGAGCTCCGTCTATGAGAATTGAAGTGCTAGATTCTTCTAGTTTGAGTACTGGTAATTGAGTAAAAAAATAAGAAAAAAGAACAATGCAATTTTGAATATTCAATTGGGTTGACTTGGTTTTTTAATAGTGTTAATTAACGATATCAATGATTTACGATGTGTATCGCTTTACTTTATCTTATATGTTATGCTATCATAAATTTTCATTAACTAATTAGTACATTCGAATTTGATACATTTCAATGAAGTGTAACAAAATATCAGTAGACGAAAGTATAGTTAACGACATTACCATGTTGATCCCTAGTTCTTACTTAGAGACCTCCCCATCACTCTATATTAGTTCATATACCTTTAATTCCCCTTTTCTCAGGGATGCCACTTAATTATTAAATAATTGGTCCGGATATTTCAAGAGAATGTAGAAGTATACAATATTCATCATACGTGCAACTAATTATCAATGCATTCTTGTCATTTTATTATAAATCTGAAATTTCCATATTTATGTATAGTCTCTCTCTAGTATATATATGGCTCAAGTAGCAGATAAGCTATGGCTCTCAACTCCGTGCATGTTTCACAGACAGAAACACATCTAACACACAAAAGCCGTAGACAGATTTCCATTAACCCAAGGCCTCATATATCTCTTGAAACTAGAAACTCACATACCAACAGATAAAACCCTAGCTCTTCAATCCCATCCACCAATCTTCACAGGACGCGTGTCCAGCACCCAACTGTCCCTTTCCTCTCCCTCCTCCTCCTCCTCCTCCTCCTCCTCCTCCTCCTTCTCCCTGAAGCTCCTTCTTTTCCCCCACACATTTCCAATAATCACAGCCATGAAAACTGAAGTTAGAGCAAGCACCACCTCCATTTCTCTACAAAATCCTACTACTATCTTTAACACCTCTCAGGGCGCTTCGCTGACCGGCGCACTAAAAGGTTGTCTTGGAAGCCTTGACGGGGCATGTATAGAGAAGCTCTTACTTCATTGTGCAAGTGCCCTAGAGAGCAACGATGTAACCTTGGCCCAACAAGTGATGTGGGTGCTCAATAATGTTGCTTCTTCTGTTGGTGACCCTAACCAAAGGTTGACCTCATGGATCTTGAGGGCATTGATTTCAAGAGCCTCCAAGGTTTGCCCTACACCTATGAATTTCAATGGAAGCAGTAGTAGTAGTACAATCCCAACTAGGTTGATGTCGGTGACCGAGCTAGCCGGGTATGTTGATCTAATCCCATGGCATCGTTTTGGATATTGTGCATCAAATAGTGCAATTTTTAAGGCAATTCAAGGGTGCCCAAAAGTCCATATCTTAGATTTTAGCATCACTCATTGTATGCAATGGCCTACTTTAATAGATGCATTAGCCAAAAGGCCTGAGGGGCCTCCTTTGCTTAGAGTCACTGTTCCCAATTGGAGGCCACAAGTTCCTCCTTTGCTCAATGTGTCAAGCGAAGAAGTTGGTCTTCGTTTGAGGAATTTCTCTAGGTTTAGAGATGTCCCTTTTGAATTCAACGTGATTGAAAACTCATCTTCTTTGGAATTGCTATTGAGTAGTCAATTAAACCCTTCTTCCCTAGACCTCCGGGATGATGAGGTTTTGGTTGTAAATTGTCAAAATTGGTTGCGCTATCTCTCCGATGACCCGAGTGGCGGTAGCCCGAGCCATCAAGATGGCTCTATGCGCAACACTTTCCTTAACATGATTAGATCCCTTAACCCTAGGATCATAGTTGTGGTGGATGAAGATTCTGATCTTAGTGCACCAAGTCTTAGCTCAAGAATAACCACTTGCTTTAATTACATGTGGATACCCTTTGACTCTTTGGAGACTTTCTTGCTCAAAGACAGCGCCCAAAGGATGGATTATGAATCTGACGTTGGTCACAAAATTGAAAACATTATTGGGTTTGAAGGGCACCAAAGAATAGAGAGGTTAGAGACAGGCGTTGCAATGTCACAAAGAATAAGGAACGTTGGTTTCTTAAGCGCCCCGTTTTGTGAAGAGACTGTAAAGGAAGTGAAGGGCTTGCTAGATGAACATGCTAGCGGTTGGGGCATGAAGCGTGAAGAAGATATGTTGGTGCTCACTTGGAAAGGGCACAACTCAGTTTTTGCCACAGCTTGGGTTGCAAATGGGCCAAATCCAAATGGGTTGTTAATGGAGGATTAATTGGCTTGAAGAAAAAAAAAAACGTTGTTCATGCAAAGTGAAGTTATGAATTTGGACCTACCATATGGGGATTGGGGGGGAATGGTCCAGGTGATCGAGAGGCAATGACAAAAGCTTATATGGTTGCTTTTTTCTCTTCGTCAAAAAGCTGCAAATGAGCACAAGACAAAAAGAAAAACGGCAGGCAGTTTGTGGAAAAATGATTTTTTCACGAGCACTCTGTATTGAAGCTGTAGCTGCTGTGATCCATCACATGAAAGGCAAGAAAGAGGAGAGAGAGTGAGAATGGATATGTTGTTGTCTGCTGTTTTTGTATGGGACAAAGTTTTATAGTACTTTAATATTTTTTCCATCTGTACGTACGTGCAGGCTTTTGTTCCATGATCAGTTCTGTGAAATTTAACTTTTGTTTAGCCCTTTCTTTAATCATAAGAGTAACTATTCCCTTAATAATTTCTTGTTTTGGTAACATTTCAAGTGACAATATGTACAAGTGGAAGCTTGAAAGCTACTTCTTTTTCTTACTCAAATTAGTAACTAGGCTTTTGTTCCATAAGATCAGTACTTATCTGTTAAAGGCATCTTTAAAGACATGGATATATTTATTTTCTATGTTTCGGATTGTGTTTTATTCTTGGCCCAACTTTAGAGCTTGAATTTTAGGGGAAATCTAGGAACAGAAACATGCATGCGCACATACGAACGAAAGAGTATCAAAGTCGAAGCATGAAAAGAGAAACATATAACAAGACCCACATTGCCTTTAATTTCATGAGTTGTCATCTTTTTCTTTTGTTCTTTTGTGAATTCTCATTATTCGGATGTTAAGACTCAAACTCATGATCTTTTTTAGGAGAGCAATTGCTCCAAATCACTACACTAGTTGTAATCTTATTGTTGTCTCAATTTAATCCTTTAATTTGTAATTAGTTTCTCAGTTAATGCAGCAACTTCAATGAAGTTTCTAGCATGAACAAAACTAAGTTTGGCCATTGGGAAAAAAGAAAAGAAAAAGTAATCGATTAATTGGTCACGTTTAAATCACTGGGGTCTTTAGCACAATTTTGAGAATCATTAATTCTCATTTCATAGTAGATGAGTAAACTTTGAATACGAAATAACAACTCTCATAATAAGCACATCCACCTTTTTTCCCATAACTTGTATTTAAAAGTTCATCTTTTGCAACATCAAGGCACTTCTTACAACTCCGTTTGGTACACCAACTTATAGCTCTCCATAAACATATGAACGTGGATTTGTAGGAGCCATTTTACCTAAGTTGGTCAACAATTCATTATTTTTTTGCATGATGCAAAAATGAGAAGAATTAACGAATTTGGTACTAGTCATAAAAACCGCACTAATTGTATGACTTTTAGTAGGGAAACTTTCATCCGAATATTTTACCAAGCAACCTTCATACCAAATTATAGCACCTCGATTTCGAGGGCAATGTCTGCAAATGTGAAGGCTTGCTTCAAGTATATTTGACAACCAATACTATCTTAATTCTAAGGTTTACCCATAAAATTCAATTATGGAAACACATCAAAAAGTCTGTCTGGAAACATTTCAATCTCCAAGGTTTACCCATATTTCAAAAATTATGGAAACACATCAGAAAGTCTATGGATTTTCATAAATAGACCCATTTTATAACAAACTCCTTAGAAAACATATTTGGAGAAGAAAAAAAAACCCTTAATTAGCCACTTGTCATGTTCTAATTGATTATTAGGGTGTTACAATTTTTTCACTTGAAATTAATATGTAGTTACCAATGAGATGTTAGTTGAATTGACCCAGATCTTTGGTGTGCTCCCAAGTGGTCGTAAGTTCAAATTCTCATTATACGCTTTTACACTCGTCATTTTAAGTAACTTCGATGAATAGCTAGTTCATTTTCTTACTCAAATTAGTAACTAGGCTTTTGTTCCATAAGATCAACTTATATGTTAAAGGCGACCATAGGTGTATATAATATATATTGCGGTGTTTTATTCTTGGTCCAAACCTTTTTTTTTTTTTGTCGTATCTTGGTCCAAACCTTAGAGCTTGAATTTTTTGTAAATCTGGCAACAGAAACATGCCTGCACACATACCCAGGAAATAGTGTATCGAAGTTGAAGTATGAAAAAGTTAAATATATAACAAGGACCACATTGCCTTTAATTTCATGATTTGTCATCTTTTTCTTGATGGTGGTGATTATTGTTTTGTCTCAAATTAAGCCTTTAATTTCTCAGTTAATTGCAGGACTTCAATGGGGTTTCTAGTATGAACAAAAAAAGTTTGGCCATTTAAAAAAAAAAGAAATTGAAAAAGAAATCCGACCTAGCGGATTCGAACCAGCGACCTAAGGATGGCTGAGAGCACATAACCCACTACAGTACTCCGCTCTACCAACTGAGCTAAGGTCGGATTGTTGGTATTTACATTGTCAGATATCTATATGAAACGTAATATTTAATTTCCAAAGCTTGGGCCTATTGAGCTGGTAGTGACTTTAAGAAAAAGCCCAAGATTGAGTAGCATGCAATGTCAATAGTTTGGGCTCAATTGAAACCTGAAATAAGTCTGGGCTTAAGGCTTAAGCTAATAAGCTTGGGCTGTATTGATCGTACAACACGAGTGCAATTTTTTTTTTTTTTTTTTTGGGTCAGCTACAACATGAATTTAATTAAGTTGTACCTTGTGATGTGGTGGAAAGAGTATTAACACACACATCAAAGTTGTAATGTTGAAAGACACAATTTTATGAGATGAACAATGCCCAATCATCTCTCTTATCTTATTTTTTTGAGAGAGCAAGCATAATTTAAATAACAAATGGGTAAATACAAGAGATGTACAAGAAAAAAACACTCCAAATGGAGGTTCTTGCAAACAATAAATCGGGAACATTAAATCCAATAAGATAGTGAGTAATAAATATTACAAAATCAAGCCCAGCTCACTCATAGTTGACATATAGAGGATCAAGAAGATTCCTTACAACACTAGTGCGACAAAGAGACCATGAGAATAATTGATTCTGCATGAACAAGGAACCAGAAGCACTAAAAGTGAAAGGGCCTTACCACTCAACATCCATTTGCCCAAAAAAGACCACAACACCTCTGTCATCCCACATGATCTCACTGCACCAAGTATGAAAGATTCATCAAGATCTTAGAACTCTACATCCTCAACATAAAGGATCTTTAAAAGCCAATAAAAAAGGACTGGGGAGAAACAAAACCCAGCACAAAACTAGAAAGAAGCAAAACCCAACATAAAATTGGGGAGGAAAATCTCTCTACGGGGGTAGAGTCGCCTAGTTTATTAGCTGAAGGGGTTGGTTCCAGGGGAAATCTCTGGAACCAAAGACCAAGAAGAAAAGAAAAGAAAAGAGAAGAGAGGAAGAGTTGAGCGAAGAGGAGAGAGTGGTATCTCTCTTAACTTTTTACTCTCGACTTATAAAACATCCTTATATATGAAAAATATGAGAAATACCTAGAGTTATCTCAACTTTCACAAAACATAAGTCCTTAAATCTAAACAAAACCAAAGTAAAACTCATTCTATATGAAATAGTTAATGTGTCACATCAATTGGGTGTACCATATTGTTGTGTTTTTAAATAATGTGTCACCTAAATTTTGTAATAAAGTAATGGAGATAAAAGTTGTGATGTACTTGTGCTGCATTTTCCCTGTAACATTGTAGAAGGAAATCACAAATGGTTCATGAGAAGAAATGAGGGAACCATTTGTCTGGCAAAGAGTCGGATCTTTTGGTGGGACCCACGTGACAGAAGTGGGGTCCTCCAAAGCCACGTCCTAAATAGCAAACGTCCAAATAGTACTCAACCAAAGAAACAAAATAAATAATTGAAAAGAAAATCTGAAATGGTCTAGATGGGCATTTCGGTCAATGTAACAATCCTTGCCAGAGAGGGAAGAAATAAATAAAGTAGCGGATAGGGGAGGGGAAGGCAATGGGTGCACTGCAGACATACAGAGACTTGCAGCGATGAACGTGGAACAACCAACCAAACAAAGGCAGGGAAAGCCAGCAACAAAGCTTCACTTCCAAGCTTTAAAATGGTCTCCCTCCCAAGAATATCACACATTAATATTATTATTATTCACTAATATACTTTTGGGGTTTTCATAATTAATTTCCTAAGCTTAGATGTATTTTCTCTGGGAATGTCAGAATGTGGCCAGTGGCCTAAATATATAGTATTAGTACCACACACTTCAACTGCTCTCTCTCTCTCTCTCTCTCTCTCTGGGGGTCATAGTCAAATATTATATATCATACTTTTCTGTCTTTGCACTCTTTGTTTAATTCCCAGTTCTCACTCTTAAGAGGCTTATCCTCTGTATCCCAGTTGAGAACCACATTGCTTCTGCCTGAACCAATAGTGTCAATTTGCATTAACCAAAGTCCTTAACCTCTTTCCCTTTGTCTTCTTTCCCATTTCAGAATATGGATTTGTGTCCTCTACCTCCTCCTCTCTACTCCCCGTTTGGCCTCCTCATCTCTCTGTCTTCGTTGCACCGTTAAAAATTACTTCTTTTGCTTTTCTGATTGCAGTTCCCAAAAAAAGACTCTTGATTTCAAGTGGGTTTTTGTTTATATTTGGTTTTTTAATCATTTGGGTAATGGAGGTTCATTGTGATCTTGAAGTTGATGTCAATGGGGAAGAGTCTTTCATGGTGGACAAGGTAATTCTGTACTTGCAAGTAGTAGCAACCTCATTTCTTTTTCTTCTGTCCAAATGGTGATCTTATTCCACCATTTCTTTCTGTTTAATTTTGTTTACTCTCCTTGTACTGGAAGTGGATCCTCCTCTCTGTATTGTCAGTTCATTAAATCATGACAGGTCTGAGAGATTGAGATCCTTCATTGCTTGCCAATAATTGGTTGTTATAGAGTCTTGTGCTTGAATTGTGAAGTTTTACTGATTATCTTTCTACATTTCGTGCATGCTCTGGTAATTTTTCTTTGGTTGCTTTCCATGTCCTCCATCATGACTGATGAATTAGAAAGATTTTTCATTTTCCGTCCACCAATTTAATTCACACCTAATTTGCATTGATGTGGGTCATGGACTCATGGCTACCTTAGCTTTTGTTCTTCTGTTCTGTCTATTTAATTCACAAATTGCACGTTGATTTGGCAGGCCTTTTTCTTTTGCTTCATTCTCTCATTTATTGCTGGTGTTTATGGGGCTCTCCCGTTAATAAGTGCCCATGAAAGTAACCCTTTTGAGATGTACTAAGGGTTACTTTCATGGGCATTTATTACAATTTTGTGCCCTTCTTTGCTGGGTTGATCAGCATACATCTTTTTGGAATTGCCCGTACGACAATTTATTGCCTATAACGACCTCTCTCCATTCTTTGGCAGCTTCTGGTGTAGATTCCCACTTTTTATTTACCTTTTTTTTCCCCAATTCAATGAGGTCATTCTTTTGGTGGGTTCCTCCTCTCCATTCTGGAATTTGTTGGGGGGTTCTGTCTTTACAAAATTTCTTCAGTACCTGCAAGTTAGAAGCCTAAATCTTGCATAACATTGTTTCCAGTAATTTAGTAGCTCTCTAAGTGACAATGATTGTCTCTTTTGAGCGAAGGAGTATTAATTTTTTAAACGATAATGTCCCTTCCTCCTTTAACTCTGTGTTTTCATGATCATTTCTGCAGAAAATTATTGCTTCCTACTCAGGCAAATTGAGCAAATTACTTGGCAAATCAAAAGCTACCTCAAGAAATCTTAAAGTGGTATTGCATGACTTTCCGGGAGGAGCAGAGAGTTTTGAGCTAATTTCAAGGTTCTGCTACAACCATGGCAGCACCGACATAACTCCTTCCAATATTTCCCTCCTATATTGTGCTGCACAGTTCATGGAAATGAACAATTCTGTCACTGGAACACATAATTTATTGGAAAAAGCAGAGAAGTCATTTGAAGCGATCAGATATTGGACATGGTCTGAGCTTTTAATGGCTTTGAAGCAGTGCCAAGATTTACTTCCAGCTGCTAATTCTCTGAGCCTACTCGAGAAATGCTTGGATACCCTTGTTGCAAGATTGCCTTTGACAAGCGAAGCGAGTCCTTGTCCTTCCACTTCATCCCCAGATAGCTCTGGTATTCGGTTTTCATGTGACACTCGAAGCACTGAGAGTTTGAAAACCAGCTCATCTCGGGCAACCTGGTGGTTTGAGGATCTTCTAGTTTTAGGTCCAAATTTGCTTGAAATGCTGGTCAAGTCCATGATTTCTCGAAAAATTGATCATGTTATCATTAGTAGGTTCCTCTTTTATTACCAGAAATCGAAGTTTTACACTGCCAAATCTGATGCCAAGCGCACCATTGTGGAAAGAGTCATTGATATGCTCTATATTCTTGATCAGAGCTGTGTTTCTTGCAAGAGTTTATTTGGGATTCTTCGAGTTGCTCTGAATTTGAATATAAACAAAAGTAGCAGGAATAAGTTGGAGAGCATGATTGGTTCACAGCTTGATCAAGCAATATTAGACAATTTGCTTGTTCCATCCCCACGCGGGATCAATTACTTGTATGATGTCAATCTTGTTCTAAGGTTATTGAAATCATTTCTGAGTGGAGGAATTTGTCAAGCATTGCCCACGCGATTGAGGAGAGTTGCTGCCCTGTTGGATTTGTATATGGCAGAAGTAGCCCCAGATCCTTGTTTGAAGCCTTCGAAGTTTGTGGCTTTAGCCATGGTGATGCCGGATTCTGCCAGAGACTCCTATGATGAACTTTACCATGCCATGGACATGTATATAGAGGTATTGCATTTATGTGTCAGAGTTTTTTTTAAGCTATCTATTGCATGTATTTTTGCCATGTACATGAGAAAGCATATTGTGGGTTTGATCTGCACTCTACTCTGTTTCATAACCTTTATTCTTGTTGAGTTTTGATCTAGTAGCATATGATCTGTGCATTCAAATAGGACATTATTAAAAGATCTTAAAACATTGAGACTCTTTTGATTTTGAAGATTATTTGTATGAGGTTGTTTATGCATTGAATCTGCTTGGTCATAGGTGCATGCAGGATTGTCAGAAGAGGAAAAGATGAAAATTTGTTGTGTGTTGACCTATGAGAAGCTCTCATCACAAACTTGCATACACCTTTCTCAGAATAAAAAGTTTCCATCAAAAGCATCAGTCCAAGCTCTCGTCTCTCAGCAATTGAAGCTTAAAAGCTTACTCCATGCAACCAACAATTCTAAGTCCTACACTGACTCCCCTTGTAGTGCCGGCAAGGTTGGAAATGGGGGAAGGAAATTCGATGCCAATGATCAACTTGTGCTTTACGCCGGGAAACTCAGTCTCTCAGCTGACAATGAGAAACTTAGAGTACATTTGCAAGGAATGCAGTGCAGGGTAATGGAATTGGAGAAACTGTGCAAGAAAATGCAAACTCAAATGGCAAAGTTTACAAAATCAAGAGCATCAAGCCACAGTCATACAAGATCTGTGCCCAAACTCTGTTCATGATAGAAGTTGAGGATTTTATTCCATAAGTTTTTAAGTATTATGTCATCTCTGTATAGCGCAAGGAAAGGGGTTTTTGTGTTTGCAACAGATTTTTCTTTCTTTGCTGGATAACTAAAGGTGAAAAGCAAGTTGTTTCACTTGCAAAGATTGAGGAAATCTTTGGTTGTACAGTTACAGAAAGAGAATTTCTGTTGAGTAACTTTTTCTTTTAATGAAATGTCCCTGTTTATTTCATGTAGTGCTCTTGGTACAAGATAGGATTTCGAGGTTAAGTCATTTTCCCCAGTCACTCTCACATTTTGGGGCATTCTGGAATGCAAGCTGGCAAGCATATTTTCTGCATGAATAGGGAAATATGAGGGTGAATGAAAGCTGAACATATTTGCTTTTCTGTTTGTTCAATCATCCTTCATCATCATCATCACCACCATGGTAATTTATCTACAAATAGATTCTAGAAGATTAAAATACTTGTGTCATATAAACCAGTCAACTAATGAAACAAAGAACAATAGTTACTTACTGTTGAGATATAAAAAGTCCGGTGTAGTTGTTGTTGACTTTCCACAAAAAAACAGTAAAAGTACAGAATTGAATAAAATGGTCCTCTTATTGACATGAACAACACTCTGTTCTCCTTAGATTCCTGAACAGTCTTGGCTGTATAATATAGTTTTCTTTTTAGGTAGCGGATTGTGTTCACCTAACTTATTGCCAAGTTGCCAACATTTCATGGGATTACAAGTTTTAAAACACTGAAAGTAAAACAATAATGTGAGTGAGTGAGAAAACTGATGCCTAGGTAACAAAATGAACCCTAACAGTCAGCAATGTGATTCAAAACCAGGCATTCTCTGCAATTGTGAACTAATTAAGAGGCACAAATTCCCGATTATAATTTGTTCGAGGACAGAATTTTGGTATTTTCTTCTAGATTACTATTATTATTGCAGAGACTCGTAGTGAATTGGTTTTCAAAGAATTACTTTACCGTGTTTGGAAAAGTCCTATTCACTTGTGAGTACTTTTGAGTTTAATTTAAAAACCTTCTAGTCTAAGGATGAAAATATAAATATTCCACCAATATAACAGAGTTTGGCTTCCGATTTGAGTTAGCTTAGACTAAGTCTTCCTCCATTTACATAACGTAATATGAAGGATCACTATTTACATGGACCAGAATTGTGTGTGAATGACTCAAATGCTATAGGTTGGTTTTCCGGGTCAAACCTAAATCTTGGTGAAACCAAGATGATATCATATGAATGGAGAGACAGAATCCCACGAAAGCCTTTTCCTTTTCCTTAGACGCCACTTTTCTTGTACTAATTCCTAGGTCTTACTTTATTCTTAATTATGATCAACCACAGATTATGATATAACCTAAGCAAACAGAACATACCACATTCATCAAGTATGAGCATTTCGATGAGGAAATGACTTTTTCAATGTTGTTTACTTGTTAATCCTGTTACTGGTATTTATAGTTTCCTAGTTTGAATATTGAATGGCAAATGGCATTGCCACGTACATAGAGAGAGCTTTCTTTCATGGAAGCAACACGTTTCGTGGCTTTGCCTTGTCCCTCTTCATTCCCTCTTTCTTTAATATAAACCCTAAACCAATTCAAACGAATCTCTCAAGAAGATAAAGAAACCAAAGGAATCCTAAACAAAACTCCTCTTTTTTCTTTTCTTCTTTCTTTTTGCTTCCTTGAACGAGAAGTAGCACGAACTTCATAAGACATCACCAATTGAATAGAAATTAGAAACAAGTTAAAAATGAGAAGAGAGAAAGATGGAGAGTAGTTGTTATTTAACCAAGTAAAAAATGAAAAATTGAATACTTGGGTTGGGTTTTACCGTCCAAGTGAAGTATAGTGGAAAAATGAGTTACAATATTGTGATCTATGTTGCAACGGACGCTTCAATTTGTTGGAGTGTCGGATACTGAACACGCGTTGTTCAACGGACTTGAGACATTGTTGTCGTATGAATTTCCCTTTTTTTTTTAAGTCTTATTAAATGTGGGCCAAATGTCCAAAGTAAGGACATATCAATTGGGCCTTACAATTGCTAGGCCTTTTTGTCAAGTTGGTGGATCATCCAGATAATGAATTCTACTTTTATATAATACAATCACATATTTTATCTTTCCTAATTATAAAATTCAAAAAACCAAAAAAAAAAACCCAATTGACATAGGCTTACACAACAAACGAAAAAATGAATTTAATTGATAAAACTAGTTACCAAAGACTTGGTGTGAACCAGGCGGGTCGACTGTGAAGTAAAGCAGGAGGAGTATTGGACAAACGTAGAGGTGTAAGGCTTCCGTTTGTCATGGAAAACACTCCAAAATCATGGGCAGCCGACAGTGATGATAAACAAGGATAATCGAAAGCAAAATAGATGCAGTTTCTTTCGAGTGTCTTGCTCTTATCATTATTAAGGATGCAGCTACTATTTCTATGCATAAATATGTTGGTCGTCTCGCTTAAAAACAATATTCGATCACCTAGGTCAAAAACTTGTACCCATCGAGGAGGACCATCACCATAAATGTCATGCTCCAACTTGAAAACCCAAAATCCCTTAGTTTTAGGTGGATTGATGTAAATGCCACTTGTACTCTCAAACAAATGAATTTCATCATCTTCATCATCTTCATCACCCATTAAAGAATAGTTAGTCCTACGAAGAATCATAAACAACTCCATTGATGTAGAATCTGTTGCTAGCTGCATGTCTTCAAAGTCAGTGACATGCAGGGCACCATCATCCATTCTCCAAATATTGTAGAACATGAAAAGAATTGGCATAACCAGTTTTTGAGCCCTATAGCTAGGACGACCATCGGCATCTTGGATGATGTCAAACACCGTTAAAACCTTGGGTTCATCCTCATCAGTTGCAGCATATAACTTCCCACCCATAATTTCTATATCACAAAAATTGAGCCCTTCATCGATGAGTGTCCAGGATTTGTCTGCGGGACTGCAGAAAGCTAAATGACATGTTGAGCAAAGGCTAGCCACGAAACAATGTTGGCTTGTTGGTGATGCAGAGGCAACCACTTTAACAATGAGGAAGCAAGGTCCATTGTTGCACCCGCATGGAAGTAGAGTACTGGACTGTGAGGATGGGAGCATCACTCGGGCACCCAAAATCGAGTTAAAGAAAAAAGAAGATTATATCGAAAGTGCTTCCTCGATTACGATTATGTAAGTATAATGGGCATGATTTCATGAAATTGTTACTCTTGAGATGCCACAAAACACTATCAACCATGATCAACCAGCCCTCAATTGAACCAACATAACCCAACCTGTTCATCATGTTGTTGTAAGTAGCGGGAACATAATTTGGTGGTGCCTTGTTGTGAGTTGTTTTCGGGTGAAGACGTAGACTTACAAAGCAATGGTCTAGCATGGACGAGGGGTGAGAGCATAGCATAAGCAATGGAAATTGTGGAGAAGGAGGGCAGTGCTTGGTGGCAATTGCCATGTCAACAGAGGTTTGCCAAGAAAGGCATACTGCCTTGCACCGTACGCAATCTGATATGGAGAGCCATTGCAGAATTGATTGCATGATATCCTCTGGGACTCGTTCGGACCACCTGCTGATGCTGTTGTTCTGTTTTCCGAAGTCAAGTTTTCGTGTCGCGTAATTTCTCACCATTCTAGCAAACAGGGACGGATCCAGGAATTTTCATTCCCGGGTCAACGTCTAAAAGGTTAATAAAATTCTATACAAAATACACCCATAAATTTTTTATATATTAAAAAACCCTTAATTTATTCAAACTAACAGTAACTAACCAAAATAAAACCTCATTGACAAAAAAAACAAACAAACAAACAAACCTCAACAACTAATCAAGAAAAACATCAATATTCATCCCATAAAAATAAAACGATAAATTATCATTCATGTATAATTCATTGAGAAAACAACATTACAAAACACATATTAAATCAATCCACCATATATTTATTAACTATATTAACCAATCCACAAAAATAAAAACCTTATATTAAAATGCACAAAGATTCAACACCTAAAGTAACAAACTTTAAACCTATAAACCTACTAAGAAATATTATAAACATTGTAGGACAGTCAACAATATAATTTATCTCAGTTACAACTATATCGATGTATTGAAACTTATTTATGTTTCTGATATTGAAAAATAATAAAAGCAAGACAAAAACAGATTATAAAATAGAATGAGCTAAAATTATGTAATAAAGAAAAATACATGAAAAGGAAAAAATGTAAAATAAAAAGTAAACATAAAGTAAAGAGCAAAAGGAACAAAGACAAAAATATATACAAAAAGAAAAAACTGAAATGAAAAAGAGGAGAAAAAGCAAGATTGGGAAAGAGGAAAACAAATTGGAAACAGTATTGCATTTGAAATGTCCACTAATCTGTATTCGGGATTGTGGGCTTTATCGGGTAGCAGCTCCATTGCTTGCTGTTGCCCCTGTTTATTTTAATATGTTTAATATAAATAATAAAAAAATCCTTAAATGAAACGGCATCGTTTCTCCGTGAAATCAAAAGACTGAAAAAGGAAGCGCTCTGCGTGCAATGCTGCTTGCTGCGCTGAAGTTGAAGTTGCTGCAACCCTTTGAGGCATTTCCCCGAACAGATGGCGGGCATGAATTGCCCAGCCATCTAGCCATTGCAGGGGTCAATTTTTCTTCCTCTAGTGGCGGATTTAGGAGTTGCTGGGGTCACTTGACCACCCTTGCTCCTCTGTGGATCCGTCCCTGCTAGCAAAGATGGCGACCTTGCCGCGAAGTAAATCGAGGGTGATCAAGAGCAACATTCTTGATAGGCGAAAGTATGGAAATATAATTCCAAGTGTTATAACAACCACGGTACCCCATATGTCCCTTGTGTTACAAGAAACCTTGTTTCTAATGTAGACTCTGAGAGACCTCTGTAGAATTATTAATAAGTAACCAATAATAATACCAAACACTATTGATCTCAAATAACCTAAAAGCAGCCACAACCAATCCATCCAATCCATCCTAGTGAGCCGTTGCGAAGCCATGATTTCATGTGTGTGGGAGCCTCTTACACATTATAAAGAATAAAAAATTCAAACTCACAATACATACGGAAAATAGTATACATATGTGATATATATATATAATTCTTGTTTATTGGTTGCAATCATAATTGTCCTCAACAAAGGGATAGACAAACACATTATGAGCAAGAAAAATTGCAAGAGATAGACAAAGAGTAGCGATTTAGCAAATATCTTTAAAGCTTTTCCCCCCATTAAACCCAATAGAAAGAAAAAAAATCAAAATTTCACAAACTAAAAAAAACCTTAGGTCCCTTCATCCATTCATATCATACATGAAAAAATGTTTTATGTAAAAATATTGACTAAGTATGAAAAATGGTTTTTCGGAATAATCATTTTCTCAAGATAATTTTTGGCGGCTTTTATTCCTTACACATCAAATAAGAAAACTTGATTTTATGGGATTTTAGTATGAAGTATATATTGACTTAATGAGCCATCATTTTTAGTCTAAATTGTATTTTGCACTAAAACCGATTTTTCATATTTTGATTTGGTGGGAATTTGATTATCTATTATTTTTATTTGAATCCAAATAGAAGGTTCTTCCTTATTTACATTGTAAACTTAAGTAAATGGAGTAATATAAAAATAAATGAAAGTAAAAGGATAAAGACATTTACTTAAATGTTGAAAATGGAAATAAGGTAATCTGTACACCTAGAGTGCACCAATACCAACTGAGCAAATGGGTAATTTGAAGCACATCCTTGTGCCTTAATAGGTCCGTCACAACACTAGTGGGTACATATCAAAACGTAAAGTATTTGAAATAATATACATGTAGAAATACATAACAGTATATTATTTTTAAAATATAAAAAAATAGAGTGGGGGCCTGTGACCACACTGGTCCAGTGTAGCTCCGCCCCTGCTAGTGAGACTCAGAATCGAAAAACCTACAATCTCTCAGAAGCAAAAGCAGAATGCCAATTTATAAGAAAGAGAGAGATCCCTGGCTGGCTAATCTCTTAGCTTGTTGCTGACCTAAGAGTAATACGACCATGAAACGTATATGATATTCATCTCCCAATGGACACAGTCTTTTCGTAAAGCCTGAATAAAGTAGTAAGCCTAACTACCTATATAAATCAAGTAGGAAACCTCCTCCTTTTTAATTTGATATGAAAAAGAAAACTTTACCACTACTTACCACTCTGTCTTAGCTGGAGACTAAACACCACTTAATCCAGTAGCCAAAAAAACAAAAAGTCCACATAATCCAATATTTCAAATGGAACGTTATTGGAAATAAAGCTCAGAAACAATTTATTTGAGTCCTTTTTTAAAAAAAGTTTTATTATTATTATTATTATTTTTAATATCTGATATTTTTTTATATAAAAAGTGATCTTTGGGTCTTGGAAAGTTCTAGCAAGAAAAAAATACCCTCAAGAAACTTCCAGCAAAAAAACCCTCAAGAAGAACCAAATAAAAACTCTACTTGGAATTAGAAGAAATAAAATTATCCTAGATGTTGTTAAATACACTATCTTTTGGTTCCGGCTTAAAAAGAGTTACATTTTTGTTTTTCTATTGGATTCAAAATAATGAAAACAAGGTAACCCAATATCAGGGTCAGTTTTGAGATTTTGAGGGCCCTATGCGAAATTTAAATAAGGATCTCTAATATGAAATATATATATATTACTCGAATGGTCCTCAAATTTATACCCGATTTACATTTTGGTCCCTCAATTAAATTATTCGTTCAAATGGTCCATCAACTCTATATTAATTGCTCCATTGATCCTATCGTTAAATTATGTTAATGTTGCCGTTAGGGTGGGACATCAAAACCGGAATACCGATACCGTCCCGAAAGCGTGCCATTCCGTGTCAAATTCGTGCCAAACCGTTTGGTGTTGATACTTAAACGAGTTGAAACCGTGTCATCCCGTTACCTGTTTGGCATGACACCGGTATCAGGATTTGTGATCCCGTTTGGTGTCATACCGTACCGTACAGTAACTAATTAATATTAAATAATAAATATTAAAATATTATTTCCAACATTTCAGATTTAGTCAACCTATTGAGGCTGAAGCGGAGGCTGTTCTTTGTGGTCTTCATCTTGCTAAGGAGCAGGGTCATCACGATGTGGTTCTTGAATGTGACTCTCAAGAAGTTGTCCAGTCTCTTAGAGACAGAAAAGGGCGATCCCTTGGAAGATCTACCCCTTTATTCAAGCTATTCGTAGGTTGGTGCCTTGGTTTTCATCCATTCATTGGGCATGGATTCCTCGCACTGCCAACAAAGCTGCCCATGTGGCAGCGGCTCTCGCCAATTTGAAGGTGAGGCATCTTAGATGGGCTTCTCAGTCCCCTCCCTCCCTGGTGCTTGTTCTTTCCCGAAATGGCCTGCCTGGGCCACCATCTTAGTTCTTTTATTTGCCTATGTCATGGTCTGTAGTTTCTGGGCTACGTGTATAGCCTTGGTGTACTACATCATGTTTCTTCCTTATTGTTAGTTTCTTCTTGTAGTTCCTCCCCAGCTTTTGGGTCTTTTATTGAAAGCTGAAGTTGACCAAAAAAAGAAAGAGAAAGGTTAACAACAAAGTCATCCCAGCTCTTTGCATCCCATTCTTCATCATCATCTTCTTCTTCTTCTTCGACTCCATTCTCCTTAACAGATTAAGCAACTTCTGATTTGTCCTCTAGGTCCACTGAAGTTATTTGGCAGCTGCAAAAACTGAAGAAAAAAAATTCAAATTTTAGCCTAAGGTGAACGGTATCAGTTTTGATACCGAACCATACCGGTCCCGGTTGGTGCCGGTATGGTTTGAACGTGTTTTGAAAATCCTTCATCCCGTGTCATACCGTCCCGATTCTCCTATTCGGGATTAACACCGGGATGACCTCCATCCCGTGTCATCCCGTATCGTGCCCACCCCTAGTTGCCGTCAAATGTAAGGGTAAAACCATTCATAACTGTCCTATATTCCCCAAATAGGTGATAAAGTGGTGATAAAGGGGTATACATAGGTCAAAAGTCTTATTTACCCCCAAAAATGTAGCATGTACTACTCACATGACTAAATTTAATAAAAAATGTAATGGTAGGACCAAAGCGCTGATTAATAAAGAGTTGGTGGACCATTTGAACGAATAATTTAGTTTATAGACCAAAATGTAAATCGGGTACAAATTTGACGACCATTTGAGTAATTTACCATATATATATATTTTCCATGACTTACTACCTTTTATTTTATTTTTTTAGAATAAGCGATTGGCATTAATAGGAAAAACCAGAACTACAAATTGTCCCCAAGTTCAGAGCATCATAGAGAATAGCAGGAGGATCTTGAAACCATGATGATGACTCTGATAAGGTAATAGCTAAGAGCATCCACAATCATGCTCTCTATTTTTCAGTTAAATTTTAGCTAAAAACATATAAAAGTTATTTTAGGAGCTCTCTATAAAATTTAAACTCCAATCATGCTCTCTAGTTTATGGAGTTATAAATGCTATAACTTTTTTTTTAAAATGGTCTATCTCTATTAAAAAATAATATAAAAAATAATTAGCATTAGTTAAAAATTTGAAATACTCATTAAATAAAGCAACATTAAATTATAGGGAACTACTAGGAGTCCTTTCTCTCTCCTCAGATTTAGGAGCTCCTAGAGGTCTCCCTATTTTAAGAGGTAGATAGAGAGCATGGTTGGAGTGCTACCACACATTATGCATGAGACTGAGTTAGATTAAAATACATACTGCCCAAGTACCCAAATCGTTGCATAGTCGAAAACTAGAGATTGTGCTGGTTCTCTAAGCATTCGAGTGTTGGACTTGTAATCTTTGGATTCAGTAAAAAATAGGTGTGAACTAAGAAGACTACCCCTGAGACTCATTGGTATCTGTTTGGGCCTCAAATTCCACACGCCAACCCAAGCAAAATTGGCCCTTATCAGGAGAAGGAGTTTTGAGCTTTGTTTCGAAAAAGACAGAGGTCAGCCCAGTTGGTTTTAGCAGCCCAGACCCTTGAAGACCAATTAGCAAAAAATGGGCCCAGTTTCAAAGATCTCCAAAAGCCCAGAGAAATTGATCACCACCGTTGATCTCAATTCAAATCAAAGCAGATATTCTGAAAATTTTCTTTTTCAAAAAGGGAGGCCCTTGTGACGTTGAAAGTCAAAATTCTCAACTAAAGAAGTGATGAGGAGTTAATAAAAGCATGTTAACCAGAAGAACACTCCCTATAAACCATTCGAAATGACCAGAAGGAAAGTTCAGCCAAATTGCCCTTCTATACCCATAGAGGGCTCTACATTGGAACATGATGTGTTTTTCAAGAAATAAAACAGGAGACATGAGAGTTGTTCGCCAGAAAAAGCTAGGAAAAGACCGTCATAGAGGCTGATTGTTGATGTTTTTGCTTTGCCAGAATAATAACTTCCCCTTTTTATGGCATTGGAAAAAAGGAAATTTTGTTGAAAGATCTGCCACCTAGTTTTAAAGGATTGGAAATAAAAACCCTCATTCCAGAGTTCTCTATAAATAAGAGAAGAAGTGAGCAGATTGGAAGACAACCAAAAAATCAATCAAGACAAAAACTCTCAAATCATATTGACAAATTCGAAAGAACAAAGTTATTCAAATCTCAAAAGCCTTCAGAACTCTGAAGCAATCAAGATATTCAGTTTGAAAATTCATCCAAAGCCAAACAGCCAGAACTTGGTTCATTTCAATTCAAAGAATCATTTTTACAAAGGAAACAAGACTTCTTTTGTCACAAGCCTGGCTCAGCGCATGCCAGATCAAACATAATTTGGGTTTTTTCACAATATGAAAACCTCAATAAATTTCTTGGGACGTTTCAAATGCTCAAAATCGTCAGAATAGTTATTGGTTAATTCATAATCAAGCAAAGCAGACATCTGTGTTGCAGCTCCAGATCAGCAATCGTCAATCCAGCCATTTCTAGTCCAATCCAGGCTGAAGAAATATCAATTTTGCCCATCCAGGAAGCCTTTCCATGGCCAGAAGCAGATTAAAGCTCTGTCAATCTCGACATTGGTATCGATTTACACTTGAACATCATCAGTTGAAAATATTGACATGCAATTCCAATATAGACATATCCAGTCCAGCCCGATTCACCTAATCAGGCAGAAGTCAAAGTCCAATGGCTGTTCTTCCAGAAGTGGCAGTTTTTCTTTTGTTTTAAATACCGTGCAATAGGTAGTTTTTATTTCAAACAGTTTTGAGTTATTCTTCTAGTTTGTATTTTGGCCAGAACTACTAGTTCTTGGTACTATGATATGTGAAGTCCTCACCAATCTGAGGCAAGAAAAGAACTTACTTAGGAGATATTTCTCACCCAAATTCACAATCACTTGTTTGAAGTCAGTAACTTGGGGTGCAAGTTATTTCATTTTTTAAGTTTGTTAGGGTCCCTCACTGCTCAGGTGGCACGCTCGCACATCAAAGAAAATTGGCTTGTCAGCCACCAAAGGTTTTCAGGCTAATGGAGAATTTTACCCTACCATCACAAGAATCAAATCAAAACGGGTGAACAATATCCATGCATTATCAATATATTCTTTAAATGTGTGTGCCTAGTTTGTCGTTGCACCGCTTTGCACAAATCATCCCACTTAGTAGATATATGCAACTCAAAATTATCAATAAGTTGCAATTGATTCTTGGTAAATTATTGGAAACTCGTAAGGAACTTGTCGATGAAATAGTTAAGAGCATTTACTCGTGCACGTTCTAAGTTCGATTCTTCCTTCCTCTAATATCCCTCATAGTCTTGTACTTGAAGTCTTAAGTTCGATTCCCCCCATTCTTGAATATCACTTGTATAAAATAATAATAATAACAACAATAAAACTAATTGAATACACATATACTTGTGTGTGTTGTGTGTGTGGGTTTGTGTGATTTACCGGGTACATAAACATAACAATGATTTTCTAACCTTTCAACAAACAGATGTAAAAAGCTCAAGTCGATCCAAAGTACCATAAACATCACAGACATCACAGGGTTTTGTCAACCCTTTCCTGAGATCACTGACTGTCTTGAGGTTCAAAGACCATTCCGGCAGACCCAAAAAAGCACTCCATCAGTCTGTCTGTCTCTAGTAAAGCTCAACTTTTTTGCTAAGCCCATATGCACCCACCACCGCCTTAATAGCATCACTATTAATGAAGCAAATTAAGTATACACACACGTAAGGGTTCATCAATGCAGAGAATATAATTTGGTACTGAATGAGAACCAAGCTATATAAAATTCTTGGAAAATAGGCCCATCTTATTTCTGGGTTGTAAATTAATTGTCAAAATCATTTATTTTTAGCTTATTTTTCAAGGAATATGCAAAAAATAAATAATTTTTTTTTGACACAAAACAAAGCTAAATTTGAGAAACATCAAAGCAAAGCAATCATATTTTATTTAATTTGTTTGATTGAGGTATTTGTCTTCCTTTCTTTTTATTCTTTCATTTTTTGGCATCTAATTTTTTTTTTATTAAATAAATTGAGGATACAAACTTTTTTTTAAAGCTAATGTCCTCCTACTGTCAAAATCCTCCACATTGCATTTTTTAACAGGAAATTGGATGTAACAAGTAATTTGTACGGGCATGTTCTTAAGGGGACGGGGGGTACTCTATCAGTGGCAAGGTTCATGCTCCCACGCTCAGTTGAGCGGGTAAAACTACCTAGTTAGACTGACGACTGAGGTTGCAGGTGTAGAGAAACTCGCCTAAGTCCCGACGACATAACTCGGTTTTTGTACTAGTTGTTTATCCTCATATCAATAATATATTATAGTTATTCCCTATAATAATAATAAATAAATAAAGGAAATTGGATGAAATGATAAAGGATTTTGACGATGGGGCCATTAACTAAAAAAATGTTTGTATTCTTAATTTTTTTTTCGAAAAACATGGTGTAGATTGAAAATATGGTAATTTTAGAACCGCATAATCAAACATGATTTATCATATTTGATGAATGTTTCAAACAAGTCAAACAATCGAATAAGAAACATGAACTCTTTTTATGGTAAAAAGGAAACAGGAACTCGGATCAGATAGAATAGAGATGGAAAAATAAAAACAAAAAACTACCAAAAAACTGGAAAAATAATGAAGACTGGAGAAAGCCCATTAGCCCAACCCGAAAGCCCGCTTTAGCTACACCATTAGCCCACCTCCGCCAGACTTAGCACGAAAGAAAATAGCACAGCTCCTGTCGTCCCTCCCTAATTTTCTCCCTTCTTCTTCTTCTTCAGTCGAGTGGAGGGGACGTCGTCACTGAGTCAGTCAATATCGCCGTCGGTAAGTCATCTTTCTTTTCCCTCGAATTTTCAGTCGATTTCTTTGTTTTCTATTATTACTGAGTCTTTTTTTTTCTCTATAATTAAAATGATTGGGTTGTGATCGATATGAGTCGTAGTTTCTCTTATATTAATGGAATGATTTTTGTCTCAGATTGTGAACCAACAAAAGAAAATCTCGAGAACCCAGTAAAGTGCGGTAATTTTCCTTGTGCTATGCTCACACTTCACAATGTATATAAAACTTGTCATAATTATAATAGCAGATGCTGAAACATAGTTCCAGATTAATGATTTCATTTGATATACTTGTCATCTGTGCTTGAGATAGTTTTGAATTTATTGGTTAGTCTTCTTTTTGAGAGCCACAAACACCTATCTTGCACACATTACAATAGCTATGCCTAATTTTGGAAATTTTCACAGATGGGGGAGCTGGCAAGTCAGAAACATGTTCAGTTCATTGTATCAGTCGAAAAGGTCTGACTTTAATTCGAATACATTTGTTATGCTTTTGCTTTATACCTAATAGTAATAAGATGGTGATGCTGTGCTCAGAAGAAGGATTCTTTTGAGTCAGTGGTGATGGAGCATATAAGAATGAATGGGGCATACTGGGGTTTGACTGCTCTTGATCTTCTTGGCAAGCTGCACGCCGTGGATGTCGAGGAGGTTGTTTCCTGGGTCCTCCAGTGCCAACATGACTCAGGTATGTACTTTGCGTAAATTCTTAGCCAGCCCAACAACACTAAACTGTTATTTTGATCTTCATTGTTTGTATGGTGATTTTGAGTTATAGAGAGAATGATGATACAGCTTTGTTTATGCAGGTGGGTTTGGTGGTAACATTGGGCATGACCCACATGTACTACATACCTTAAGTGCTGTGCAGGTTTTGGCCTTGTTCGACAAGCTTGATGTTCTGGATATTGAAAAGGTTGCAAGTTGTATCCTTTAGCATATCTTTTTGTAAATTGAAATAAATCTTTACCACTTACATATATATATTTTTCCATTGGTTAATGGCATTCAAAATAATTGTTATGCCTTGTGTTGAGAGGCTGCTTACAGCTTCCTAAAATGAGATGTAAACAGAGAGAGTCACCTACAAAATTAGACAACTAAATATGTAAAGAAGATTGAATTTAAGCAAATTTGTGCAACTTAATATAGAACTCAGATGTGGCTAGGCTGCAGAATGAAGATGGATCATTTTCAGGGGACATGTGGGGTGAAATTGATACACGGTAGTCTTTTTTAATTTCCTCTACTTTTGGAATTTTATGATTTGTTGAAGTTGCCATATCTTTATGTAGAACATGACCAAGTAACAAATTCTTTGCTGTTTCTCATAAAAGAAATTAACAAAACAGTAACACTTTGTTTTGATTTTAGGTTTTCTTATATTGCTATCTCTTGTCTCTCATTACTACATCGTTTGGATAAAATCAACGTGGAGAAGGCCGTGAACTACATTTTAAGTTGTAAGAATCATGATGGCGGATTTGGATGCACACCTGGTGCAGAGTCTCATGCAGGTCAAAGTAAGTTATTTACCCTATAGTTTCTCTAGGATGTTTAATTTCTGATTAGTGCTTAATAAATCAGTTTTGTTATACCTCCATTTTTAGAATTTTTTCCCCTTGTATTTTGCTTGTTAAACGAACTCTCTATAGGTTTTGTTCAGAGAATCATGTTTACTTCAGATTCAGTTGTATTTTGGTGGAAACTCAATAGATCATCGAAGCTGTTTCCTTTTTGTCCATTCAACGGATGTTAGCAGTTACTCTTGCATTTTACATCACCTAGTTAAGTTTTAAGCTAAGGCTGTCATTATTTTTTTCTTTTTCACTTGAGTTTTTAGCTAAGGTCATGTGACACATCTCTTTTTACATCATTCCAACTGCCAAATCTAGTGAAGTATCCTTAATCTTGCTTAATCCACATGCCTGATCCAGAAATGGAATAATTCAGTTGTATTATGTGTATGTCAAAATTAGACTAAAAACTACAGCTTTACTCTGCACATTGTGACTGCAGTTTTCTGTTGTGTGGGTGCTCTTGCCATCACGGGGTCACTACATCATATTGACAAGGACCTTCTTGGATGGTGGCTGTGTGAGCGGCAAGATAACAAAACTGGAGGTCTTAATGGTCGACCAGAGAAACTTCCTGATGTAGGTTTTTTTTTTCTTTGAAATTGAAACTGAATTTGTTTCTGTTAACATTCTTGGACTCTTTCTTATGGCATTATTTATTCATTTCAGGTCTGCTACTCATGGTGGGCTCTTTCTAGTTTGATCATGATTGACAGAGTTCATTGGATCAATAAAGACAAGCTTATCAAGTTCATTTTAGACTGCCAGGTTACATTTACCTAACGAGCTATTTGTACATTTAGATTATCCTTTAGGAGTGGACATTCTCCCTGTTTTCGTATTTCCTGAGTGAAATTCCAATCATGTAACTATGGATTTATCTGAGATGCTTTGGCTAATTATTGAAAATTGCAGGACATTGAAAATGGAGGAATTTCTGACAGACCAGATGATGCTGTTGATGTTTACCACACTTACTTTGGTGTAGCTGGTATAATTACTTTGCCTCTGCTTTGTTTGTTTTCCAAATTTCTTCACATAATAATTTGGCATGTTGAAACCTTTCGGGTTAGAGATTCTGAGTTTCCATCTTGGTTCACAAGGGTAGCTAGTACCTGCTTATGAACCGCATATAGGGCGAAAATGTTTATATAAGATGATTTGTGTTCTTCGTGTAATTTTCTCTCTACAGTACTCATCACATTACATCTAAAGTTGATGTTTATTGATGCAGGACTCTCCCTTCTCGAATATTCAGGGTTGAAAGCCATAGATCCAGCATATGCTTTGCCGGTTGATGTTGTAAATAGGATTATTTTAGGCAGATAAAGGCTTTGTTTGCAGCACTCTGATTTGGTTGAGCTTGCTGCAATTTGACACTTTTGTGGTTCTCTAATAGGTCACAACTCTCAACACCTTACTGATATGTAGAATATACGTTTTTCACTTTGGATGATCCACAGACATTCCAGTGGTAGTTGGATGTAATGAGTAAATTAAGTTCACAGCTGTAGCCTGTAGTAGCTACCACCCCACTCCATGAATGATGGATCTCATTTATGAAGTGTGTTTCGGAGTGTGGGGATTGAATTCTGTCTGGACTTAGAAAATTGTGGTCCCTGTTCTTCAACATTCGATGTCATCCAATTCCAAGTTATCATCTCATTTCCTTTTCTACTTGGTTTCTTTGTAGAAAATAGGTAGATTTGATGACTGAACTTTGATACATATCATGGTACATTTTCGTCTAATCTAATTGAAACTTGGTAACATTGGTATACATACATATATGCCATCAAATCAATCAAGGGAAGAGGCCCTACTATCTTTATTAGCATATGTCAGATTATTTGTCATCTCCGATCTTCGGATATTCAATTTGGAGCGGCTTATGAAACCCACATTTGATCAATGGTTGGAAATAATCTATCTACGCACATTTGATCAATGGTTGGCAATTATTTGTCACCTCCTGTGTAGAATGCTTAATAAGTAACCAATAATAATATCAAACACTGTTGATCCCAAATAATCTAAAACCAGCCACAACCAATCCATCCAATCCATCATAGTGAGACTCATAATCGAAAAACCTACAATCTCTCAGAAGCAGAAGCAGAAAGCCAATTTATAAGAAATAGAGAGATCTTTTAGCCTGTTGCTGACTTAAGAGTAGTAATACAACTATGAAACGTATATGATATCCAATCTCCCAATGGACACAGTCTTTTCGTAAAACTCTTCCTTTTTTTAATTTGATATGAACGAAAAGAAAACTACCTAATTTCAGTAAACAAAAACCCAATTCTTCAAAAAGTGAAAAATATAATGATTGGGCCATTAACCAAAAACCGAAACTTGTAATTGGGCTAATATTGAAACATTGGTAGGCATCATGATTTGAAGGACGGCCCAAATTCAATTTTAGTCTCTCCAAGTTCCAACCCCCGAAGTCAAACAGTGCTTTGGCGCTTTGCTTGAAAATCCCCCCTGCTTCTCTGACTATATATAACGGTAAAACAGAGCAACATTGTGTGATGAATGTGAATCTGTGATAGCAAAAAAAGAAGAGAGAAATACTGAAGAAGCTTTCGAAATATAGAGAATTCAGATATTCATTCACATAGCCAAAGATTTATTGACAGATGTCGAAGGAAAGAGCAGCACATTCTTGGGCTGATTTAGAAAGGTTTTCAAATCCAATGAAGGAACGTGATGATCTTCATCAAGAGACCCAAGAGTTTATTGAGAGGATGGAGATAAAAGATGAAATTTCTTTGGTTCATCAAGAGAGAGATTCCAAGGGCATGAAAGAATGTCATCATCATCTTGATGATGATGAAGAAGCTGATTTCCACCGTCAATTCCCGGAAGCCGGCGATACAAGAGGCCTCTTGCAGAGCATGCGCCAACAGCTTCGCCTCCTGCATTGCATCTTTGGTATGAAGTGGCTTTCTAACTTTGATGGCTGTAAAATCAATTCGTTTCAACACCCAGGAACAAAATTGCCAGAAGCATCGCCAGCAGATGAAAATGATACTCGCGAAACAGACAACCCGAGTGACCTCTTGCAGAGCACACACAAATGCTTTATGTTTCAAGATTCGATCTTGGGTATTATCAAGAAATCTTTTCCTAACATCAATCAGTTTCAAGGCTTCATCCTGCGTATCAAGAACTCTAAAGCGCCTAATATCAATTTGTTTTCAACAATACTGATCATCAGCATACTGGCAGTTGGTTTTCTTTGTGGCGTAGCAACTGGGCTTGAAGAGGAAGAACATGGTCATCTTGGTCATGTAAACACAAAGCTGATCACGATGATGATTTTGGCAGTTTCGGCCTACCTGTTGTTGCTGTTTTACAATTGGTTCTCTGCGAATGATAGAGAAGAGGGAGGGCAAAATGAGCAACCACCAGAACAAGAACAAGACCCGAATGGTAATAATGGACCTTTCGTGAGACGTGTTAAGAATCAGAAGAAAGAGACCCAGTTCAAGAGAGCATGAGGAGTAGGATGTGGTGATCAAGATTCTCATAAGGTTGATATTAATTCCTTCTCCTCATCTTCTTTAATTTCCTTTTTTTTTTTGGGTCCTTCACAAAAACAATTATGTGTACATTTCTGAACCAGACAACATCTTGTTTGTGGTGATTGGTAAATGTGGATGTTGAATCTGGTTTTTTTGGTCAGAGATGTTGAATGTGATCGATGCATTGATGAATAAACTTTTAAGAGTTCAATTCTTACTTTTTGTTAATTTCTTGGATAATCAATACTGTTGCTGCTGCTTTTACAAATTGCTGTGTAAATGAAGAAAGATTACTTGTATATATTTGCAAGCAGATTCCTCAGAAATACTATGAGTGCTACCACACATCATGCATGAGACTGAGTTAGATTAAAATACGTACTGCCCAAAGTACCCAAATCCTAAGTACCCAAATCGTTGCATGATCGAAAACTAGAGATTGTGCTGGTTCTCTAAGCATTCAAGTGTTGGACTCGTAATCTTTGAATTCAATAGAAAAATAGGTGTGAACTAAGAAGACTACCCCTGAGACTCGTTGATATCCATGCATTATCAATATATTCTTCAAATGTGTGTGCCTAGTTTGTCGTTGCACCACTTTGCACAAATCAGTCCACTGAGTAGATATATGCAACTCAAAATTACCCATAAGTTGCAATTGATTCCTGCTAAATTATTGGAAACTCCTAAGGGACTTGTCGGTCAAATAGTTAAGAGCATTTACCCGTGCACGTTCTAAGTTCGATTTCCTTATGTCCGAATATCGCTTGTATTAAATAATAATAATAATAATAATAACAGTATATATATACACACACGAATAGATGTAAAAATCTGTCTCGAGGTTCAAAGACCATTCCGGCAGACCCAAAAAGGCACTCCATCAGTCTCTGTGTCTTGAAGCTCAACTTTTTTGCTAAGCCCATATGCAACCACCACCGCCTAAATAGCATCACTATTAATGAAGCAAATTAAGTATACGCACTTCATCAATGCAGAGAATATAATTTGGTACTGAATGAGAACCAGCTATATAACTTATAAGTAGTGGGTATAGATTAAAAATCCATGCCACTTTAAAATTCTTGGAAAATTGGCCCATCTTATTTCTGGGTTGTAAATTAATTGTCAAAATCATTCATTTTTAGCTTATTTTTCAAGGAATATGCGAAAAATAAATTAATTAATTTTGACAAAAAAAAGAAGAAGCTAAATTTGAAAAACATCAAAGCGAAGCAATCATATTTTATTTAATTTGTTTGGTTGAGGTATTTGTCTTCCTTTATATATATATTTATTCTTTCATTTTTTGGCCCCTAATTTTTTTAATTAAATAAATTGAGGATACAAAACTTTTTTTTAAAGCTAATGTCCTCCTACTGTCAAAATCCTCCACATTGCAATTTTTAACAGGAAATTGGATGTAACAAGTAATTTTTACGAGCATGTTCTTAGGGGGAAGGGAGGGTACTCTACTGGTGGCAACGCATGTATATAGAAACTCGCCACATGTACTCTATTAGTGGCTTGTGGTTGAGCCGGTAAAGCTACTTAGTTAAATTGACAACTGAACCCACATGTATGTAGAAACTCGCGTAAGTATGGATGACATAACTCAGTTTTTTTTACTAGTTGTTTATCCTCATATCAATAATATACTATCGTTATTCCATTATTATTATTATTATTTCTAATTTTTCTTTTGATCTCAAATAATAGTACCAAACACTACTGAACTCAAATAATCTAAAAGCAGCCACAACCAATCCATCCGATCCATCCTAGTGAGACTCATAATCGAAAAACCTACAATGTCTCAGAAGCAGAGCGTCAATTTATAAGAAATAGAGAGATCCCTGGCTAATCTCTTGGCTTGTTGCTGACCTAAAGAGTAGTGATACAACTATGAGACGTGTATGATATCTAATCTCCCAATGGACAGTCTTTTTGTAAAACCTGTATAAAGTAGTAAACCTCTTACTTTTTTTAATTTGATATGAAAAAGAAAACTACCTCTATATATACCTGAATCAAGTAGGGAACCTCCTCCTTTTTAATTTGATAAGAAAAAGAAAACTTTACCACTACTTACCAGGTTGCCTTAGCTGGAGACTAAAGACCTCTTAATCCAGTAGCCAAAAAAACAAAAATCCACATAATCCAATATTTCAAATGAAATAAATAAATAAATAAATCAACGATCGTGCAAAAACAATTTATTTGAGTCCTTAATTTCCAATTTTTTTTACCAAATATATTACGTTGTTGCACTGAATTACGTTGTTGGATGAATTGATAAAGCATTTTGACGACGGGGCCAATAACTTAAAAAATGTTTGTATTCCGAAAAACATGGTGTAAATTGAAAATGCGGTATAAATTTAGTGGGAAAATTACGAGTTTAACTTAGAAAAGTTTGTACCCTCCAATTCTAATTTTCTTTTTACCAAACATATAACGTTGTTGCACTGAATTTTTGAATTTTAGAACTGCGTAATCGAACATGATTTATCATATTTGATGAACGTTACAAACAAGTCAAACAATCTAATAAGAAACATGAACTCTTTTTATGGTAAAAAAGAAATAGGAACTCGGATCAGATAGACTACAGATGGAAAAATAAAAACATAAAACTACCAAAAAGCTGGAAAAAATAATGAGGACTGGAGAAAGCCCATTAGCCCACCCCATAAGCCCAGCCTTAGCTACGCCATTAGCCCACCTCCGCCAGATTAGCAGGAAAGAAAACAGCACAGCTCCATCCATTTTTGGGTCGTCCCTTCCTAATTTTCTCCCTTCTTCTTCTTCTTCAGTCGAGTCGAGGGAACGTCGTCACTGAGTCAGTCAATATCTCCGTCGGTAAGTCATCTTTCTTTTTCCTCGAATTTTCAGTCAATTTGTTTGTTTTCTATTATTACTGAGTCTTTTTTTCTATAATTAAAATGATTGGGTTGTGATAGATATGAGTTGTAGTTGCTCTTATCTTAGTGGAATGATTTTTGTCTCAGATTGTGAACCAGCAAAAGAAAATATTGAGAACCCAGTAAAGTGCGGTAGTTTTCCTTGTGCTATGCTCACACTTCACATTGTATATAAAACTTGTCATAACTACATTTTAAGTTGTAAGAATCATGATGGCGGATTTGGATGCACACCTGGTGCAGAGTCTCATGCAGGTCAAAGTAGGTTATTTACCCTATAGTGTCTCTAGGATGTTTACTTTCTGATTATTGCTTAATAAATGAGTTTTGTTATACGTCCATTTTTAGGCTTTTTTCCCCCTTTATTGTGCTTGTTAAACGAAGTCTGTATAGGTTTTGTTCAGAGAATCATGTTTACTTCAGATTCAGTTGTATTTTGGTGGAAACTCAATAGATCATCGAAGCTGTTTGCTCTTTGTCCATTCAACGGATGTTAGCAGTTACTCTTGCATTTTACATCACCTAGTTAAGTTTTAAGCTAAGGCTGTCATTATTTTTTTATTTTTCACTTAAGTTTTTAGCTAAGGTCATGTGACACATCTCTTTTTACATCATTCCAACTGCCAAATCTAGTGAAGTATCCTTAATCTTGCTTAATCCCCATGCCTGATCCAAAAAGGCATAATTCAGTTGTATTATCTGTATGTCAAAATTAGACTAAAAACTACAGCTTTGCTCTGCACATTGTGACTGCAGTTTTCTGTTGTGTGGGTGCTCTTGCCATCACGGGGTCACTACATCATATTGACAAGGACCTTCTTGGATGGTGGCTATGTGAGCGGCAAGATAACAAAACTGGAGGTCTTAATGGTTGACCAGAGAAACTTCCTGATGTAGGGTTTATTTCTTTTGAAATTGAAACTGAATTTGTTTCTGTTAACATTATTGGACCCTTCCTTATGGCATTATTTATTCATTTCAGGTCGCTCTTTCTAGTTTGATCATGATTGACAGAGTTCATTGGATCAATAAAGACAAGCTTATCAAGTTCATTTTAGACTGCCAGGTTACATTTACCTAACGAGCTATTTGTACACTTGGATTATCCTTTAGGAGTGGACATTCTCGCTGTTTTTGATATTTCCCGAGTGAAATTCAAATCATGTAACTATGGATTTATCTGAGATGCTTTGGCTAATTATTGAAAATTGCAGGACATTGAAAATGGAGGAATTTCTGACAGACCAGATGATGCTGTTGATGTTTACCACACTTGCTTTGGTGTAGCTGGTATAATTGCTTTGCCTCTGCTTTGTTTGTTTTCCAAATTTCTTCACATAGTAATTTGGCATGTTGAAACCTTTCTGGTTTGAGCTTCTCAGTTTCCATCTTAGCTAGTACCTGCTTTTGAACCGCATATAGTGCGAAAATGTTTATATAAGACGATTTGTGTTCTTCGTGTAATTTTCTCTCTACAGTACTCATCACATTACATCTAAAGTTGATGTTTATTGATGCAGGACTCTCCCTTCTGGAATATCCAGGGTTGAAAACCATAGATCCAACATACGCTTTGCCGGTTGATGTTGTAAGTAGGATTATTTTAGACAGATAAAGGCTTTGTTTGCTACACTCTGATTTGGTTGAGCTTGCTGCAATTTGACACTTTTGTGGTTCTGTAATAGGTCACAACTCTCAACACCTTACTGATATGTAGAATATACGTTTTTCACTTTGGATGATCCATAGACATTCCAGTGGTAGTTGGATGGAGGAGATTTCAATTGTGCATTATTGTACCTTCGGATGAGAGGAAGGCTTGAATTAGGAGTACTCGATATAGGTCTTGTTAGGTTTCCGTACGTATTAAGTGTTTGGAGAGGATTGTGCTACTTTTTTATTTATTAGGTAAAGATTGTACACTACTTAATTACAATCTATTATATCAATAGGATTAATATTAGAGGCTCTTTTCACAAATGAATTGCATTTGCACCGAATTATTGTTATTATGCCATTAAAATATATCAAATTAAAAAAAAATTAAAAGAAAAATCAGATAATGAATCATAATTTTATGGAACACAACAACCCATTATCTTATTTCATTCTAAAATAAATTTAAACACAACAACCCATTATCTTATTTCATTCTAAAATAAATTTAAATTGACACAAGCTTTCAACAACAAACTAAAAAAAAGAATTCAATTGATAAAACTAGTTACCAAAGACTTGGTGTGAACCAGAGGGGTCGACTGTGAAGTAAAGCAGGAGGAGTACAGAACAAACGTAGAGGTGTGAGGCTTCCGTTTGTCATGGAAAACACTCCAAAATCGTGGGCAGCCGACAGTGATGATAAACAAGGATAATCGAAAGCAAAATAGATGCAGTTTCTTTGGAGTGTCTTATCATTGTTAAGGACGCAGCTACTATATCTATGCATAAATATGTTAGTCGTCTTGCTTAAAAACAATATTCGATCACCTAGGTCAAAAACTTGTACCCATCGAGGAGGATCACCACCATGAATGTCATGCTCCAACTTGAAAACTCGAAATCCCTTAGTCTTAGATGGATTGATGTAACTGCCACTTGTGCTCTCAAACAAATGAATTTCTTCATCTTCATCATCTTCATCACCCATTATAGAAAAGTTACTCCTACGAAGAATCATAAACAACTCCATTGATGTAGAATCCGTTACTAGCTGCATGTCTTCAAAGTCAGTGACATGCAGGGCACCATCATCCATTCTCCAAATATTGTAGAACATGAAAGGAATTGGCATAACCAGTTTTTGAGCCCTATAGCTAGGACGACCATCGGCATCTTGGATGATGTCAAACACCGTTAAAACCTCGGGTTCATCCTCATCAGTTGCAGCATATAACTTCCCATCCATAATTTCTATATCACAAAAATTGAGCCCTTCATCGATGAGTGTCCAGGATTTGTCTGCGGGACTGCAGAAAGCTAAATGACCTGTTGAGCAAAGGCTAGCCACGAAACAATGTTGGCTTGTTGGTGATGCGGAGGCAACTACTTTAACAATGGGGAAGGAAGGTCCATTGTTGCACCCGCATGGAAGGAGAGTACTGGACTGTGAGGATGGGAGCATCACTCGGGCACCCGTAATCGGATTCAAGAAAAAGAAGATTATATCGAAAGTGCTTCCCCGATTACGATTATGTAAGTATAATGAGCATGATTTCATGAAATTGTTACTCTCGGGATGCCACAAAACACTATCAACCATGATCAACCAGCCCTCAATTGAACCAACACAACCCAACCTGTTCATCATGTTGTTGTAAGTAGCGGGAATATAATAATTTGGTGGTGCCTTGTTGTGAGTTGTTTTCGGGTGAAGAAGACGAAGCCTTACAAAGCAATGGTCTTTCATGGACGAGGGGTGCGAGCATAGCATAAGCAATGGAAGTTGGGGAGAAGGAGGGCAGTGCTTGGTGGCAATTGCCATGTCAACGGAGGCTCGCCAAGAACGGCATACTGTCTTGCATCGTACATAATCTGATATGGAGAGCCGTTGCAGAATTGATTGCATGATATCCTCTGGGACTTGTTCGGACCACCTGCTGATGCTGTTGTTCTCTTTTCCGAAATCAAGTTTTTGTGTAGCGTAATTTCTCACCCTACTAGCACAGATGGCGACCCTGCGGTGAAGAAAATCAAGGGTGATCAAGAGCAACATTCTTGACAGGCGAAAGTATGGAAATATAATTCGAAGCATTATAACAACCACGGTACCCCATTTGTCCCTTGTGTTACAAGAAACCTTGTTTCTAATGTAGACTAGGAGAACCCTCCTGTGTAGAATGCTTAATAAGTGACCAATAATAATACCAAACACTGTTGATCCCAAATAATCTAAAAGCAGCCACAGCCAATCCATCCAATCCATCATAGTGAGACTCATAATCGAAAAACCTACAATCTCTCAGAAGTAGAACGCCAATTTATAAGAAATAGAGAGATCTTTTAGCCTGTTGCTGACTTAAGAGTAGTAATACAACTATAAAACATATATGATATCCAATCTCCTAATGGACATAGTCTTTTCGTAAAACCTAAATAAGGTAGTAAAACTCTTCCTTTTTTTAATTTGATATGAAAAAGAAAACTACCTATGTATAAACCTGAATCAAGTTGGAAACCTCCTCCTTTTTAATTTGATATGAACGAAAAGAAAACTTCATTACTACTTACCAGGCTGTCTTAGCTGGAGACTAAAGACCTCTTAATCCTGTACCCAAAAAAAAACAAAATTCCACATAATCCAATATTTCAAACAAGTCAAACATGAACTCTTTTTATGTTAAAAAGGAAATAGGAACTCGGATCAGATAGAATAGAGATGGAAAAATAAAAACATAAAAGCTGGAAAAAAGAATGAGGACTGGAGAAATCCCATTAGCCCACCCCATAAGCCCGCTTTAGCTACACCTTAGCCCACCTCCGCCAGACCTAGCACGAAATAAAACAGCACAGCTCCAGTCATCCCTTCCTAATTTTCTCCCTTCTTCTTCTTCTTCTTCAGTCGAGTGGAGGGAACGTCGTCACTAAGTCAGTCAATATTGCCGTCAGTAAGTCATCTTTCTTTTCCCTCGAATTTTCAGTCGATTTGTTTGTTTTCTTTTATTACTGAGTCTTTTTTTCTATAATTAAAATGATTGGGTTGTGATCGATATGAGTTGTAGTTGCTCTTATCTTAATGGAATGATTTTTGTCTCAGATTGTGAACGAGCAAAAGAAAATTTTGAGAACCCAGTAAAGTGCGATTATTTTCCTTCTGCTATATTCACACCTCACATTGTTTATAAAACTTGTCATAACTATAATAGCAGATGCTGATACATAGTTCCAGATTAATGATTTCATTTGATATATTTGTCATCTGTGCTTGAGATAGTTTTGAATTTATTGGTTAGTCTTCTTTTTGAAAGCCACGAACACCTATCTTGCACACATTACAATAGCTGTGCCTAATTTTGGAAATTTTCACAGATGGGGGAGCTGGCAAGTCAGAAACATGTTCAGTTCATTGTATCAGTCGAAAAGGTCCGACTTTAGTTCGAATACTTTTGTTATGCTTTTGCTTTATACCTAATTGTAATAAGATGGTGATACTGTGCTCAGAAGAAATATTCTTTTGAGTCAGTGGTGATGGAGCATATAAGAATGAATGGGGCATACTGGGGTTTGACTGCTCTTGATCTCCTTGGGAAGCTGCACGTCGTGGGATGTCGAGGAGGTTGTTTCCTGGGTCCTCCAGTGCCAACATGACTCAGGTTTGTACTTTGCGTAAATTCTTAGCCAGCCCAACATCACTAAACTGTTATTTTGATCTTCATTGTTTGTATGGTAATTTTGAGTTGTAGAGAGAATGATGATACAGATTTGTTTATGCAGGTGGGTTTGGTGGTAACATTGGGCAAGACCCACATGTACTATATACCTTAAGTGCTGTGCAGGTTTTGGCCTTGTTCGACAAGCTTGATGTGCTGGATATTGAAAAGGTTGCAAGTTGTATCCTTTAGCATATCTTTTTGTAAATTGAAATAAATCTTTACCACTTACATATATTTTTTCCATTGGTTAATGGCATTCAAAATAATTGTTATGCCTTGTGTTGAGAGGCTGCTTATAGCTTCCTAAAATGAGATGTAAACAGAGACAGTCACCTACAAAATTAGACAACTAAATATGTAAAGAAGATTGAATTTAAGAAAATTTGTGCAACTTGATATAAAACTCAGATGTGGCGGGGCTGCAGAATGAAGATGGATCATTTTCAGGGGACATGTGGGGTGAAATTGATACACGGTAGTCTTTTTAATTTCCTCTACTTTTGGAATTTTATGATTTGTTGAAGTTGCCATCTCTTTATGTAGAACATGACCAAGTAATAAATTCTTTGCTGTTTCTTATAAAAGAAATTAACAAAACAGTAACACTTTGTTTTGATTTTAGGTTTTCTTATATTGCTATCTCTTGGCTCTCATGACTACATCGTTTGGATAAAATCAACGTGGAAAAGGCCGTGAACTACATTTTAAGTTGTAAGAATCATGATGGCGGATTTGGATGCACACCTGGTGCAGAGTCTCATGCAGGTCAAAGTAAGTTATTTACCCTATAGTGTCTCTAGGATTTTTACTTTCTGATTATTGCTTAATATTATACGTCCATTTTTAGGCTTTTCCCCCCCTTTATTTTGCTTGTTAAACGAAGTCTGTATAGGTTTTGTTCAGAGAATCATGTTTACTTCAGATTCAGTTGTATTTTGGTGGAAACTCGATAGAGGCTGTCATTATTTTTTTATTTTTCACTTAAGTTTTTAGCTAAGGTCATGTGACACATCTCTTTTTACATCATTCCAACTGCCAAATCTAGTGAAGTATCCTTAATCTTGCTTAATCCACATGCCTGATCCAAAAAGGCATAATTCAGTTGTATTAACTGTATGTCAAAATTAGACTAAAAACTACAGCTTTGCTCTGCACATTGTGACTGCAGTTTTCTGTTGTGTGGGTGCTCTTGCCATCACGGGGTCACTACATCATATTGACAAGGACCTTCTTGGATGGTGGCTATGTGAGCGGCAAGATAACAAAACTGGAGGTCTTAATGGTTGACCAGAGAAACTTCCTGATGTAGGGTTTATTTCTTTTGAAATTGAAACTGAATTTGTTTCTGTTAACATTATTGGACCTTATGGCATTATTTATTCATTTCAGGTCGCTCTTTCTAGTTTGATCATGATTGACAGAGTTCATTGGATCAATAAAGACAAGCTTATCAAGTTCATTTTAGATTGCCATGTTACATTTACCTAACGAGCTAATTGTACATTTGGATTATCCTTTAGGAGTGGACATTCTCCCTGTTTTCGTATTTCCTGAGTGAAATTCCAATCACGTAACCATGGATTTATCTGAGATGCTTTGGCTAATTATTGAAAATTGCAGGACATTGAAAATGGAGGAATTTCTGACAGACCAGATGATGCTGTTGATGTTTACCACACTTACTTTGGTGTAGCTGGTATAATTACTTTGCCTCTGCTTTGTTTGTTTTCCAAATTTCTTCACATAATAATTTGGCATGTTGAAACCTTTCTGGTTAGAGCTTCTGAGTTTCCATCTTGATTGACAAGGGTAGCTAGTACCTGCTTTTGAACCGCATATAGTGCGAAAATGTTTATATATGATGATTTGTGTTATTCGTGTAATTTTCTCTCTACAGTACTCATCACATTACATCTAAAGTTGATGTTTATTGATGCAGGACTCTCCCTTCTCCAATATCCAGGGTTGAAAGCCATTGATCCAGCGTACGCTTTGCCGGTTGATGTTGTAAATAGGATTATTTTAGACAGATAAAGGCTTTGTTTGCAACACTCTGATTTGGTTGAGCTTGCTGCAATTTGACACTTTTGTGGTTCTCCAATAGGTCACAACTCTCAACACCTTACTGATATGTAGAATATACGTTTTTCACTTTGGATGATCCCTTTGACATTCCAGTGGTAGTTGGATGAAATGAGTAATTAAGTTCACAGCTGTAGCGTGTAGCAGCCCCCACCCCACTCCATGAATGATGGATCTCATTTATGAAGTGTGTTTCGGAGTATGGGGATTGAACTCTGTCTGGACTTAGAAAATTGTGGTCCCTGTTCTTCAACATTCGATGTCATTCAATTCCAACTTCCAAGTCCAAGTTTTCATCTCATTTGCTTTTCTATTTGGTTTCTTTGTAGAAAATAGGTAGATTTGATGACTGAACTCTGATACATATGATACATTTTCGTCTAATCTAATTGAAACTTGGTAACATTGGCATACATACAAATATGCCATCAAATCAATCAAGGGAAGAAGCCCTACTATCTTTATTAGCATGTCAGATTGTTTGTCACCTCCGATATTCGGATATTCGATTTGGAACGGCTAATGAAACCCACATTTGATCAATGGTTGGAAATCATCTACGTACATTTGATCTATGATCATACATTATCTAGTAACCGAGAAATTCACCACAAAATGACCCGAATCACATAAAACAAGTAGCACATCACATCTCAGTCACGAAATGGTAAATAAGAAGAGCCAAAATATCTTTAATTGCATCCAGGTTGAGTTGCCACTTGCAATTTTGCGAACAGTATGATTACATGAGAGAGAGGGAGAGAGAGAGAGAGAGCGAGCGAGCTAATGTTTGTTTGCATGTGACCTTGTGTGACAAGATTTAAGATTTGAGCATCAAATTCTTCAACGTGCATTATACGTATTATATATATATATATTATAAAGTATACAATCACGTGTGAGTTTGTGGGATCGATTTGGCTTTTCCTTTTGGCTCTCTTCATTTCATTGGAGATTTCCAATGAAAACAGCCGTCACCTCCACCCAATCCCATTCCTGCCGACCTCAGTATTTCAAACATAATTCACGTGCCCACTTTGCCTCCTCCCTCATTCCTGTGGAAGCTAGACTAAGAGAAGCCTCAGATTCTAACCAATCAAGGAGACACACGTCACCATTCCTCAAACATTAGCCTTACGTGTACGGATGTGATTGGCCAGAACTTTAGGCCAAGTCGGGGTTGGATTGGGATTGAACATAATAAAATAGGCCAAGTTGGGATTGGGATTGGGATTGAATACAATAAAATAGGGTATTTGTTGGAAAAAGCAAAGAAAGGAGTGAGAGTTTTGAGAGTGTCTGTGTGGGATTAAAAGGCGTCATGATCGAAAAGACATGTTCATGCCAACATGCGTGCACTCTACCTCCCTCTGTCCTTGCTTAATCTGACACGTGATTTTAAATATTTTCACTGTTTCATTTTATTTTATTTATTCATTTTCTACGTTAAGAAATTTGAATTCCCAGCAGGAGTGAATCTTGAATTCCCATTTAAATCGAGTGCAACCCAAATTACAGTTTGATGTGAATCAATGTGGTCATGTTTCCTCATATGCCTATAGATAGGCCTGGAACCCCTTTGTGTTGCAAGAAACCATAAATGCAATTACACTTGCTCACCTACTCTATTTTTGCATAATTCATTTACCCAAAAATAAACAAGAATACGTTGTCATCACTCATTATAGAATTTTGAGTATTTATGAGTAATTTATAGAGTATATCGAAAGTTCGATTGGCTATAGCTGAAGTAGCTACTTTCAAAGTAACAAAAAGAAGAGTAATAACTGGAATGGGAAAGAGGATTCTTCGCTTCTTTCTTTCATTCAAAACCTTCGTGCATAAGCTTCATTTTGCACGAAAAACTATATACATTTTTCGAAGAATTCATGAGTAATTCTTATGACAAATATAACATCTCCGCCCACTCCCGTAAATCGAACCTAACACCTTCTTTAACCAAGTCAAGACAAATCTCACTACACCAAATGTAATCATTCTTCAAAGAAATCCTGATTTTTTTTCAACTCGTTATTATTGCCAAAAAAGGACAAAATTCTTAACCATTTTCTTTTACTTTTTGGTTGGTGAATTCTTTGCTCCCAGTCCCATCCAATTGAACGCTGCGGGCCAGCGGCCGTGCCAAGTAATTCAACGGCTGTGGACTACAATGTCTAGAAAATATCTCTTGCCATGTGGATCTACGCCATTGGATGATCATAAGCTTTTTATTTATTTATATTATCAGAAGCTTTTCCAAAAGCATGTGGATCTATGCCGTTGAAAGACCGATATCCTAAAGCATAATTGCAATAATTTGTGTTCATATAATATATTATATTATGAACAAATACACTGTTACATTGTAAAAGGTTGATTTTATTTTGTATTCCAGATACAGTAATAAATAAACTGAACAAAAAATAAAATATTATATTTAATTTAATATATTCATCAATGGTGGACAGCTTCTCTTGCCTCAACCAATCCATAACAGGGATTTAAAAAAACAAAATTATATTCCACATCAACGTATTTAAATAAGTCAACTACTACCCATTTAGTCAAATCCGACATTGCTCTTTCATGATGTGGAATATAAATGCTGCCAATGGTTTAAGGACAATCCAATTGCATTTTGGTTTACAAATACTATGATTTTTATTGGAGTATCATCTCCTCAAGTTGATTAGTACTTATAACCATAACGCGACGTATTTGTGTTGGTATGACCCGAAATCTCCATATGAATGGAAAGATTTCAAATCGATGAATTTAAATGATGGATAAACTTGTTTGTTTAGATTAGTACAATTCATGTATCTCAAACTCCGCATAATCAAAAAATAGAAAATAATTGGATTTCAACTTATTGCTTACATGTAGTCATTTTCATATTATATCTTCAGTCTAATGCGGGTCTTATATTTGTAGCAAATTCCCACTTATTCTCTAATCCGAATAATTTTCTTTTAAATCCCTCCACTTAAACGGGGCTTAACTTTATATTAAATTCGAATCATGTCATATCTTGCATCAAATTATTACCCATGATCTCATTTTTAACATCCGTACACAATAATGTTCTGACTAAAATTTTAAAAAATATATATATAAAAATTCTCCAAAATATGGCCCTCATCCCAAGAACCCAGAAAACAAAGGTTTTTATTGCCATTATAGCAATGCATAGTGCGATTGCACTGAGCTGGCACTGTCATTACTCAAAGCAAAACAAGAAACAAAGATAAAGTGAAAGAAAAAAAAAAAAACCTGCTCCATTCCCCTGCTTTTCCTCCAATACCACCAAGAGATGCTTCATGAACAGCTGGCCTCATCAGTGAACCAGCTGGACTTTCCCACGTGTCGTGGCCTCATTGGAGGTGGATCTGTACCCCGCTTTAGGGCATGAACATGTCGTACCGAAGGGCAGTAGTGCCCCTCCACAGCCTCACAGCTTTGGCCAGCTAATCAGTGGGAGGGCCTCACAGAGAACAGAGTAACGGCTACATTTTTAATCGCTTGGGTTGTATTTATCGAAATTTGAAATTATACGTGGCTGGTGATGTGGTGACTTGGAATTGAGTGACGTGGACAGTGAAATTCGTGAAGGGGCTTGTGAGAGAAGCCAACTCAAACGGGCTATAAAAGGCAGTGTTTTTCGTGTTTGTCTCCAGACTCCAGACTCGGGACTGAGAGTATTTCAGAGTTGAAGAAGAAGAAAGCTTCATTCTCTCTCTCTCTCTCTCTCTTCCAATGGCTATTCCAGCTTTTAAAATTATTTCTCTGTTTCTGAGTGTGTTCGTGGGTTTTGCATTGGTGGGTCTGGTTAGCTCAGCTAAGTTTGATGAGCTTTTCCAGCCAACCTGGGCTTTCGATCATTTCACCCATGAAGGAGAGGTCCTTCACATGAAACTTGACAACTTCTCTGGTATATACCATTTTCTTTAGAAAATCAATCGCTACCTCTAACGGTTTCTTTGGAGTTTTTGAAGCAGAGCATTAAGCTCTGTTTTTTACACGAAAAAAGCTCTGTTATTTTGGTTCATTATGCAGAACAAAAATTGTTGTTTTCTTGAATAATGCTTGCTCTGCCTGTTGCTTGGACTAATATGATGGTGGGTTTGAAATTTCAGGAGCTGGGTTTCAATCCAAGAACAAGTATTTGTTTGGCAAAGTGAGCCTTCAGATTAAGCTTGTAGAGGGTGACTCTGCTGGAACAGTTACTGCTTTCTATGTGAGTAAACACTACTACCAGTGTGTTTTTCAGAACAAAAAGCAAATCTTTTTATCTTTATTCCATTAATTTCTGATATTCTGCTTTAAGCAATATTAATTTTTGGAAGTTGAAAACAGCTCAGCTTGTTGTGGTGCCAATTGGGGTCCCCTATTTATTAGACTTGGCTTTATTTGACCCATCATTGCGCTACTACTGATACTACCAGTAGCTCTTACCTACTCTCTTTACTCCCGTGAAGTTTCTATTTTTGTTAATCCTGATTTGATTACTAATTTGTTCTAATCTTAGTACTAATTATTTTCTCATTGCTTAATCCATTTGATAATCAAATGCATATATTGAAAATCTTGTGACTTTGAATTGGCTTTTATGGAACCAACTAACATGTGTCAGACTCTGACACTGAAATTCAATTCCCCTTCACTCATTCATTCATATGCACTGACTGATATTAATATCATATCATATGGGTGATGTGAGTTTTATCTAATTCTTCAATCTGTTTTCCTTTTCTTGATTTGTTTGTGTAGATGTCATCGGACGGTCCATCTCACAATGAGTTTGACTTTGAGTTCCTGGGCAACACCACAGGCGAACCTTACTCAGTGCAGACCAACATCTATGTGAATGGTGTCGGCAACAGGGAGCAAAGATTGAACCTTTGGTTCGACCCCACCACGGAGTTTCACTCCTACTCTATCTTCTGGAACCAGCGCCAAGTAGTGTAAGCACTTAACCTTCTCTCGTCACATTTTCTGTGTATATATGCATACATGGTGACTGTGAGCTCGTCTCGTTGCACTCAAGTTCGACTTTCCTTTCCATCCATATATTAGTAGATTAATTAGACAAGTTTAAAATATCACTTGTATAATGAACAAAGATTTGTGTACATGTGTGATAAGTGGTCATTAGAAATTATGATTTCAATGGAGCAGAGGCATGCTGCAGTTCATATTCCAAAAGCTATAAGCTGCCAGTGTCATGAAGGCAGCGTGTGGCTTGCCCGCCCCCACTCTCTGTCTAAATATAAAGTTGAGAATAGAAAAACAACAAAAAAATCTATGGAAAAGGGAACGAATCTTGCATGATGTCTGTAGGGTAGTATTACGTGTAAAATTTACAGAAACACTGTGGGGGAAGATGCCCGTCTGCTCTGTTTTGAGCCACTGGGCAAGCAATGGCTTTGGCTTTTTGCTATATGCCATACTGTATCATGTCTCATGTGTGAGGTAGTATTGTAAGAGTTTGACAGAGACCCCATTGGTTGAAAAAAAAATTTATCTGATATTCTTCTCAAAGTTCTCATCTTGACTTAATAAAAATGTGCCTATAATTCTTTCTTCCGTGGGTTCCTTATGTTAAATATAAGTTTTTACTTAAGGGGCTCGTAGGTTTAGAATATTTATCCCTGCTGCATCCGCAAGTTCTACGTTCGATTTCCCCTTCACTAACATATTCTTCTTCAATTATTGGTTTTGTTCAGGTTCTTAGTGGATGAGACACCAATTAGAGTCCACACCAACATGGAAAACAAAGGGGTGCCTTTCCCCAAGGACCAAGCCATGGGGGTGTACAGTTCAATATGGAATGCAGATGACTGGGCCACACAAGGTGGTAGGGTCAAGACAGATTGGTCCCATGCACCCTTCACTGCAAGCTACAAGGGCTTTGAAATCAATGCCTGTGAGTGCCCAGTTTCTCTTGCAGCAGCAGATAACGCAAAGAAGTGCAGCAGCAGTGGAGATCAGAAGTATTGGTGGGATGAGCCTACATTGTCAGCTCTCAATCTGCACCAGAACCACCAGCTCGTGTGGGTTAAGGCTCACCACATGTTCTATGACTACTGCACTGATTCTGCTAGGTTTCCAGTGACACCTCTTGAGTGTGTTCATCACCGCCACTAGGGTTCATGGCCTTGGAAGATTGAAGGAGGAGAAAAAAAAGAACACTTTGTATAAAAGAAAGGGCGAAAAAAGGAGGGGGGTTAAAAAGCTATAAACATGTGCTCCATGTTTTTTTTTTCTTTTGTTCGTTTCTTTTGGTCTCTTTGGTCTCGGTTGTATGATAGGCGTGGGAATCTCAATGTGAAATATGAATTTTCTTTTTTCCTTAAATTTTTACTAGTGTCTTACTGAGACTTATTACTGCTCACTACCAAACATCGTACAAAATTGCTAGCTTGCATGCGCATGCGTTCACCCTTGCCTGGTGTAATTTTTAGGTCACGGGGAAAACAATCATGGTTGATAGTAGTAGGTAGGGAATGGGATAAAGTTATGCAACAAGGAAGGAAAATGCATGAAAGAAACAAATAGTGGGCCCCAAAATTTGGGATGTCATTTTTCAAAGTGGGCCAGCCTCTTCAGTCCCTAAGGCAAGTGGTGAAAGGCAATGAAAGTGAAACGAGGGTAAGGCTTAGCTTTTAACAAGCCGAGTGGTTAGGTGTTTCATATCAATGAAAGCTCATATTTGGGAAATGGAAATCCAACTTAGAATCTCTGATGTATGAATCATAAAAGCGATAAATTCATTTTGCATGAAATCACACTTATTATTATGGGCCAAAACATTGGAGGTCATGATTAAAGAGAAGTTAATAAATAACCGAAAGTCATTGGCCATGTGAATATGTGATGGCATTATTTGGTTTGGTATCTTCTCCCTTGTAAAAGGGGAATGTGGGAACAATGTCATTGTTTGTGTCTTGGTTTTTTCAAAGTGATATGACAATGCTTGACATGCATTGGGGAAGAAATCAAATTAAGCAAGCAAGGTCACAAGAATACAGTTTGAAAGCTTCTCTTTAACTTTTCTCGTGAATTCAACCTGTCTTCTTTCAAGGGTTGAAGGCTGTTGTTTCCTAATCTCTTCCTATACTGCTGGGCCAGAGCTTTCTTATTACCTCTGCCACAGACATGTGAAACTTGTGGAGAAATTAAAACCCAGCATTATTAGACTAGCTTGCATGATTGAGTTAAGTAGCACCTTGTTTAGATGGGGGACCAATGATTTAATTTTGAGGATCATAGAGGTTCCTTTCTCTACAGGCCAACCTAGCTACTGTAACTTGGGATAACTTTGCTGGTTTTTGGTGGATTCATGACATAATCCAAAGCTCCTAGGTCCCATACGAATGATAGGACATGAAAGGGGGTTGTAAGAAGGTGATGGTTTTCCACTCAGATGAATTGATCTGGTCCCGAGTAAATAATGGAAAAACACAAAAGCTGAAAGGAGCCATTTCACAAGAATCAAATCAAATGGCTTACTTGCCGAGGAGAAACAGTTGCGTGTAACGGGGAAAGAACTGTTTTTTTATTTTCGACCAATTATAACTTTTCCACTTTACCAGAAGTAGCAAAAACAATACTATACAAAAACAATACTATTTCCCGTTGCACATAAATTTTTCTGTTTTCTGTTTGAGGAGCGTCCTCTAATGTAGATGGGTTAAATATAACAGTAACTCTGCTTTCTGTTGTGTTTTCTTTTTGGTTAAATACAAAACTTGACTGATTTAACATGTATCCTTTTCCTATTCTATTGCTATGATGAGATGGAGCTACCACTCATTTAAGAGATACAAGATGAGGTGGTAGATCAGGAAATAATAAAGGCAATAATTAATTCTCGGAGTAAAACACACCAGGCCCCATTAACACCCACCAATCTTTTTTATGGATGGAAAAGCTTTGAATTTGATCATTGAGGACAAAAAACAAGTGAAGCATCAAGATCTAGAGAAGACAATGATGGCGGTTGATAGGCATCAAATTTGAGTTCATCATGAACTGAAAGGGCTCAAGGCACTGATCAAAGTGGGAGACAGAGCTAAATGTAAAATAAGCTTAAAGTAGTTTTGTCAACTTGTTGAACAGAAAATGAACATTATATATATATATATATATATATAGCAGCATACATTATAAGATGCTTTAAGAGAATATTCTATATATAATTAGAGGCTAACAAGAACAGACAAAGGAGCTCATATTAATCCCAACAAGGATAAATCAACCATGTTTAGCTTTGGAATGGAAGAGCTGCTATTGATCATTTATGGAACAACACACAAAAATGTTGATCACATGTCATTGCAGAGAATACAATGGAACAAGAAACCAAGATTCTAGCAATGATATTAGAGAAACACTTTCATAATCAATAATGGCAATGAATTTTGAGACACTGAATTCTATTTTATTAAAGTTATATCAAAATTGGAATAATTCAAAAACAGATACAAAATAGCAAATATGGGCTTAGCCAAGTTAACTAGAGATGATGTGCTCCTTACTTTGTGCCCGGAATTTCGAATCCTCTTCCCATAATTTAGATTAAATTAAAGTAGATCATCGTTTGTATAAATAAAAAAAGAGAGATATAAATAAGTTACAGAATAAGTATGTATAGAGCTAAAACCCTAGACAATAAAAATAGGAAACCAATATAATTGATCCAAAGTATATCAAAGACAAACCAGATCATGTGACATTCAGAATTAACATACAAAATAAATGAAACAAAACTTTCCTGAAACATTTGGGTTTTTCAGCCCAAGGATTATTGGGCTTATGGGTTCTCTTTCATCTTGTAGCTTACAATTTGGGCCGGGACTTGGGTTCAAAATTCAAAATTTAAATTATGAAAAAGCTGAAGATAAAGAGCGAGCGATAGATTACATTTCATTTGGGGGCAAATTGGGGCGGTTAGGGCTTTTTCTTTTTTATTCACATTTTCTGCTTGGTCAGTTGTCACTGTCGACGTTTAGCCCTCTCTTCAGCCCCTAATTCTCTTTCTATGAAGCTTTGACCATTTTTCTCTTCTGAGCTCAGACCCCTTAAGACACGAGGGTAGGGGTCCCGGAGCAAAAGAAGGTAACTTTTTCGCTTCTCCAATTCTTGCTTGTTACTTTTGTTGTCAAATTTGATGAGATCTATGCTTGGTTATTTTCACTGAGTACGTAAATCCAGTCCAGTTTTGAATTTATTTAAAAGATTATATTTTTGTTTCATAATTTTGATATTTAATAAATTTATGATTTTGTGTATAGCGGCAAGCTTGCGGCTCTAGCAAGATTGTCAATTGAGTTAGTTTTTGTTTATTTGTTTGTGGGAAAAGTATAGTCTATAACAAATGGAAATTCTTAGTTGACTGAATGTTTAGTTTAAATGGTTTGTGCGGGAAAATGAAAGAGAAATTGATGTCGGTGTTGGAATTGTTTGCCTGAAAAAGTCAAACGAAGTGATCTTTTTGCATCTTCTTATTTTGTGTTCCATGTATCCAAACGCAATATGCCACAATCATGTTTTTGAATTTTGAGTAGATGGAGGACATTTTCCTTATTAAGAAGAGTCCATCGTTTTGTACAAATGATAGAAATATTGGGAGCTTCGAGAGGCCTAACAGTCTTCCTAGCATTGTAGGATCTCCTCTGAATATAATTTATGGTTTCTTTCTTTGTGTTTACTCTCTGCTGTTTTAATCCTGGGAAGACTTAGGTTTAGTGTCTGTATACTGAATGAGTAATTGAAGTTGCATTGTATGTTGACGGTTTTGCGTGCCCGTATGTTGGTTTGATTATGGGCATTGCGCTAGGTGGTGTTTTAAGGTGTCGCCTTTTATTTTGTTTTTGTCTAAGGTTGGCGTAGCCGAAATAAACAAATTTGGGTAGTAATTAAGTATTGCTTTCGTTATAAAGACTATGTCTAAAGACAAAGCCTTCTTTCTAATATTGGCAGGTGATTCATTGTGTTTCCTGTTCAGTACAAAAGTTAACTGCATGACCAAGTTGGTCAAAACAGATCCAAGACAGGATGGATCTAATCCTGTGGCTGAGACTCTTGCGAAGTGGAAAGCATATAACGACCATCTGGATTCGTGCAATGATGAAAGTAAACCAATTCGTAGAGTACCAGCCAAGGGATCAAAGAAGGGATGCATGAAGGGTAAAGGCGGGCCTGAGAACTCTCGTTGTAACTACAGAGGTGTTAGGCAGAGGACATGGGGCAAGTGGGTTGCAGAAATTCGGGCACCAAACAGGGGAAGTAGGCTCTGGCTGGGTACTTTCCCAACTGCAATTGAAGCTGCACTTGCTTATGATGAAGCTGCAAGGGCCATGTACGTTTCTGCTGCGCGCCTTAACTTTCCTAATATATCAATTTCCAGTTTGTCAAAGGATCCTTCTTCTAGGGCAACTCTTTCAGCTGCCTCCTCGTTAGCAACCTCTGCAGGTTCAGAATCCTCAGGAAGATCAGACCACTTGGAGGATTGTGCTGCTCAGGGTAAGGTGAATTATCTTTCCCCTAATGTAGAGAATGAGGATACGACGAAGAATCGAGATCAAACAAATGAGGATGGAGAAGATGAATGAAGAGTCAGTCTTTGACCTTCTTGGGCATTATGATGTACATTTTTAGTATACATACTTGGGTGATGGTGGAGGGTTGATTTTCATATTGTACGTGGAAGATGACAGGAATTTTGGTAACTGTAATTGGGAGACAAGCAATTTTTAAATTTTATCAATTCTCATTTGTTGTATAGAGCTTCTTACCTTTCCCATGGGCGGTTTCTGACCGTTGATGAGATGCAAGTTTCACGTACATTGAAGATTATCACCAATGTAAGTTCCAGTAATTGGCTGAAGGTCGACCAAAAAAGGAAAAAAAAGAAAAGTAATTGGCTGATGCTCTCCCAACCAGAAGAGGGAAAGAAAAATAGAAATTAAATAAAAGCCAAGGCTAATGCTTTCCCAACAAGAAAAGGAAAAAAATAAAAATAAAATAAAGGCTAATAATGGTTTTAAATGTAATTTTGTTAGTGGGTTGTCCTGAAGCCCATAGGAATCCTACTATCAAAAGCAAAGGGAGTCCATGTTAAAGGGTGTAAATCTCTCAAGCGAAATCTATATAAACCGCAAACCAAACCCAACTTCAAGACCGAAACCAAAACCCACCACAATACCCTGGAAATCCCAAACCGCCATTAAAGCTCCAGAAAACTTATTCACGCAGAAACACAGTGCTCGTGAAGATTTTCCCACACCGTAATATTTGGTTTACAATTCGATTTGGTTTCTTCCTCCATTTCGCAGTAGTATGCAGACCAACGGAGAAATTGCGCCACCTGGCACCGTAGCATCGTCGGTTCTTCCACCGCGGATGGCGGAGCCCGCCCTCTTCGAGAGGGCTCGGACATGGCAGAAGCTCGAATTGAAGCGGTACGGAACTAAGCGAAAGTTCGGCTTTGTTGAGGCGGAGAAGGAGGACATGCCTGCGGAACACGCGAGGAAGGTGCTTAGAGATCATGGGGACATGTCGTCGAAGAGATTTAAACATGATAAGCGAGTGTTTTTGGGAGCGCTTAAGTTTGTTCCTCATGCTGTTTACAAGCTGCTCGAGAATATGCCAATGCCATGGGAGCAGACCCGTGAAGTTAAGGTTTTGTACCATGTAAGTGGAGCAATAACGTTCGTGAACGAAGTGCCGTTGGTTGTCGAGCCGATATATTTGGCTCAGTGGGGGACAATGTGGATTATGATGAGGAGGGAGAAGAGGGATCGTCGGCAGTTCAAGAGAATGCGGTTTCCACCATTCGATGACGAGGAGCCTCCGTTAGACTATGCTGACAATCTGTTGGATATTGTTAATCTGCCGGAGTCAATTCAACTGGAGTTGGATGAAGAAGAAGACTCTGCTGTGTGTTCTTGGTTTTATGACCATAAGCCTCTGGTGAAGACAAAGCTCATCAACGGTCCAAGTTATCGCAGGTGGAATCTCTCGCTTCCGATTATGGAAACGCTTCACCGGCTTGCAGGGCAGGTACTTTCCGATTTGGTTGACCGCAATTATTTTTACTTGTTTGATAGGGAGTCTTTTTTAACTGCCAAAACTCTTAATATGTGTATACCAGGTGGACCCAAGTTTGAACCTTTGTATAGGGACATGGGGAAAGGGGATGAGGACTGGAATGAGTTTAATGACATAAACAAACTCATTATCCGGTCGCCTCTCCGAACTGAGTACAGAGTCGCATTCCCTCATCTCTACAACAATAGACCCAGGAAGGTAAAGCTTTCTGTTTATCATACTCCCATGGTTATGTACATAAAAACTGAGGATCCTGATCTACCTGCATTTTGTTATGATCCACTGATACACCCAATACTGAGCACTAACACAAAGAAAACTTATGATGATGATGATGAGGAAGATGATGGTTTTGTTTTGCCGAAAGGGTTGGAACCGTTTTTGAATGATACTCAGCTTTATACTGACACCACAGCTGCAGGAATTTCCTTGTTGTTTGCCCCACGCCCTTTTAACATGAGATCTGGTCGAACGAGAAGGGCAGAAGATATACCTATTGTGTCTGAATGGTATAAAGAGCATTGCCCTCCGTCGTATCCAGTTAAAGTTCGGGTCAGCTATCAGAAATTGTTGAAAAGTTTTGTGTTGAATGAGCTGCATCATAGACCACCCAAGGCTCATAAGAAGACGCAGCTGTTTAGATCTCTTAAAGCTACCAAATTTTTCCAAACTACAGAACTTGATTGGGTTGAAGCGGGTCTTCAAGTCTGTAAGCAGGGATATAACATGCTAAATCTATTGATCCATCGGAAGAATTTGAATTTCCTTCACCTTGATTATAATTTTAATCTGAAGCCTGTGAAAACCCTGACAACAAAAGAGCGTAAGAAATCTCGGTTTGGTAATGCTTTTCATCTATGTCGTGAAATCTTGCGGTTGACAAAGCTTGTAGTTGATGCCCATGTCCAGTTCCGTTTGGGTAATGTTGATGCCTTCCAATTGGCTGACGGCCTGCAGTACATATTTTCCCATGTTGGTCAGTTGACTGGCATGTACCGTTACAAGTACAGGTTGATGCGGCAGATTAGAATGTCAAAAGATCTGAAGCACTTGATTTACTACCGGTTCAATACTGGGCCAGTAGGGAGAGGACCCGGATGCGGCTTCTGGGCACCAATGTGGAGGGTGTGGTTGTTCTTCCTTCGTGGCATAGTACCTCTTCTGGAAAGGTGGTTGGGAAATTTACTTGCCCGACAATTTGAAGGGCGCCATTCAAAAGGAGTGGCAAAGACTGTAACTAAGCAGCGATGTCGAAAGCCATTTTGACTTGGAGCTTCGAGCTGCTGTCATGCATGATGTTCTTGATGCCATGCCAGAGGGCATCAAGCAAAATAAGGCCAAGGCTATATTGCAGCATCTCAGTGAGGCATGGCGTTGTTGGAAGGCAAATATTCCTTGGAAGGTTCCTGGTTTGCCAGTTCCCATAGAGAATATGATTCTTCGTTATGTCAAGGCCAAGGCTGATTGGTGGACAAATGTTGCTCATTATAATCGTGAACGTATAAGAAGAGGCGCTACAGTGGATAAGACAGTTTGTCTGAAAAATCTTGGGAGATTGACTCGCCTTTGGCTAAAGGCAGAGCAGGAACGACAACACAATTATCTGAAAGATGGTCCATATATTACACGAGAAGAGGGAGTTGCACTGTACACGACAACTGCGCATTGGTTGGAGTCAAGAAAGTTCATACACATTAAGTTCCCCCCTTTGTCATACAAGCATGATACAAAGCTACTTATCCTTGCTCTCGACAGGTTGAAGGAATCTTACGCTGTGGCTGTAAGATTGAACCAGCATCAAAGAGAGGAACTAGGTCTCATTGAACAGGCCTATGATAACCCACATGAAGCGTTGTCACGAATAAAGCGCCACTTGCTCAGTCAGCGTTCCTTCAAAGAAGTTGGCATACAGTTCATGGATTTGTACAGCTTCCTCATTCCAGTTTATGAGATTGATCCTCTTGAGAAGATTACAGATGCATATCTTGATCAATATTTATGGTATGAGGCTGACAAAAGGCATCTCTTCCCAAACTGGATCAAGCCTGCGGATTCAGAGCCACCCCCACTCTTGGTTTATAAATGGTGTCAGGGAATAAACAATTTACAGAGTATATGGGACACAAGTGAGGGGCAGTGTGTGGTGATGCTTCAGACTAAGTTTGAGAAGTTCTTTGAAAAGATTGACTTGACAATGCTAAATCGGCTTCTAGGTCTGATTCTTGACAGGTATCTTGCTGATTATATCACTGCGAAAAACAATGTGTTATTGTGTTACAAAGATATGAATCATACAAATTCTTATGGTCTTATACGTGGTCTTCAGTTTGCATCATTTGTGGTGCAATATTATGGGCTTGTTGTGGATCTGTTACTTCTTGGATTAACTCGTGCCAGTGAGATTGCGGGTCCACAGCAGATGCCAAATGAGTTCACTACTTATCAGAACACAAAGGTTGAGACTCGGCATCCTATCAGGCTGTACTCTCGATATATAGACAGGGTGGATATGCTGTTCTGCTTCACTGACGAGGAGGCTAGAGACCTTATCCATAGATATCTGACTGAGCATCCAGATCCCAATAATGAAAATATGGTTGGATATAATAATAAGAAGTGCTGGCCAAGAGATGCCAGAATGAGGCTCATGAAACATGATGTAAATCTTGGGAGGAGTGTTTTCTGGGATATGAAGAACCGTCTTCCTCGAAGCGTCACAACTTTGGAGTGGAAAAACAGCTTTGTTTCTGTTTACAGCAAGGATAATCCAAATTTGCTCTTCAGCTTGTGTGGGTTTGAAATTAGGATACTTCCCAAGATAAGAATGAGTCAGGAAGCATTTAGCAGCACGAGAGATGGAGTTTGGAATTTGCAGAATGAGCGGACAAAGGAGAGGACTGCAGTTGCTTTCTTACGAGTTGATGATGAACACATGAAGATGTTTGAGAATCGTGTGAGGCAGATCCTTATGTCCTCAGGGTCCACAACATTCACAAAAGTAGTCAACAAATGGAATACAGCCCTTATTGGTCTTATGACTTACTTCCGTGAAGCAACTGTGCATACACAAGAGCTGTTGGATTTACTGGTGAAATGTGAAAATAAAATTCAGACTCGTATCAAGATTGGATTGAATTCGAAGATGCCGAGCAGGTTTCCACCTGTCATCTTTTATACGCCAAAAGAAATTGGAGGTCTTGGCATGTTATCTATGGGTCACATACTGATTCCACAAAGTGACCTCAGATACAGTCAGCAGACAGATTTTGGTGTGACGCATTTTAGGAGTGGAATGAGTCATGAAGAGGACCAGCTGATTCCAAATCTTTACCGTTACATACAGCCATGGGAGAGTGAATTTATAGATTCACAGCGTGTTTGGGCAGAATATGCAATGAAAAGGCAGGAAGCTCAGGCACAAAATCGGCGTCTAACCCTTGAAGATTTGGAAGATTCATGGGATAGGGGAGTACCTCGCATAAATACTTTGTTCCAGAAGGACCGTCACACTTTAGCTTACGATAAAGGGTGGAGAGTTCGCACAGAGTTTAAGCAGTACCAGGTCTTGAAGCAGAATCCTTTCTGGTGGACACACCAGAGGCATGATGGAAAATTGTGGAACTTAAACAACTATAGAACCGATGTTATCCAAGCTCTTGGAGGTGTTGAGGGAATACTTGAGCACACCTTATTCAAAGGAACGTACTTCCCTACTTGGGAGGGTCTTTTCTGGGAGAAGGCGTCTGGCTTTGAGGAATCTATGAAGTTTAAGAAGTTAACCAATGCACAAAGATCTGGGCTCAACCAAATCCCCAATCGTAGGTTTACCCTTTGGTGGTCGCCAACCATAAATCGGGCCAATGTATATGTGGGTTTCCAAGTGCAGCTAGATCTGACAGGAATTTTTATGCATGGGAAGATCCCAACCTTGAAGATATCATTGATTCAGATATTTCGAGCCCACTTGTGGCAGAAGATTCATGAAAGTGTTGTCATGGATCTCTGTCAGGTTCTGGATCAGGAGCTGGATGCTTTGGAAATTGAAACTGTGCAGAAGGAAACTATACATCCAAGGAAGAGTTACAAAATGAACAGCTCCTGTGCTGACATTCTTCTCTTTGCTGCCCATAGATGGGCAATGTCAAAACCTAGTCTTGTGGCTGAAACAAAAGATGTGTTCGATCAGAAAGCAAGCAATAAGTACTGGATAGATGTACAACTCCGTTGGGGAGACTACGATTCTCATGATATTGAACGTTACACTCGAGCCAAGTTTATGGATTACACGACTGACAACATGTCTATTTATCCTTCTCCCACAGGGGTGGTGATTGGTATTGATTTGGCTTATAACTTAAATTCTGCGTTTGGTAATTGGTTTGCTGGGTCAAAACCGCTACTTCAACAGGCAATGAACAAGATCATGAAGTCAAATCCAGCTTTGTATGTCTTGAGGGAGCGGATAAGGAAAGGATTGCAGTTGTATTCATCTGAGCCTACAGAACCTTATTTATCTTCCCAAAACTATGGGGAGATCTTCAGCAATCAACTTATTTGGTTTGTTGATGACACTAATGTGTATCGTGTTACAATCCATAAAACATATGAAGGAAATGTGACTACGAAACCCATCAATGGTGCTATTTTCATATTCAATCCAAGGACTGGGCAGCTATTCTTGAAGGTCATTCACACAAGTGTGTGGGCGGGGCAGAAGCGACTTGGTCAGTTGGCTAAGTGGAAAACCGCAGAAGAAGTTGCTGCGCTTGTGCGTTCTCTACCCGTTGAAGAACAGCCAAAGCAAATTATTGTCACTCGTAAGGGAATGCTGGACCCATTGGAGGTTCACTTGCTGGATTTTCCCAACATAGTCATAAAAGGAAGTGAACTGCAGCTTCCTTTCCAGGCTTGCTTGAAGAATGTGAAATTTAATGATCCGGTAGTAAAGGCCACTGAGCCGCAGATGGTTCTTTTCAACATTTATGATGATTGGTTGAAGAATATTTTATCATGCACTGCATTCTCCCGGCTCATTCTGATCCTTCGTGCACTACATGTGAACAGTGTTAAGGCGAATATGTTGTTGAAGCCTGACAGAACGGTAATCACTGAGCCACACCACATCTGGCCTTCTCTTTCTGATGATCAATGGATGAAGGTCGAGGTTGCTCTAAGAGATGTCATACTATCAGATTATGCAACAAAGAACAATGTGAATACATCGGCCCTGACACAGTCTGAGATTCGTGATATTATACTTGGAGCTGAGATTACCCCACCTTCTCAACAGAGGCAACAGATTGCAGAAATTGAGAAACAGGCTAAAGAAGCAAGTCAGCTGACAGCAGTCACGACAAGGACTACAAATGTGCATGGTGATGAACTTATTGTCACCACTACGAGTCCTTATGAGCAAAAAGCATCTGGGTCCAATACTGATTGGCGTGAGAGAGCAAAGTCTGCTGCAAATCTATTCTTGCGAGTCAATCATTTATACGTGAATTCGGAAGAGATAAAGGAAACGGGTTACACTTATATTATTCCGAAGAACATCTTGAAGTTTATCAGCATTGCAGATCTGAGGACGCAAATTGCTGGTTACTTATACGGTGTAAGCCCTCCTGACAACCCTCAGGTCAAGGAAGTTTGCTGCATCGTCATGCCACCTCAGAAGGGGACCAGCCAGCAGGTTTATCTCTCATCAGTTCTTCCTAAGAATGATTTCCTCAATGATTTGGAGCCTTTGGGATGGATGCACACGCAGCCAAATGAGCATCCTCAGCTTTCTCATCATGATGTCATATCTCATGCGAAGATGTTAGACAGCAACACGCAATGGAATTTGGAGAAGTGCATCATTTTAACCTGCAGTTTCACTCCAGGTTCCTGCTCGTTAACTGCATATAAACTCACTCCACCTGGTCATGAATGGGGACGTCAAGTCAATAAACAAGGCAGCGAAGGCGATATAACTCCACAGGGATACCTTCCAACTCATTATGAGAAGGTTCAGATGCTTCTCAGCGACAGATTTCTTGGTTTCTTCATGATACCAGATATTGGTTCATGGAACTACAATTTCATGGGGACGAAGCTTACGTCTAGTATGAAGTATGACATCAAGCTTGGGATACCCAAGGAGTATTATGACCAGGACCACCGGCCCACCCATTTCCTGCAGTTCAGCAACTTGGAGGAGGGTGACAGAGAAGTCGTTCAGGATGATAACTTCGCATAATTTTTTTTTTTTTTGGGAATGAAGGCCAAAGGTGTACAAGGTTACGTTTTTCCCATCACCATACTCATCATTCTTGTCATAATCACTGTCTGTAGAATAGAAAGTTTAGTATTTTACTGGATAGCATAAGTAGCCCATTTGAATATATTTGTTATGTTCATATGTTTGTTGTCTTCCTTATGAGTTTATGTTTTCTAAACTTCTTTACATATGCTTCATCATTAGTTGCTAATGTGCATATATTTAAGCATAAATAGCTGAATAATCAAACTGCCAAATGCTAACCTTTCGAGAATATCTCAATCCCCCCAGAATTTGGATAAGATAGTATGCCATTTAGCCAAGGACAAAGGTATCTTAGATATTTAGGACACAAATCTGCAGACAAATTTGTTGCATCCATGATGCCAGGAGGCAAACATGGGATTCGAATTTAAGGACATGAGAGGCATAGCTCAACTGAAAAACAGAGGCCACACAGGTCATAGGCACAACCCAAGCTCTATGTCTTGACCTTAGGAACCTTAAAGAGTTTTACAAGTCACATATATATTATAAAGACATGAGTGATCCTAGGCCATCAATAAGGAACAGGATTATAGGCCACACAAACTCGCATTCAATTCCAATAAAACATTCATAATATATACTCTACAATTATATCATTCTTATCCTTGCGTAGTTGCAGTTCAAAATATTACAAATTCACATGAAAAAGAATCCTCCTCATCAACCATGTGTTTGAGAGAGAGAGAGAGAGAGAGAGAGAGAGCTAGTGTAGCAGACACACGTGTCATTGGCTTTTCATGGGATATCTTAAGTGCAAAAGATTGTGAGGCATCTCTTTAGGCTTTTGAGCTCTTTGGACTTTGGCCACTTTGGTGGAGGCAGTTCACACCTCACACAGTTTGCTTTTACCCCCCACGACGATGGTTCGTTTTGGCAAATCTAAATTCAGCCAGCTGCTCATTAGCTAAAAGCCATCTAAAACAACTGACCATTGCTCAATAAAGTTAAAATCCTTGGATTAGTAAAGTCTTAATTATCACTTATCTGAGCATCTATAACTGTCCATAATGGACATTATTGTTCCTTAATTACCATGAGAGAGTAATCTTTTATTCTTTTTCTTTGGGATGACATAATGCAATGCCGTCCTTTTTAATTTGTCATCTTGCTCTTTAATTATAAGGGTTGACCGTTGACCCAAGTTCACCTAACCAAGTCACATGAGTGTTAGGATAAAGGAAGCATGAAAAAAAGGCAGGCAAAAAGAAAAAAAAGAAAAAAAAAGAAAAGAAGGTTGTTGGTTCATAAGATAATGAGTTCATATCATGAAGTGTGAAGACCGAAGAGCCCAACTGGAAATGTTAACAATATATATATATATATGGACGAACTTGCAACCTGCTATTTTTCCAGCTGTAACACCAGCTGTGCCCTGTTGATCCCAAACTAAAAGGGGGAATAAGAAAAAAAAGAGACCCTCTAACCACTCTTAAATCACTTGCAAATTGAGCCCTCCAAGGAGCAGGCCAGCAAGCAATGAAATCGAAATCAATAAAACCGGAGAAAGCGACACTGTTTCATGACTGCAACCACTCTCTTCCCTGGAACCGTAAGGCTTTATGAAACGGAGAATCACTCGTGTTTACCATAACTTAAGCTGTAAAAATGCACAATACTCATATGTAGCGCATGATTAAAAATAAATGTCTTCAACATGCGAAGAATTAGTATATTTTAAATACAAACGATATCATAAGAATATAAAATTGAATATAAAATTTTGGAAAATATGATTTTCGAGAATAAGCTGAAAAATTATAAATTCCTCCAAATTAATTTTGTAACACTCCTTCCTTCCGCATGACATGTGATATATCAGATGCTTAATAGTTTTGAGAGAAAACCCTCCTTCCACATTGTTTTGGGAAGTTTCTTCCCAAAGCGAAAAGTCCTCTCCATGCCCATTTCTTTCCAGCTTTTTGTCCTCCCAAACAATCACTACACATCTCGAACCCTGAAGTGCGCTGCACAGTGTATCCAGTTGTAGTTGCATGTCGTTTTGTACTTCCACAGATGTCTCTATCTAACGCTTTCACCTGCCTGCCTGCCGCCTAGGTTCTCTTCCGCGTATCAAAACTTTCCCGGATCCTAACTCCCTCTCTACTCCACCACACTACAATAAAACTTTTACCACACATGGGGCCCACTACCCAACAAAACCAAACTCAACCTCCTCCCTGATCAACTGAGCTTCAAACCACACGTCCATCCTTTCGCATCCATCTAAGCCATCCGTTCCTCTCTATATAAACCCCCGACCCAACCTCATTCCAATCACAATCTCCCCAAAACCCAACCAAAGAAAGGAACAATCTTTAAGCAAGTCTTTTAGCAATAGCCTCATATTCTAAACCCAATGTCTAGACTCGGTTTGATTTGCTTAGTTCTAGCTGGGTTCATGGTGCTTCAAGCCACCATGGCTGATAAACCCCAGGATTTGGAGCTGAATCCATTTGAGGAAGTGAAGTTCCAAGATGGGGTTTTTGTCAGAGAAGTAGAACACTCCGTTTCTGTTGCTGCAGAGCCATCATCTGAGAGTATGCAAGAAGCCGAAGGGGCTGAAGCTCCAACTAGCAGACGTTTGGGACCAGGAAAGCATCACTCCTCTGATAAGTCTATGGCTGGAGGAGGTGTCATTATTGGTGGCCTCGTCACTACCATTTTTGCAGCTGTTTTCTGCTACATCAGGGTTACTAGAAGAAGGGGTGGTGTTCATTAAGCTCCTTGTTGCATTTATATATATATATATATATATATATATATATATATATATATGAGGATAAATGAGTGTAAAGGAGTGATTTTGATCAACACAGATACAAAATGATATCAGAATTAGATGATTTAGTGTAGTCAGAGATTTATCTTATTATTATTATGAATATTAGTGAGTGTGAATATTAGATTGAGATTGAGATTGAGATTTCTTTGAAGAATATGCTTTATTTTTGTGCATTTCAGTGCTCTGGTTAATTGCTTTCGTCTTCCTTCTAATTTCTTAAGTCAAAGCTGAGATGTGGCCTGGTTTGTGGTCTGCAACAACATGCCTTATTTTCTTTCCCTGGAATGCAGAATGTAGAAGCTTCTATTTCCCAGAGAAGTATTTTCTATTTTAAATCATTTGGTTTGGTCTGCCAAAAAACATCTAAGGCTGATTATGTCAAGGGTTCCAAAAGAGAGAGAGCAAAATTAGAGTGTTTTGCATCATGGACATACAAAATTTGAGTGCTCCAAGAAAGTAGGATTTGCCAGGCACATGATTTTTCATATAAAAATAAGAGGCAGGTCGGTGCCTCTGTCATGCTGCAACCACCCTGCAATATTGATTTTTATGTGCATGAAGTTTTCCATCTTGTGGAGGTTTTATCATAAATGAACACGGAATCAGGTAGATATATATAAATATATATATATATATATTTTAATGAAGATTCACCTGATTTGTTTGGAAAAAGGAAAGAGTCAACTGGAAGAAGACAAATCTTCCAGGCTTTCACATGCGAAGCAAGCACTAGACCAAAATCTTTCTTTTGGAACTACATTCCCCTGCGTTTTCATTTCAGTCACTCACTCTATTGTTTTTCTGTTTATAGTATTAAATTAAAATACAATTAAACAAAGAAGTTCAATTCAACGTCCACCAGCCCACCAACCCAGCATTTGTAATTGGCTCCTCCAGGCATTCATGACTCTGCCGGTGGATGCGACTCCTTTTCCTAAATGGGGCTTTTTAATTTATAAATACGACTTCTTCCCTCCTTATTATATTATTATGTGAGTAGAAATTCTTATATTTTTGTCAATAATATTGGATATGTGTGCAGAAGTTTTTGTGTGTGTGTTTTTCATGAATTATTTTTGCATGTATTTATTTGTGATTCACAGGAATGAGAAGCATCTCCTACAAGAAAGAAGGCAGAAGTTGTACATTTGGACGGTAAATTTGATACGGAAGTTGAACATTCAGCAAAAGATTGAACAGGGAAAGGTTGGCCTTTCCTGCATTGAACTATGACTATAGAGCCTCTTTTAGAGTTCACATATCTCTTGGGGTTGACCAACTTTATGAAAATAACTCAAACATGCTCTCATCTGATTGGACTGCCAGCAAACATATCAAAGGTCTTCTAGTCAAGTTGCAATTTAGTGAAGAAAAGTATCCCTATTTATTGTGGTTGTAGAGGGAGAGGCATCATGTGTCTTCAAAATGCTTGGATGGTCGGTCGTTGTCACTACTTTGTTGGTATCTACAATTTAGCTTTTTTTTTTTTTTTTTTAATAATGAAAACCAAGGTATTCCCGCGCATTGCGGGGACTAACCCTCGAGGTACTATCCGGGCGCAAAGCGGCAACCTCTCCCAATAAAGCCTGCTCTTCGTAAGCGCCTGATTTCGAACCCAGGACCTCTTGTTTAAAGGATCCAAGCCCTTCCACTTGGACCAACTCCTGTTGGTCAATTTAGCTTCTTCAATGAACCAAAAATTACATGATTTAAAAAAAAAAAAGAACCAAAAATTGAATGCAGTGGCAGCTATCTATGCAGAACACCAAATTTAAGTTTAGGTGAGAGAAAGCACCATGTCCATGTGTTAGCTTAGAGAAATCGTTAATAATACATAATGATTTAATGTCATAAAATAGTGGGCTTGTTGACAATTAGGATGTTAGGAAACTCATCCTTGCCATTGAGGAGCCAAACACTGTTTAAAAGTGAATACATAGTTACCAAATCTTTCTATAAATTGTCATGAGAAAGAGCTAATCAATTAAGGATGCAACAAATTAGAGCGCTAACACCAAACCGGGCCAAAGGCCCCCTCAAGCAGCCCAAGTCCCCTCCAGCGCGAAGCCTTCAGCCCGGCCAAGGCATGGGTCCCATCAGCCCGGGCAAGCCCAAGGGCAAGTTTCGACTGGGCTTCAGCCCGAGTTTGCTGACATCGCGGGCAAAAAAATATTTAAAAATTCAAAAAAATTTTAAATTTTTTTTTTAAAATACCAAAAAATTATAGATGCTTTCCCTATAAATACATAACAATTTTATTCACTTTCTAAATTGTTTATATTTTGTTGCATAATATTTTTTTCCTTTTTTGCCTTAGACTTGCCCTAGACTTAGCCCTCATGGGTGGAACCACAAATACAAGGACTGATACTATTAACCTGAATAGTGGCAGCCCTTGCTTGCCCTTGCCCTAGACTTAGCCCTTATGGGTGGAGATACTCTTATGGGTTGGCAATGCAGGTCAGTTGGCAAGGCACTGTGCCGATCTCCTTGCACCCGAGTTTAAACCCCCTCCCCGTACATTAAAATAATCCCAATCCATCCCAAATAAGATTGGGAAGAAAAGAAAAGAAAATACTTGGGCTTTATCTAAGCCTTGATTGAGGACTTGAATTAAGCCCATCTGAAATTCCAAGCCTTTAGCCCTTGTATGAAAATAGACCCATTAGCTTTTTGGGGTGTCTTTGCCATCGACAGTTAGTCAGTTACATTCAACTATAACTGCCCTCTGTTTTTCCCTCCAGATTAACAAACTCAACTCACAAATCACAAAGAATACCACTCTCTCTCTCTCTCTCTCTCTCTCTCTCTCAAGAAAGAAAGAAAGAAAGAAAGAAAGAAGCAGACTTGAATCCAACACCAATGGCTTGTTGCACTCGTTGGCATGCAGCAGTCTACTTCACCACGGCTGTAATCTTGGCCTTCATAGCAATCTCCATGACACTGCGTTCAGAAGCCAACGATGAAACTTCACAAACCAAACCCATCAGCCACATCGTCTCACTCAACGCCTCAAGAACTCTGAGAAGAGCCGGCTTCAACATCATGGCCACTCTCCTCCAAGTCTCACCAGAACTCTTCTTTTCCTCTGCAAACGCAACCCTCTTTGCTGTCAAAGACTCTGCCATCTCAAACGCCACTCTCCCTCCCCGCCTCTTGAAAAACCTCCTCCAATACCACACCTCGCCTCTCCAGCTTTCAATGGAAGACCTTCTGAGCAAGCCTCAAGGTGCTTGTTTGCCTACCCTTTATCAGCAAAAGAGCATTGCAATCACCAAAGTTGATGAGAAAGAAAGATCGGTTGAGATCAATAATGTGTTGGTTTCACACCCAAATCTGTTTCTTGAGGGACCCATTTCAATTCATGGTGTTCTTGGCCCATTCTCTGCTTTGGATCCTCGAGATGTTTATCAGGGTTGGGACATTATTCAGTCACCTGCCTGTGACTCCAATTCAAATATGATTTCTGATGTTCCTCCTGAGTTGAAGAACATGGTTGAATGGTCCCGGATCATCCGATTGCTGAACTCAAATGGGTTCGTTTCGTTTGCCATTGGGCTGCACTCTGTTCTTGATGGGATTCTTGGAGATCATAAGGGTTTGAAGTCTCTGACAATTTTTGTTCCACCAAGCTTGGAGCTTGAAGCATATCCTACTCCTTTGCTTGAGAAAATTGTGAGGTTTCATGTTCTGCCTCAGAAGTTTACAAACAGAGAGCTCGAATCGTTGGCTCCGAGAACATTGCTCAGGACCCTGCTTCATGGTCAGCCTCTTGAGGTCACTGGGGCTGTGGATTTCATGAAAGGATTGGTCATTAGTGGAGTGAACATTGTGGCCCCTGATATGTTTTCTTCCAGCAAGTTCATTGTCCATGGGATTTCCCGAGCTTTGGAGCTGGACGATCTACCTAATACAGCAAGATAAGGTGGTTTCATTTCAACTGGTGCTGGGTAACAATCTCAATGCCTCTTCTCCCTCAGCCAATGGATATTTAGTCATGCAAAATCGAAAGGCAAAGGCACATCACCTTGCAAATACTTTTAGTTCCTTTTGTTTTTGTTTTGGATACATTGGTGTACGTGGTTTTTGCAACACAGGATGATTTTTGTTTAGGATAGAAGGGCAAGTTTCTTTTGCTGCATCTGAACAAGGCATTGTCAAGCAATATCTGACAAGAAATGTACACTCTCAAATGATTCAATTTGTAGTTGAATGAATAAGTGACTGAATAAGAAGTTTAAGACTGTAAGTTGCAATGACACAAGACTCTCATATATAGTTTTCAGCTTATGTGTTAGATCACATTAGATGAATGCTACTAGTAATTCATGAATGACAGGCACATAACACAATCTGAAACCTGCTAAAAGCACAAGTTCTGCACATCATTCGGTCAAAAAGCCGGAATTAAGGCTTTGGGAGAGTAAAGGTTGGGGGAAAAAGAAAAAATTTATGTCAATCAATCAGTTGGCTACTACACAATCTGAGTATTCCACTATGCCCGAATTCTTTTCTCCTCAACAAGGTTATAAAAACCTCCAAATTAGAAAAGGCCACACCTTAGACACAACCATTCGTCCTCTAAATTTCCCTACTGATCATTCAAAACTTGATTTGAAAATCATCAGGCCATTACAGAACAGCAGCAGAAGATCCAGGGATTATAGTGTGAAACAACAGGGAAGGAAACCAATTCAATACGCATTTTATGAATCATCAACTTCGGATGTAACACATTGTGAAACTCAGTCCAGGACCAAATTCTCAAATCCAATGCTCCAAGACTGATAACTTAAGAGCCTCTAACTAAGAAAACCAGATATTGATATGAATGATATGCAGCCTTTGGCATTGATCATTATCAAGCCACCAAACAAGATGTTATCATCAATGTTCTTCGGGGCCAATTCACATTCAGCCACGCATGTCTGTTTTGTAAAGTCATTAAAACATTCAGTTCAGATAAGAAGAAAGCTTGGAGTTTGTGATTTCAATTCAAGTAGACAAAGAAATTGCTGGATAACTAATTGCGTTCAGTCAAAACAGAGATTTGAATCCTAAATTTTGCATTAGAGTAACAAAAGATTAAATGAGTAAAAACAAGACAGGCAAACCTGACTGCTTAGGTGCATGAATCAACTAAACAATACATTGCAAGGATGAGAGGAAAACAAAACATACCAAGAAACTTGAGGGTGAAACCATTCACTCAATCCCATACTCTTTACAACACTTCTAAAGTTAATCCAGTTCCATTCAAGTTCTTACCCATTCAAGTTAATTCAGATATACCAAACTGTGAAACTCTGTCCAGGTCCGAATTCTCAAATCCAACGCTTCAAGACTGATAACTTACGAGCCTATCACTAAGTCGACAGAAGAAACCGTGTGTTGATATGGATGATACGCAGCCTTCAGCATGGATCATTATCATCCCACCAAAGAAGATGTTATTATCAATGTTCTTAGGCCAATTCACATTCAGCTACACATGTCTGTTTTGAAAGGTCCAAGCTAGTTGCAAGTACGATATCCTAAACTTATGTAATTCATTAACACATTCAGATAAGAAGAAAGCTTGGCGTTTGTGATTTCAACTTGACAAAGATTGTGTTCAATCTAAACACAGGTTTGAACTTCGAATCCAAAATTTTCGATTAGACAACAACAAAAGATTAAATGCGTTCAAACAAGACAGACAAACCTGGCTCTTTGGTGCATGAATCAACTGAGAAATACAGTTCAAGGATGGGAGAAAAACAAAAAATACCATGACACTTGAGAGTGAAACCATTCACTCTATCCCATACTTAATCCAGATCCATTCAAGTTCTTCCCCATTTGCTCAATTCGTTTTCATAAGTCTTTTAAATCCCAAATTCAGATTATAAGTAACACACTATCCAATCTATAAACCATCACCATAATCACACAAACAATTTGGAACAAAAAAAGAGAAGAATTACCAAAAATCAAGGTAAATGCTGAACTTTCATAATAATCCTTGTCATTCTCAATCCAGTCAAAGTAACATTAAGCGCACCAAGAAAGCTTGAATTCGTAAACAAATCTACAATCTCCCTAATCTCCTCATCCCCACGTTCGTCAACAACCACCACACAAACCCCACCAGCCCTCACAGTCCTCTCCATCTCCGACACAAACCGGTTCGGAAACAAAGCCTTTGCGAAATGAGCACTAAAACCCAAATCAAACACATCGTCAAAGAAGGGCAAGTTGTGGGGATCGGCCCGGCTCACCAGAGGAGGCGAATCGAGGAGCTCAATTCCGGTGACATCGGCGACGCCCAACTGGTTCAGGGCCATGACCTCGTGTCCGGCACCTGCGGAGACGCAGAGGACCTTGGAGTCGTTGTGCAGGAGACCCATTTGATAACATGCGCGAAAGAAGTTGGAGAAGGACTGGACTTTGTTCTGCCAGGTCTTGGTGGACCAGAGCCGCTTGTTCTTCTTGTGCAGAGGGAGGAGCTCGCGAGGCGATGAGTCGCAGGAGGATTTGGGGAAGCGGAGATGGGGCTTTGGGGGAGAATCTGGTGCGACGCAGGTGTCTGGAGTTTTGAGCAAGAGGAGGATGAAGGTTATTGTGCCTATGGTTATGGAGACGTACGAGAGCCTCTTCAAAAACATCTGTATGTGCCTCTCCATAACAGAGACCAGAATAAGCTTTGTATCAATGGAGTTGTCCACTAGAAAAAACTTGGGTCTTCTTCATTCTTGGACCTCGCTACACATGTCTAATTTTCAGCCACTTGAATTTTCTCAAAAGCCCTCGACTTTTAATCTAATTACACAAATCTCTCCGCCATTAAATTAAAACCGCGGTTTTTCCCCCAGAGCCTTTGGGCTTTCAACAACTTCGTCCCTTCCACTGTGATGGCTGTGACTCTCATTAGGAGAGTCTCTCTGCTTCTCCTTCCCGCCAAATTCCGAACGCCGGCTCCGAAAACGGCGACGTTTTCCGAATTTGAAATTCCGGTGTCTTTTTCATTCACTTTCCTCAGTCACTATTTTTCGTCTGCTCTCCGTTTAGACCCGTGTTACTATGGCGACCAACAACTCCACTACAGCTACGATTCTGACTCCTTCTTCGCGTCTCTGATTGATGGTTCGACCCAAAAGAGCCACTTGGGTCAAATCCACGCGCAGTTACTTGTATTGGGGCTGCAAGACAGTGGCTTTCTAATCACCAAATTGGTGAATGCAAGCTCGAATCTTGGGTTTGTAGCATATGCCCGTCGGGTGTTTGATGAATTTACTGACCCGGATGTGTTTTTGTGGAACGCAATCATTAGGTGTTATTCTAGGCACATTGTGTTTGCTGATGCTTTAGAAATGTATGCTAGGATGCAAGCAATGGGTGTCAGTCCAGATGGTTTTACTTTTCCTCATGTGCTTAAAGCTTGCAGTGGCTTCCCGGAACTTGAAATGGGTCGCCGGGTTCATGGACAGGTACTCAGGCATGGGTTTGAATCAGACGCGTTTGTGCAGAATGGTCTTGTGGCTTTGTATGCCAAATGTGGCCGAATAGAGCGTGCTAGGGCTGTGTTTGATTGTTTAGGTGAGAGGACGATTGTTTCGTGGACTTCGATCATTTCAGGGTATGCCCAGAATGGCCAGCCTTTGGAAGCTTTGAGGATCTTTGGCCTTATGAGAAAATTGAATGTGAAACCAGATTGGATCGTTCTAGTTAGTGTTCTCAAAGCTTATACTGATGTAGAGGACTTGGGACAGGGGACATCAGTTCATGGTTGCTTAATTAAGATGGGTCTTGAATTTGAACCGGACTTGCTCATTGCACTCACAGCCATGTATGCAAAAAGTGGACAGGTGATGGCTGCCAGATCATTTTTTGATAAGATGGAAACACCAAATTTAATATTGTGGAATGCTATGATTTCTGGGTATGCGAAGAATAGTTATGCTGAGGAAGCTGTAGAGCTATTCCGTGAGATGATCAGTAAAAGTATAAGGCCAGATTCAATCACCATGAGGTCTGCTATCTTAGCATGCGCCGTGATGGGTTCTGTTGGCTTAGCAAGATGGATGGATGATTATATCAGTAAAACTGAGTACATAAATCATGTTTTTGTTAACACAGCCCTGATTGATATGTATGCAAAATGTGGAAGTGTAGATTATGCTCGGATGGTTTTTGATAGAACACCTAATAAAGATGTTGTTGTCTGGAGTGCGATGATTGTGGGCTATGGATTACATGGCCGAGGACAAGAAGCCATTGATCTTTACCATTCTATGCAGCAGGCTGGGGTGCCGCCGAATGATGTGACCTTCCTAGGGCTCCTCACTGCATGCAACCACTCAGGCCTTGTGGAAGAGGGATGGGACCTTTTCCACAGCATGAAACACTACAGGATTGAGCCTGGCAACCAACATTATTCATGTGTGGTTGATCTTCTTGGACGTGCAGGCCACTTGGATCAGGCTTACGATTTTATCATGAAAATGCCAATTGAACCTGGCATAAGTGTATGGGGAGCACTTCTGAGTTCATGCAAGATTTATCGCCGCGTGACTTTAGGAGAATATGCTGCAGAACAGCTTTTCTCATTGGATCCATATAATACAGGACATTATGTTCAACTCTCAAATCTCTATGCTTCAGCCCGTTTATGGGACCGTGTCGCAAAGGTACGAGTACTGATGAGGGAGAAAGGACTGACTAAGGACCTTGGACATAGCTTGATTGAGATCAATGGGAAGCTTCAGGCATTCCATGTGGGAGACAAGTCTCATCCAAGATCTAAGGAAATCTATGAAGAGCTTGAGAGTCTAGAGAGGAGGTTGAAGGAGGCTGGATTTATCCCACATACAGAATCTGTTCTGCATGACTTGAACCAGGAAGAGACAGAGGAGACACTTTGTAATCACAGTGAGAGGCTGGCAATTGCTTATGGTCTCATTAGCTCTGCTCCTGGGACTACACTTCGGATAACCAAAAATCTTCGAGCCTGTGTAAACTGTCATTCAGCAACCAAGCTAATATCTAAGCTTGTCAACAGGGAGATAGTTGTTAGGGATGCGAAGCGTTTCCATCATTTCAAGGATGGGCGTTGTTCCTGTGGAGATTATTGGTGAAAGAAAGGGAAGGCAAGCAGTAAATTTCTTTTTGTGTTCTGTTTCAGCTTCACACAAGAACACAAGTTAGTTCTCCGTCCGTCTAAACCAGAATTCGATTCTTGGAAGTTGGATGTCTGCCGCAGAATCAGTTGGCCTTGTAGAACTAACACAGATGATCGCGTGAAGCAATTTGCATGGAAGCTATGCAATTGAAGGGGCACATGAGGCAATGCTCGAAATCTTGAGCTGCAAAGAAAATGTTAAAGGTTTTGAACAGAATCATATCAACCCAAACAGAAGTTGGTTTTGGCCAACACTGGGGTAATGGTAAAATCGAAAGGAAGCATATTAAGCAAGACGGTTGTAGGGGTTGCTTGAAGTAGCTTGGTGATGCTGTAAATTATCACTTCACTCGTGAGTTATTCATCCTTAAATCAGTCTGGAATAATTGGAAACAGAATGCACATATTTTTTCACATGGCAAAAAATATTTAGTCTAAGCAATAATAAAAATTGTTGCTTCCATGTTCCATCTTTCATCTTTTGATCCCGCTAGAATAGCTCTCCAAGTTTAAAGAGCTTTAAGTAGCCCTTAACTAACGAGGATAATATCCACGGTCAACTTATTGATCTTTTGAAATTAAAGAAAAACCATCCGAAACCCAAATGTGAGAGGCATGAACAATAGCGTAGTCTTCAAAACAAATTGCGGCCTAAACCAAACACAGGAAAAAAAAAAAAAAAAAAAAAGAAGAGGAATCTTGAACACCTTTTCAATCATCGCACCACAACAACATTGCCAGCGACTGCCAACGAGGAATATAAACAATCACCCTACACAAAAGAAAAGTAAGGAAAATTAGAAAAATAAAGAGCAACAAATCGAAAACTAAAGAAAAGAAGTTGAAAAAACAAATACACATGGGCTAAGTCATTTATTTAACAAAGTCTTTAAAAGTCATTAACATTTTGAATACATCAAAACTTTTAAATACTCTTTAAAACTCCCAATTGAATACAACTAAACTTTTAAAGACTATTGAATACCTTCAAACTTTTGGGTGGTTTGGGCCAAAAATATTTTTCTAGTAGCAAAGGCTGGCCCGGGCAGAACGTGCGGGCCACGAGACTGGGCTGGCCCGAAGGGGAGTTCAGCATAAGTTCAAGCATGGGTTTGTTGACGTCAGCAACAAAAAATATCTAAAAAAATATTAAAAAATTCAGATTTTTTTAAAAATAAATACTTAATCATATTTTTCACTTCCCACACCAAAACTTTACACAAATTTATCTCCTCATATCTCATGTGAATTTGCCATGACAATTGGTGGAAACACCACAACCTTTTGCAAAGGCGCCACTATTCACATGAATAGTAGCTGCCCTCAGCGCCCCTCCCTACCATGGTGCTGGAAGTGCTCTGAAACACTACCTACATTGCTTTGTGAGGGACCAAGTAAGAAAGAAAACCAACAAACAAATTAGAAGACATAAAAGTAGGCCCCAATGACTAACAACAAAGTTTCTGTGAAACACAAGCGTAAAAGATGGGAAAGAAATAATAGGAGAGTTAGGCGCATAAAGAAATCATACTAAAAAAATTACAGAGGTCTATCCCGACAAATTTTTGTTAGTTATAGAAAAAATTTGGCCGGAATAAATCTATCCTAATGCATTATTGTCGTCATAGAATAGACCAATTTCATCATTGACTAAGGTTTAATGACTCATTTTGCCCTTTGTTGTCAACTTCATTCAAAAATCTATTAACTTTGATGATGTGTAGGAATGTTTTTATAATTTTGTACATATGGATTAGTATTCACCCATTAGGTGAGTGACATGACAAGTGGAGCCACCTTTAAGAGCAAGTCCAGCGCTCTACACAAACCTGGGCAACAGGCCCCCCAAGCCAAGGTTTGGCCCTCCAATGCACAGTCTCAAACTCGGGCAAGCCCAAGTGCAGGTTTCGTTTGGGCTTCAGCTCCAGGGTGGTGACGTCAGTGCCTGACATCATGCGGTAATTCAAATGTTTTTTACCGTTGGTGCGTGAATTACATGTGCCAACGGTAAAAAAATTTGACTCCAACGGGCATGTGACACGTGTCGCAACGGGACTCTCCGATCGGTTTTTTTTTTCCAGATATTGGACGGTCCTCGTTTTTTTGGCTAAACAAATTCGAAAAAATTCTAATTTTTTTTTTTGAAAAAATACCAAAAAATTATGTATTTTTTCCCTATAAATACCTAACCATTTTATTTACTTTCCACACCCAATCTTCATACAATTTCTTCTCCATCCAATATTTTTTACTCTCCACTCACATTATTCACTTTCCACACCAATTCTCCATACAAGACACGTGGAATAAGACACGTGGCAATCGAGATTCTCATCGGAAAATCTTTTCTGAAAAATAATGGACATGTGACAACTAAAAATCTTATCCGAAAATTTAATTACAAAAGATTATCAAAATTAATGGTTTAAAGTATAAAAAAATAGGAAATAAAGTACAATGAATAGTATTTATCTTAGACTTGCCCTAGACTTAGTGCTAGTTTGACATTGCTTATTTGGGGTAATAAGTGATTTTTTAAAAATTTTGGGAAGCCAAACCCGTTTGGTAAACTATTAGAAAATCACTTATTGTTAAAAATTGCCTGTGAGAGAAAGCTATAAGGAAAAGCGCTAATGAGGTGCTTTCATTTTCTGATTATGAGGCAATCAGTTTCAAAGAGGCGCTATGTTTAATGATTATGTTGGAATCATTTTCTAATTACACGGGACTTAGTACCAACAACACTCTTAACAAAAAGTTTACCAAACGCCAAACTGCTTTCTCTCACGCTGATTTATCTCAGGAATTGCAAATTCTAGCGATTATTTTCACAGGCACAGGCATACCAAACTGGCCCCCTCATGGGTGGAACCACAAATGGTAATAGTGTCAGCGCTTGCTTGCCATTTCCCTAAACTTAGCCCTTATGGGTGAAGATGCTCTAACCCCAAAGTCAATCAGCCCCAACCGATCACTCGCACCCTCACCCCGAGAATTATTGAGCCACCCAAACAACCACCGCCGTTCAGCCGCTAGATTTACTCAGCCCACCCAAAACAAAATTCTACAGGGTTAGGTAGGCTTTTGGTTAAATTTTAGATTATCATCGTTTAAGAAAAATTTCAAAACACAAAATAATTTCGCTTAAAGAGATAAATTCGTAAATTAATAGTTATTTAAATAAACATAAAAAATAAAACGAAAATAAGAGAATAATGTGCCATTAAATTCTCCAGAGATTTAAAAAAAAGGCAAAAAAAAAACCTACTGTGTTGTACGAATCGGAAATCACTCCAAGAAAAAAACAGAAAAAAGAAGCAAGACGTCTCTAGAGTCGAAGAACATGGAAGAAGCAAGCAATCAAAACATAAATGATCTCCCAGAGGAGCTCCTCCTCCGCATCCTCACCTTCCTTCCCACATTAGATTCCATCCAAACCTCTCTCATATCCCAGAAATGGCGACCACTCTGGTCTCGTGTTCCCTCCTTGAACTTACCTTTCGAGCTCTTCCCTTCATACGAGCCACCCTTGGATACCCGCCAATTCTTCGCCGAATTCATCGATCGCGTTCTCATTCTTCGCTCCAATTCTCCCATCCACACTTTCCGCCTCTCCTTCATCTATCATGATCACTACGGCTCCCATGTTGACTCCTGGGTTCGCTCCGCCATAACCCACCTCCACGCCCGTGAGCTCCATCTCGACTTCTTCATCCACAAAGACTTTCATGACGAGGAAACCTAAATCACAAGTATGATTTCCCTTTCTCTGTTCTGAGAAATGGGTATGTTGAAAACTTATGCGTTACGCGATGTGATCTTACATTGCCAGCCAAAATGTCCACTATGCGTTTTTGCTCGATTGGGTCCATGTATCTCGATCAGGTTTATTTGACGGACCAGATAATGAGTGATTTGATTTTGGGTTGCCCCAATTTGGAGGCTTTGGAGCTTCAAAACTGTTGGGGGCATCATCATTTGAAGATATGTAGCACAAGGCTTCAGAAGCTAGTACTTGGGTATTTTTATGATTCCGAACTCCAAGAGACGCTTGTGATTGATTGCCCAAACCTTTTTTCGATCAGTTTTGATTGCTGTGCCTTTGATAAGTTTGTACTTAAGAATGCGTCGTCCCTGGTTGAGTTTCATGTTGATATCGTGCACCTAATCGATGGGTCCTATTGTTATTGGAGCAAGGTTGTGAGGCTACTAGGACAAGCACCTAATGTTAAGCATCTTAATGTGCAAAATTGGTGGTTTAAGGTAATTTTCTTGACCTGTGTTCTGATCAATCATTGTTTACTGTATGATGATTTTGTTTGACTTTTAAGTTTTTTCATTATTTTTTGTACGTGGGAATTATGCCAGAAGTTTGAGGAATATGCAACAATGTGATTAGTGTTCTGATTATGTGATTTAGGGATATGCAGAAGTCTGGTCCTTTATCAATCTTGTAGATATAGCTCTGTGTATTTTTGAATGATACTGCATTTTCTAGTAGTTGAAATAGCTAACAACATGAGAGAAAGTAAGGCTTTTCAGCTTTTCATTGAAGTTGAAAGCTTGTCATTGAGTCTTGTAGTCGAAAGAAAGATGGGGAAAGGATAATTAGCTGTTGAGGTCTGCTCATTTTTCAAGCCTTAGGCTTAGACAGAGGAAATGATTAGTGCCTAGTTTATACAAATTGGTCATCGATTGGTCTCCCAGGAAAGAAGTGGTCGAGGGACTGAATAGTAAAGGAAAATAGCATAGTTGCTTGTGGACTGTAGTATGTTCGATCACTAACCATGGGGACAATTTAGTGCAAAAATGCATTTCCTGTGCCAATATTTTTGTTTTGTTTTATTTTTTCAAATAAAGTAAGGCTAGTATTCAGTAAGGATTAAAACTGGATATACTGCATTTTACGTAGCTGCAACTTGCTTGTAGTGCAATAAGTTGCTAAACTTTCATAATCGGTAGATTTCTCATTCAGACAGGTATAAATGCGATCTTGTAACTTAATGACATTTTACAAAATTGTTTTGAGAAAATCAGCTACCAAGAAAAAGTCAAGTCTGTTTTTTCTTATCTGAAAAGACAAAAACAAGTTCTTCCTTGATGATCACTCGTTCTAAGAAGCCGGATTAATTGATGATTAACCATGCCTTTGTGCTGACTTGTCTCGCCTTGATGTTGTGGCTTCAAGGGTATCCCTGGGAACTCTTATCATAGAAGAGTCTCACTGGAAATGAAACCTGGTAGCATGTCTCAGTGACCAGCCATGTGTGTCTGTGCTAGACACGCTTTCACTTCCTAACCTTGTCAAACTCAGTGATGTGCAACATTTTGTTCATAGATGGCCAATCTCTTTGGCTTAACCTCTGCGAACTCAGAGATTTTCAAATTTGACTTTTTACTAGTCAACCTTTTTTTGCTTTTTTCACTATGTATGAGCACTGGTTTCTAGAGGTATTATGTAATTGAACATCTTCTAATATTGATAGTTGTTTTCTGTGCATATGCCCTCAGTTTCTGACCTCAAAGGATCCTTTCCCCAAAAGTTTTATGCTCCACAATCTGAACCTCCTAGAGTTGAGAACGGGATTTACACAATATGATCTGGTTGGCATGGCTGCATTGCTTAAACTTTGTCCCAATCTCGAGACAATGATTCTACAATACCTTTTCAAGATAGGGGAAGATGTGAGTACTACATACATTCTCTTATGTTTCCGTATTACTTTATATTTATCATTCTCTTTCGTATTCCATGCTGCATATTTAAAATTTGATCTTCTGATTTCCAGGATAGGTTATCAGAAGAGTTACTAAATAAACCAGTTGACTTGAGCATGCCAAGTCTCAAGCAAGTTAAAATGAAAGCGTATACCGCAACAGAAGATGAACTTAATTTTTTGAAAATCTTGATTGGGCAAGGAGTTGCCCTACAAAAGATTGTGCTTGCTCGCACCCAAGTTGGCGAGGAGGGACAAATTGGTGAGAGGTCGCTTCCTCTAGTGGTTCTATATAGAGAGGGTTCACAAGGTTGGAAGTGCTCATGGGCCCTGCACTCCGCAACACCGCATGGTATAGACTCTGAGCTTTAGATGGGGAATCCATTGGCGCCCATTCTAAGGTTTCTTGTTTTTTGTTTTTCTGAAAGTGGGTTTGAAATTAGATAATTGTTGCATATAAGTTTGGATTTGTTTTACGGATTATCTTCCGTCCTATTTCTTCATTAAAAACACTGCATGTTTAGTAGAGTAGAATGTTTCTTCTTGTGTTACAAAGGGGCGGAAAGGCCCAAAACTTACATCCTTGTCTTGTTAGGAAATTAACTCCCAATACTTATATTCATATAAAACAAAACAAAATTCAATGATTGATACTCATATTTTTTCAAATTTAAACTCAAGTGTTATTTTATATGGGCTTACGGACCGGGTTTTTATGGGTGGGTGGGCTTGGCTTGAGACACCTAAGGCCGACCTATCGGCTTGTGAACCTGTGGACCCAATACGACCCATATTTTATAGCAAGCACAATGATTGGGCTCTAAAAAGAGTGGATAGAGCTCAGGTGGATTCAAAGTTTTATCCCCAATGATTTGGGCTCTAAACCCAAAGAGCTGCAAGAACTTTTAAATATTAAAAGAATAAAGGAGAGAGAGAGAAAGGATTTTGTGGCTGCATGTGATTCGCTGTTTTTTCTCGTGGGGTTGCAACCCTCGAGAAAAATTTTAACGGAAAAATAAGTAGCATGATTGTGAATGAGTGTAAAAATCAGTTCCTTTACTTTTTTTAACTCCGAACTTCATGTTTTTTTGATCGGGATGCTTCTTCACTTATGTCCTGGCTAGACATCCAAAGAAACCCAAGCCCTATAATATGGAGGAAATGGAAGAGGCAAGCAACCAAAACCCAAGCGCCACCGTTACCAATCGAAACCTAAACGATCTCCCAGAGGAGCTCCTCCTCCACATTCTCACCTGTCTTCCCATATTAGAATCGGTCCAAACCTCCCTCATATCCCAGAAATGGAGACCCCTCTGGTCTCGTCTTCCCTCCTTGAACTTCCTCTTCGAACTCTTCCCGCCATACGAGCCACCCTTAGATACTCGCCAGTTCTTCGCCGAGTTCATCGACCGCGTTCTTATTCTTCGCTCCAATTCTCCCATCCACACTTTTCGCCTCTCTTTCATCTACCATGGTCACTACCGCTCTCATGTCGACTCTTGGGTTCGATCCGCCATAACCCGCCTTCGCACACGTGAGCTCTATCTCGACTTCTTCATCCACAAAGATTTTCATAACGAAGAAACTCATAATCACAGGTATGATTTCCCTTTCTCAGTTCTGAGAAATGGGTGCGTAAAAATCTTAGGCCTTACGCGATGTGATCTTACGTTGCCGGCTAAAATGTCCACGCTGCGTTTTTGCTCGATTGGGTCCATGTTTCTCAATGAGGTTTATTTGACGGACCAGGCAATGCGGGATTTGATTTCGGGTTGCCCCAATTTGGAGGCTTTGGATCTTGAGAACTGTTTGGCGCATCATCATATGAAGATATGTAGCACAAAGCTTAAGAGGCTAGCACTTAGGTATTTTTATGATTCTGAACTCGAAGAGACCATTTTGGTTGATTGCCCAAACCTTATTTCGATCAGTTTTAATTGTTGTGCCTTTGACAAATTTGTACTTAAGAATGCGTCGTCCCTGGTTGAGTTTCATGTCGATATTTTGCACAAAATCGATCGGTCCTATCGTTATTGGAACAAGGTTGTGAGGCTACTAGGACAAGCACCTAATGTTAAGCATCTTAATGTGCAGAATTGGTGGTTTAAGGTAATTTTCTGGTTTTTGTTCTGGTCAGTTATCGTATTTCTGTTTCGATTTTGGTTAATTTCTGAATTGGTGATTTTGTTCTTTTTTGTATGTGGAAAGTATGCCAAAAAGTTTGAGGAATATGTAGTAATGTGGTTGGTATTCTGATTATGTGGATGGCTTCTCATAGATAGGGTGTATTTTGGACTTGGTGATATAGCAGTGTATTTTTCAATAAGACTTTGTCTTCTTGGAATTGAAAGAGATGAGAACATGAAATAATGTAAGAATTTTTAGCTTGTCATTTAATCTTGGGGTCGAAAGAAAGATGGAAAGGGTAATTTAGTTGTTGAGGTCTGCTCATTATTGCAGGGTTTAGTCTAGCCAGATGGAAGGGGTAGGAAGCGGAGTATACCTGGGAACTCTTATCGTAAAAGAGTCTTACTCGGAATGAAATCTGATAGCATGTCTCACTGATCAGCCGCTGTGATTCTGTTCCAGACATGCTTTATTCACTTTCTAACTTTGTCCACTTCATTGATGAGGAACATTTCATTCATAGATGGCCAACGTCTTTGGCTTAACCTCTGTGAAAATTTTCATTTTTTGCTGCTTAACCTCTTTGGAATTTTTCCCTAAGTATGACCACTGCTTTCCGAGAGCATTATGTTGTTGAACCTCTTCAATATTCTTAATTGTTTTCTATGCATATGCCCTCAGTTTCTGACATCAAAGGATTCTTTCCCCAAAAGTTTTATGATGCACAATCTCAACCACTTAGAGCTACGGACGGGCTTTACCCAATATGATCTGGTTGGCATGGCTGCACTGCTTAAGCTTTGTCCCAATCTCGAGACAATGATGCTGGACTACCTTTTCAAGATAGAGGAAGATGTGAGTACTTTTACATACATAATTAAAGCAATTCTAGATGTTTCTATACTAATGTTTTGTCTTTTTTTTTTTCTGTTCGATGCTCCATATCTAAACTTTGATGTTATAATCTCTAGGAGACTTTATCAGAATTGTTCTCAAGTAAACCAGTTGAATTGAGCATGCCAAGTCTCAAGCAAGTTACGGTGACATCTTATACTGGAACAGAAGATGAAGTTAATTTTATGAAAATCTTGAGTACACAAGGAGTTGCCCTAGAGAAGATTATGCTTGTCCTTGGCCATGTTGGTGCAAAGTCGCCTCTTCAAATGGTTCTATATAGGAATGCTTCACAAAGTTGGAAGTGCTACTCACCAGATCTCGCCCCCGCGACACTGAATTGTATAGACTCTGAGCTTTTTAAACAGGGAATCAATTGGCTCATTGAAAGTTGTCTTGTTTTTTGAATGTGGAAGTCTGCCATGAAATCATTTGGCCTGTAGAATTTACATGGAATCATTTGGTCATGTGGTAAATTCAAGGGGATATCACTGTTTTTTGCTAAACCCAGCCAATAACACTATGATACACGTGATAACACTTGCGCGTGGCATAGCATTTATTTGCCGGGATAATCTGTTTGCAACTAAGTTTTTCTTCAAAGGAGTTACACTGTAAAAATGTCAGGTTTGTACTTGACTTGGCAGCTGTAGATTCTGTAGGGCACCATCCCTCGCCACCAACTTTTTTCCTATTTCGATTGTGGTTCTTTGACCTCTGTACAAGTCAGCATTTTGGTGTAAGCATGTTCGCATGTCAGCATCTGTGAATTTTTTTAAAAGCAAATCTTCCTTTTTCATTCTCAATTTTGTCCTTGCATGGGAGTTTTTCTTTTGTTAAGTTACTTGATTGGAATTGAACTTGAAATCTCTTCTAATATTAGAGTTGATTGACATATTCCCCAAACCATGAACTCCTTTCTCGTACACCTGCATAGGTGAATACCGTTAAGCATTTTCTTTAAGTTATGTACAATAGTGTAATTTTAAACATTTTAAAAACACAATTATTTTATCTTAAAGATAAACGTGGGTTGAACTAGTTCGCCTGAGAAGTGAGCTCTTCAAGTTTGAATCCTTCGTCTCTAAATGTGTTTAATTTAGAATACATTATCGTTTGTATATTAAAAAAAAGAAGAGATAAACACCTATATTAAAGAATAAAACGAATATATGAATTTAATGCTGCAATAAAAATTCTCTAGAGATAAAACAATATAACCAACCAGTCCAAGAAAAAGAGAAGCAAGACCTCTAGAATCGAAGAACATGGACGAGGCAAGCAATGAAAACCTAAACGATCTCCCAGAGGAGCTCCTCCTCCACATACTCACCTTCCTCCCCACATTAGACTCCATCCAAACCTCTCTCATATCCCAGAAATGGCGACCCATCTGGTCTCGTGTTCCCTCCTTGAACTTCCCCTTCGAACTCTTCCCTTCATACGAGCCACCTTTCGATACCCGCCAATTCTTCGCCGAGTTCATCGATCGCGTTCTCATTCTTCGCTCCCATTCTCCCATCCACACTTTCCGCCTGTCCTTCATCTACCATGATCACTACGGCTCCCATGTCGACTCTTGGGTTCGCTCCGCCATAACCCACCTCCACGCTCGTGAGCTCCATCTCGACTTCTTCATTCACAAAGATTTTCATGACGAGGAAACTTTTAATCACCGGTATGATTTCCCTTTCTCTGTTCTGAGAAATGGGTTTGTTGAAAAATTGGGCCTTACTGGATGTGATCTTACATTGCCGGCTAAAATGTCCACTATGCGTTTCTGCTCGATTGGGTCCATGTATCTCGATCGGGTTTATTTGACGGACCAGATAATGAGTGATTTGATTTTGGATTGCCCCAATTTAGAGGCTTTGGAGCTTCAAAACTGTTGGGGGCATCATCATTTGAAGATATGTAGCACAAGGCTTAAGAAGCTAGTACTTGGGTATTTTTATGATTCTGAACTCCAAGAGACGCTTGTGATTGATTGCCCAAACCTCTTCTCGATCAGTTTTGATTGCTGTGCATTTGACAAGTTTATACTTAAGAATGCGTCGTCCCTGGTTGAGTTTCATGTTGATATGGTGCACCTAATTTATCGGTCCTATCGTTATTGGAGCAAGGTTGTGAGGCTACTCTTACAAGCACCTAATGTTAAGCATCTTAATGTGCAAAATTGGTGGTTTAAGGTAATTTTCTTGACCTGTGTTCTGATCCATCATTGTTTTCTGTATGATGATTTTGTTTAACTTTAAGTTGTATCATTATTTTTTGTATAGTGGGAATTATACCAGAAGTTTGAGGAATATGCAACAATATGTGATTAGTGTTCTGGTTATGTGGAAGGCTTCTCCCAGATTTGCTAAATTTGGTCTATCAATCTTGTAGATTTAGCTGTGTACTTTTGAACGAGACTGTATTTTCTAGTAATTGAATTTGATAATAAAATGAGAGAAAGTAAGGCTTTTTAGCTTGTCATTGAAGTCGAAAGCTTGTCTTTGAGTCTTTGAGTCGAAAGAAAGATGGGAAAGGGTAATTAGTTGTTGAGGTCTGCTCATTTTTCAAGCATCAGCCTAGATAGAGGAAATGATCAGTGCCTAATTTATACAAATTGGTCATGGATTGGTGTCCCAGGAAAGAAGTGGTCGAGGGACAGGAAAATAACATGGTTGTTAGTGGACTCTAGTATGTTCGATCACTAACCAACTAGATTTGGGGACAATTCAATGCAACAAACCTTTGGGAGTTAGATAATACAGAGCATTTACTGTGCCAATATCGTTTTTGTTTTTTTCTTTATAAAAAGAAGGTTAGTATTCAGTAAGGATTACATTTATGTCGTTAAATTGCAATGTTTATTAAAACTAGATATCCTGCATTTACAGTTTTTTAGCTGGCATACTGACATGATATCATATGATAGGTGAATTTGTCAAGAAAAGTAAAGTTCCATTTGTTCTTTTTATTGTACCACATTTCTTGTACGGCGATAAGTTATTAAACTTTCATAATAGGTATTGAGAATGGTATAAATGCCAATATTGTAACTTAAAGACATTGTACAAAATTGTTTTGAGAAAACCAGCTACCAAAAAAGGGTCCTGTCCGTAGTTTCTGATTCGAAAAGTCAAAAACAGGTTCTGCCTTGATGATCACTCGTTCTAAGAAGCAGGATTAATTGATGATTAACCATGTCATTGTGCAGAGTTAGTTGTCTCTCCTTGACGTAGTCGCTTCAAGGGTATCCCTGGGAACTCCTATCATTAAAAAGCCTCAGTGGAAGTAAAATCTTAGCATGTTGTAACCAGCCATGTGATTCTGTGCTAGACATGCTTTAGTCACTTTCTAACTCTGTCCAACTCATTGATGTACAGCATTTCATTCATAGATGGTCAATCACTTTGGCTTAAAATCTGCGAACTCGGGATTTTTCAAATTTCACTTTTTACTGATTAACCTCTTTTGGCTTTTTTCCCTGCGCATGACCACTGGTTTCCAGAGATATTATGTTATTGAAGATCATCTAATATTGGTAACTGTTTCTTATTCATATGCCCTTAGTTTCTGACATCAAAGGAGGATTCTTTCCCCAAAAGTTTTATGCTCCACAATCTCAACCACTTAGAGCTGCGAACAGGATTTACCCAATATGATCTGGTTAGCATGGCTGCACTGCTTAAACTTTGTCCCAATCTCGAGACAATGATTCTAGAATACCTTTTCAAGAAAAGGGCAGATGTGAGTACCACATAATAATAGCAATTCTTCATGTTTCTGTATTACTTGTGTTTATCATTCTTTTTGTTGTTCCAGGCTGCATATCTAACATTTGATCCTCTAATTTCCAGGAGAGTTTATCAGAAGAGTTGCTAAATAAACCAGTTGAATTGAGCATGCCAAGTCTTAAGCAAGTTACAATGAACGCGTATACTGGAACAGAAGATGAATTCAATTTTATGAAAATGTTGATTGGGCAAGGAGTTGTCCTAGAAAAGATTGTGTTTGTTCCCATTCAAGTTGAGAACGGAAAAGTTGTTGAGAGGTCGCTTCCTCCAGTGGTTCTATATAGAAAGGGTTCACAAGGTTGGAAGTGCTCACCGGACCTCTCCTCCTCAGTACGGAATATTATCGAGTCTGAGCTAAATGGGGATTAGGGTTTAAAATTACATGTCCATTGGCTCATTCCAAAGTTTCTTGTTTTTCTGAAATTGGGTTTAAAATTGGATGATTATTACGAATATCAATATTATGTTTGGATTTTGTTTACGGATTATCATCCGTCTTATTTCTTCATTAACAAAAATTGCATGTGTGTGAGGGGCCGAAAGGCCCAAAACTTCTCTATCCTTGTCCTGTTAGGAAAGTGACTTCCAATTCCTAGTTGATCCAAAAATAAAAAAAACATTCTTTCCTAAAGCAAAAAGGAAATATAAAAAGAAGTTTTATATATATATATATATCAGGTCTCTTCGTTTCCTATTCTAACACCTTATCCAAACCATGGAAACCAGAGCTGCAAAGAAGAGAAGGCTTCTTATGGAGCAAGAAAACAAACACAATGAGAAAATCAAGGACAGGCTCAGTGATCTTCCAGATGATGTCTTGCACCACACACTCTCCTTCTTACCCATTAAATCTGCTGCACATACAAGTACTTTATCTAAAAGGTGGAGAAAACTATGGGATTCCTGTCCAATTCTCAACTTCTCCAAAGCTTGTCGTACGACGGGGCTGCGATTTGAAAAAAAACCAGCTACGGTTGGGGAAGTTTATGACCGGCATAGCAAAGTAGTTAATGGCATTTCCAAAGTATTGTCTGGCCGCCATGAAAACTCTAATATAGAGGTTTTTGAGTATGCTGGTTATATGAACCCTAGTTGGTTGCTTGATTGGGTTCCTTGTCTGGTGAAGCATAGGGTTGAAAAACTTGTTCTCGATGTCTGGTTGGTTCACTCGCTTGATTTGAGTGTAACTCACTGAGGAGCCTCACATTGGAAGCCACTCGTTCTGAACATTGCCTCCTAATTAACAATCCCGACACCCGGTTTTGGCTTCCATCTTCTTGTGCCCGGGCTACTAGCGGCCTTCACTCTCTGTCTTTAACCGGAGTGGATTTCGCAGGCAACGTTTTATTTTCGGATCCTTCGTCATTCCCTTCCCTTGAGAAATTGACTGTAGATCATTGTAGAAGAATCAGCCATCTAAAAATATGCTGTTCCAACCTCAAATGCTTAGAAGTTTGCAGTATGGATATAAAAAGCCTGGACATATCTGGAATGAAACTAGAGAAGTTGACAGTCAAACTCTGTTTCAACGGATGTGGCAAGGGAAGTAGTGTTAAGATTTTGGCTCCCAATCTACAAACTTTTTGTTGGAACGATAACGACTTTGCTGAGAAGTGTTTGATTCAGAGCTTTCCAAAGCTCATGGAAGGTGAGATTAGTTCTTGTGTGCTACCAGCCAACGTTAGCAAAGTGAAGGCTCAAAGCGCAGCCAATCTTCTTTCCTCACTGTCCCAAGTTGGGAGCCTTTGTTTGTCCTATCGCATTCTTGAGATTTTGTCGAAAATATATCTTGAATTCGGTGGTCTACCATATTCATTTATGAACCTCAAGACCTTGCAAATTTATACTGATTTGAGAAAAGCTGATATCCCCGGTATAGCTTGCATATTCAGGAGCTCTCATGTAGTCCGAAATCTCACAATTACGATAACCGCTGGCTGTGATATCCATAGCCCACCCGCTGGCTGGGAAAATCAAGCTCAAAGTTTGAGCTCCTTCCTATGTCACTTGAAGGTGGTGAATATTGTGGTTTGGACAAATACGATACATGAAAGTGTGATTAACGTAGTGAGGTTTTTACTTCAACACGGAAGAGGCTTGCAAAAATTTGTCATTTCTTCGTGACACTCCAAGGTCCACGATCAACTTGCTACGTTATTTCCCCGGGCATCCACTCATCTCGAAGGCTCATGGTTCTACACTAATTTTATAAACACATAGACATAGATGATCGTTACGGATACCACTTATTGAATTGTATATGTTGTTGATTTGGGATATTATCAATTCATAAATCTGGCGTTCAGAATTGCAGAATTTTGCTTAAACTTGCTAGCAAACTTCGATCTTTTATTCAAAACTTCTCTTTATATTTGTCAAATTCATCCACACTCCCGTTTACTTGAGTGTGATTCTCTGACAACATGTTTGATTTGATTTGCCTCGTGGCGTATTTGAGTGTGATTCTCTGAGGAGCCTCACATTGAAACGCAGTTTTATATATCAACCCAAAGCCCCAAGAAATGCAGACCCATTGCTTCGGTTTTCATCTTCTTATATTAGGGCCATTAGCGGTCTCCGCAAGCTTCACACTTTGTCTCTAACTGACGTGGATTTTTCGGACAAAAAAGTAAATTTCTTCAGAAGCCATTTTGTAATGAAGATAGATAAGATTGACAATGTTTAACTATGCCAAATCAAGTTTGTAATGAAGATAGAATTACAAAACACGAGATAGTTGAAGAGCTCAATGTGAATGTTTAGTTAATTGATTTAGTTAATCATCCGCTCAAATCCTAAACTGACTACTAGCAATTATATGTCCTCAATGTGAGTTGGATAGGTGGGTTCCATTAGCAGCTTCATCCCGAATTGTAAGCATTATTCATATTTTCTTATAGTTTCTATTGAAACTTATATATGTTTTTTTTAATTTCTCAATGCACATGGTTATGATTAGAAAATCATTCTCTCTACTTTTTACTGTCCAAACCTTTTCAAAAGATATTTAAGAGGGTGAAAAAAGTTCGGAAGCATAGTAAGACAAAGCTTGGTGGATTATGTGATGAGGAGTTTGTTGATATTGGTAAAAGTGGAAGAACTACAAAGGAGAAGCTTAAGTGTACCTTATTATGACGACCAAAAAAAAAGTGTACCTTATTATGATTATGAAGGTATACATGTGTATAGTATGTACTTGACTTGTAGGATAATCGTGTGTATAAATTTGGTTTAGGTTTATTCTTGTAATTAGGCATGCATCTAGCCGCCTTAGAATACTTTCATTTTTCTAGATTTTATTTTGTATTATTGTACTTTTGAATATTAATAAGCAATTGATACTGTTTTTTGTCTGATTTCATGTTTGGAGGCTAAAATCAATTTTTGGAATACAAAAATAGGTTTTACAATATTTTGGGGTACTTAAAAGAATTTTCCAGGATTTTTAAATAATAGAAATTTTTTTTAAAATAATTTGAAAATTAAAAATAGTTTTTCAAGTCAATAAAAGAATTCAAAGGAATTAAATACTATTTATTAATTATTTTCTAAAATTAATTAAAATATTTGAATATATTTAAATCATTTAGCCGTGCGGCTATACTATTTAAATATTAGAATAAAGTTAACGAGTACAGCCGCCCGGCTGTACTATTTAAATATCCAAATTACTATTTAAATATTCGAATAAATTTAAAGGTATAGCCGCTCGGCTATACGATTTAAATATTCGAAACCCGGTATAGCCGCGCGGCTGTACGTTTTAAATATGGAATATAGGAGAAACTGATTGGTACGGTGGCCTTCAGGAGTATGAAAAATCTGAAACAAGATAAGTGGGAAAAAATTTGAAACAAGTTACTGAACAAAAATAACAATTAGTAAACTAATATATCCTAAAAAAATTACAAAACGAAAATGGAGCACACTTATCAGGAAAATTTAAATCTCCACATAAATCCTGTTACAGTCCAAGAAAACCTGAAGATAAGCAACCTGACATTTCTCCAAGACCCAACAGATGGAAAATGGGCCAAAGATATTATGCAGGAACAAATACATGAAAATTTAAAACATAAAAATTAATATATCCTATCTTTGCAAGCATCTAGAACAAATGAACGCATCTAGAACAGAGGAGAACTGAAAGATTCAGGAACATCATGGTTACCAAAAAAGATTAAAGGGCATAACCAGGTGTTGTTAACTACAGGCAGATCAAGATAAAAACCTGAAGAACTTATTACCTGAACATTTTCTGAAAGTGTATCATGTGAATAACGGTACGGAAGACTTTTCAAGTGCTGCCATAGAGAATGAGTTCCAGTAAGCATTGCCTAAATAAATAAACATCCATTGAAATTGAGATATACATAAGCAAATGACCATATAGGTTTCTCCAGGTGCAATGGACATCAAAGTGGATAACGAGGAAATTGCTGCTTGTTGTTCAAATGAATTAGAGCTGGACAACCACATTGGTCCCAGTAGGGTCTGCACATGATAACCACTAACTGGCGTGGATTTCTCGGATGGTGATTTATTTTCGGATTCTTCATTCCCTTTTCTTCAGATATTGACTATACGCTCTTGTGTTGGAAAGCCTCATCTCTAAATTTACTGTGCAAACCTTAAAGATCTACAAGTTTTCAGTGTCACCAAGATGAATAGCGTGGACATATCTGGAATGAGACTAGAGACTTTGAAATTCACCCAGTGTTTCAGAGAATGCTGTGTTAACAATTTTGCTCCCAATCTACAAAGTTTTTATTGGGCAAGTAACTACTTTTCTGGGAAATGTTTGATCCAGAGCTTTCCGATCCTCCGGAAGCTGACATATATTATCCGTTCACCGTCAAGGGAATTAATAAGATTCATAGTACAGTAAATCTTTTTTCCACAATATCCCAAGTTCGAAACCTTAGGCTATCCTCTGAAATTTTTGAGGTGAGTTTACCTATCTGTTTTCTTTAATCTACTAGCTTGTTTTGGATACACATAATTTTAATTTGTTAAAGATCAATATTAATAACACACCTACATGACTTTGCAAACTTCAGTCTTTTATTCAAAGTCTCTTTATATTTGCTAAATATATTATTTTTTTGTTGTTGCTAAAGTTAGGAAACTCACACACACACAAAGGTACTATGAGGTTTGAACTCAGGACCACTTGTAAGCACACCTAAGGCACGAGCCAATCCAACGAACACCCCATTGATGTTAAATTTAGTCAAACTTCCATTTATGTATTGGTCGAGAACTTTCTCTTTTCATATCCCTTCCATTTATGTATTGGTTGAGAACATTCCATTTATGTGGGATTTTTCTATTTAAACCCCACAATTTTCTTTGTTCGCCCCAATATTTAAATCATTAAACAATATTTGTAGTATACATGAGATTTTGTTTGGGGTGAAAGTTTGAAGCAAAAGTATGTGCTAGGCATTAGTTTAAGGACGGTTTGAAGGCATCTGTTTGAAGCAAAAATACATGAGATTTTCTTCTTGTGCTAGGCATCAGTTTGAAGCAAAAGTATTTGTAGTATACATGAGATTTTGTCACGACTGATCTTTCTCTTCAAGCCTTGGAAAGAATAAGCAAAAGTATTTGTAGTATACATGAGATTTTGTCACTACTGATCTTTCTCTTCAAGCCTTGGGAAGAATCTTCCACAGTTGTGGAGCCTAATCGTCTAGCAGCACACGGTGCTTCAATGCATCGGATCTCAAGGATATCAAGAGTGGTGAGGAGTTTGTATTTTTCTAAAACTTAGTATGAAGAGTGGTGGGGTGTGTAGGGTGTGTTAATACTAGGGTTAAGTGTTAAGTTGGATAACCTTTTTCGTATTTTTACACAATAATAAAACTTACAGCTTAATAATTTAAGTATTGGGGTGAACAAAGAGAAGTGTGGGGTTTAAATAGAAAATCTCTTTTTTTATTGTCTCAAATTTATATATTTCCTTCAATAACTTTGAATATACTCAAACTTTCATGAACTCCTTCATCCTGCAGACTTCTTTAAAATCCACAACCCTAATTGAATACTCCTCTACATAAAAAAGAGTTGCCATCTCACGTTTCTCAGGTCCCAAACCATGGAAACCAGAGCTGCAAAGAAGAGAAGGCTGATAGAGGAAGAAAACAAACGCAATGGGCGACGCAGGGACAGATTCAGTGATCTTCCAGAATGAAATATCGCACCACATACTCTCCTTCTTACCCATGAAATCCATCGCACAAGTAAGTGCTACATCGAAAAGGTTGAGATCTCTATGGACTTCTTTTCCTATTCTTGACTTCTCCGAGGTCTGTCCTCTCACCTTCCCGTTCTTTCAAAACAAAAGCGTTGGCCAAATTTATGATAAACAACTTAAAGTAGTGAGATTTATATCCTCAGCATTGTCTCGCCGCCATGAAAACTCTAATATAAGGTTTTTTGCTTTGGCAGGTTATGTGATCTATGACAGGACCGGCCCCGAATTCCTCGTAACTCGAGACGAATCCTGTGGAAATTTTTCGACATCACACCGATGTCGGGCTCACTTACAAAAATCGAGCCGCTTTACCGAAAAGGAGAAGGCCACGAGACTTTCTGCCGAAATTTCGGCAGAGTCTCCCTTGTAAATTGGACATTTCCCAAATTTCAACCTGCACAAAATTCATATTTTTATATCCCAACAGGCAGCACGCACAATATAATTTCATGCAATTCATATAATCGGCCTCCGGCCTTCAGATAATTCCGAACAGAAACAACAATATTCTCGAGTCAATTACTACATAAACCATGTACTTAAAGTCTTCAAACAACTTTACAAACACCACAGAAATCATTAAACTGGATTCACATCCAACAATCACATACGCAGAATCGAACAAATCTGTTAAACACATTAATACTTCGCGGCTGCACCTGGTGAGACCCCAGGCTGCCTACGTACCCTTGGACAAGGGATCAAGCCACACGTAGTTCTCATCTCAACGGTCACAACTCCGGTAATAAACAATTATTTACAACGGAACCATCTATACATTTCAGATCTGACACAATTCCAAATCCAACAAAAACACAATGAACACATTCTCGAATTCTTCCTTTATAAAGTTAATCCCTGGAACCATACCCTATCCAAGGCGTATGTACATTAAACACATCATCAATTTCTTCCATTTATATCCATTCAATCCTGCAACTATACCCTATCCAAGGCGTATGTTGCCGTACAACACTGCCCAAATTCAGGGCTTATACGTTCATACATGTACAGGCTCACAAATCTCAAACCAGAATTAAAACCACATGTACATATATGTAATATGTATAACAAGAAAAGAATAATTATATATTTATATACATACATAAATACATCCACATACACCCACCTATCACCATCATCATGTACCAGGGGAAAACAATCCAACTTGGGATTATTGACTAGCTCACACTTATCCGGCCCTCAAAAGTCCATGTGGCTAGGGACGAGCCGTCCAACTGGGGGACTGAAACTCAACCAGCCCATACGGACGAAGAATCAAGACCCGTACGTCTGAAAACAGTCATACGCGCGCAGACTACCCAATCAAGGGTCTACAGCGACACCCCATTAAGGTATGCCCCGGGTTCCGTCATATCCAGACCATATCCATAATTTCCATGTATCAGGATCCAAGGGGAGGTACATGTGATGTTGCACATCATGTACTGGGGGAAACAATCCAACAGGGGATTGTTGACTAGCTCACACTTATCCGGCCCTCAAACGTCCATGTGGCTAGGGATGAGTCGTCCAACTGGGGGCTGACACTCTAACCCAGCACGTACGGATGAAGAATCAAGACCCGTACGCCTGGAAACTGTCCTACGCGCGCAGACTACCCAATCAAGGGTCTACAGCGACACCCCGTTAAGGTATGCCCCGGGTTCCGTCATATCCATACCATATCCACAATTTTTCCGGCATCCCACAATTCCGGGATCCATGACCAAATAAGCCCACACGCCCGAAACCCGGCACGTGTGTGAATAGTATATCCAAAACATATCCATATATCAATTTCCATGTATCCCATGTCCATATCCACTGTTTCCAAATATCATCATCCAAGGGGGAGGTACGTATGATGGTGGAGTTCGTAATCCTTATATAAATATTATATAAAAAATATTCCCATCCTTAGTTCAATTTTCCCAAATGCTTTTTCGTAGTATAGCTAATAAATTCTCAAACATATTCTATATCCATGGGGTATCTAGGGTAGTGCAAATAGCACTCTAACTAATATTACAATCTCACAACCACATCCCAAGTACCCCACCCATATTCAATAAACATAGCACTTTCTCGAGTATTGTGTATATATATATATATAACTCAAGATACTAGGATATGTCAAAACTCACATATATCACAAATACTTACAAAGATACTAAATTCAACCATTAAATATAAAATGAATTTCAATAAACCATTACATTCATATGTAATACTTCCATCACAAAATCATGCCATTTATTTCCAATAATCATAACCGAGTCCCAAGACTCACTTTCACAACCCAACAAATCGAGTATCCCATACTCATCCATTTCATATTTTCCATTATCTAATAATATCCAAAAATTCCATAAAGAAAAACTAAATACTCTTGAAGACAAACGTCCACTTAAATACTAATATTCAAACCGAGACCCTAGACTCTCTCACAAGGTTATCCTAATACTTTTCGAAGTGTAAAACTACCTCGGAAGACTCACGGTCAACCGAGGGTCAAACTTTCCAAATTTGGTCAACCGGGCCCGCGGGCCCCACGACCTCCCTTTTTCCAATTCGAACATCCCTAAGGGTTCCACAAGATTTAATAAACCTATCTTTCAAGTTTGGTCCGAATTTGACGGTCGGATCACTCACGATCGCACGATTCGCACGATTATCGTAAAAATACAAACTTTAACTTATTGAATCGGAACATCTGGGCTCCGATTCACGATCCATGAAATCCTACACAATCCTAGGAATGCCTAGATTAACATATATTAAATTGGAAGCGATCCAACGGTTCTAACATATCGAACCCGAATTCACACAATATGTAAAATCCGTTCGGGGTTCAAACGTTATCCGAATTGAGTTCCGTAAATTCCTACGCGCTCGTGACAACCAGGAGATCATTTTATGATAAAAATGTCTCTCTGCTACAGTGCCCACGCCACACGCGCCGACAGCACGTGGGTGTCCAAAGCGATAACCACTCGCCGGAAAAACTTAACATCTTGACTCCAAACTCCTATTCTAGGTAATACACCTAATTTGGAGTCACTTTTGTTCTTGGGCTATGGCCAAAAAGTGGCCGGAAGTGGCCGGAAATTCACATTGAAATTCAGCTGAAACTAAACTTCGAAAATTAATCTGTAAACTCTCAAAATTCTGGGAAACCCATCCAACAGGCAGCTAGAGCACGAAAAATAGATGAATTTTCATACCTCACTCGTCCAAATCGGTGGAGAAACGAAGGAGAACAAAGGGTTTGAAAAATCGCCACAATTCCGACGACTCCAATGACTTTTCTGCATATTGTTAGAAATGTGCCATAAGAGCCAATACATTTGATGTATTCTCCTTAGAATACATTTCATATATGATATATAAAGGGCAAACTTATTTGTTATCTTTTACATCGTGTAAAGAAACAAATGTCCAAGGTATGCTAAATAAGAGATAAAGTAATCTAAAGAAGATTAGATTCGGAGACCTTTAATCTCTAACTGTAGCATCCCAAAATGTTCCTAATCATAGGTTATCAAATGGGCATTGATAAACCGTCAAGATTAGCACATATTATGTATGCTCAATTGGGAGGATGGTTAGTCTCAAATCATTTGTGTAGTTGACACTAATACAAGTATGTGGGTGCTCATTAGTGAATGAGTACACTTAACGCGATCAACCGTAGTTCTCGTATGGAGTATTTATCTATATGTCAAACGAGAACTCATAGTTGCAATAATGCAAATTAGTCCTTAGACCTGAGGCATCATGGTTGTCCTGTGATGCGTTATTGATCTTTGATAGCTCTTAAAGGCAAGTCGTAAAAGATTTGTCTTAAGTGTTGTTGGGATCTCTTAATTCATCATAGGGGCATGTGAATGTACAATAAGGAATCTCTACTTTCGATAAAGAAGGAGAATGTTTCAAGATGTGATTCAGTAAATCTTTGGCCAAAGTATTTTGAGCTTGATTTAGAAAGTTGTTCTTAATCATGTTCTTTTGAATCACATGAGGTTTTAAATCATATTAGGGGTTTGACATAATCAATCTGTACCCTAATAATATGATTTGAAACATTGTATAAGAGAAGGACCGTATTGCATTGCAATTCCAACTGAATAGGTTCTTCATCAATTCTAGTTAGCTTGGGTAGCCTTGATGTATTGCTAGATGTCACTCTTGGCTTGTGGAAGTCCTAGGATTGATTGTGATCGATCCAAATAAAGGAAGAATTAAAAAGGGGTTTTAATTCCAGTTGGTTAGAAAGAGTTCTAATATTTTCCCACTGCCTTGCTAATTAGAACCTAATGGATCGCACACCTTAAATGGTTAACTTTGAGTAATACAAATGAGAATGAGGAAATCAATTTGATTGATTTGATGTGGATGATTTACTACGTGTAAAAACGTATTTGGGCCTCCGTAATAGTAAGGAAAGTCCAAATGGTTGGGTATCAAGCCCAAAGGCTTAAGACACATAAATATTATGGTTTAAGTGTCATAATGCCCAATTTTGGAAGCCCAATAGGGTTTGGCCGAAAATGGTTAAGTGATTGTGTATGGGAATTGTTTCCATAAGCTCATTAACACACAAACACAATCCAACATCAACCAAATGGGTTTGGGAGATCAAAGAGAGATAAAAGAGAGTTTTCAAGAGTGAAACACTTTCATCTTTCTAAGTGGTTTAGATTGAAACCAATCTTGAGAATCTTGCACTAGCATCCAAGTATTCTCAAGTTACTTCTTCTCATCTCAAGGTTCCATTGGTGTGGAGACTTAGAGGCCATATACTTTTGTGGCTCACATGGAGGAGAAAGATCAAGGAGCAAAGATCAAAGATCAACAAAGAGGAAATCATCAAGAGAAGACCAAACACAAATTGGTTCATATAATTGCTTCAAGGGTAATTAGATCTTATCATTTCTCTTGAATTTTCATTTATGAAAAACATATCAATGTCCATGGCTTAAGATACTTGGAAGAAAGTTTTGTTTTTGAATTTAAACAACCACCTTAGACTTCCGCTGCGATTAATTTGATTAAATGCATGTTTAATATTCAAATGAACTTTGGAAAAATGTTTTGAAATTCCTACACATATTCCGGTGAGCGTCGTCCGTTCCAGAGGCTGTGTTTGGCCGGAGAAGAGAGAGGAGGAGGTGGCGGTTCGAATGGGACCGGTCTCGTGGCCGGTGGTGCGGCATGGCGACGGTGGTGGCTTGCAAAGCCACCGGCTGTTCTATAAGAAAAAAACAAAGGGAGGGGGGAGCTGCGCACGGGAGGGAGAGAAGGAAGGAGAAGAAGAAAAAAGAATAAAACCGTCGGTACCTGTAGCACGATACTGTTGCTACAGGAACAATTTTAAAAATTCCATTTATGTCCCTTTTATTTTCAGACTTTTTCTCCTTCGTTACAAATCGGAATTGGCATGCCGCATGTCTACGAACTCGTATCGACGAGCTCTTAACGGTACAACAACGAAAGTCCCAAATTCTTTCCCGAACTTAAAATGACCTTTTTGCCCCTTTTTATATTAAATAATATTTTAAATTTTCAGAAAAAAAACTTAATTAATTCAAATCATTTTATTTTATTGTTTACTCCAATTTATTTTCTCTTAATTTAATTATTTTACTTCTTTTTAGGACCGGGATGTTACAATCTATGCTTGGTTGCATGATTGGATGCCTTGGCTGGTGAAATATAGGATTGAAAAACTAGTTCTCAAAGTCTGGTCGAGGCCGATGTGTGATTTTACTATACCTCAGTGTTTGTTTGAGTGTGATTCACTGAAAAGTCTCACATTGGAAAGTACTAATTTTCCAGGTCACCCACCCCAAAAACCCCAAACAACTTCAGAAGAACAATCTAGGTTTTCTTCTTCTTATTATGTTAGGGATACGGGCGGTCTCCGCTCACTTAGAACTTTGTCCCTAACTAAGGTGAATTTCTCAAATGTGGATGGTGATTTCTTTTCAGATTCTTCATTTCATTTGCTTGAGGAACTAACTATAAATTCTTGTAGAAGAACGAATCCTCTCAAAATTTGCTTTTCAAACCTCAAGGATCTACAAGTTTGCAAAATTGTAGTAAACCTTGACATATCTGGAGTGAAACTAGAGAGTTTGATTGTTAAACTTTGTTTTAGACTCAGTGAAAACAGTGAAAATATGGTTAATATTTTCGCTCCCAATAACTTTTCATTGGGAGCATAATGACATTGCTGAGAAAAGTTTGATCCAGAACTTTCCAAACCTCAGAAAAGGCATCATACATCAACGGTTACCAGTCCAATTTCACAAAGTGAAGACTCAAGCTGCAGTCAATTTTCTTTCCGCCTTATCCCAAGTTCAAAACCTTAGTGTGTCCTTTCACATTCTTGAGGTCAGTTCTATTTTCTCATATCATTTTGCATTTACGAGCTCTCTTGGATGCTTTAACAATAGATGAAGTTGCAAAGTAGTCATATCTTGTTACTGGTGTTGCATCTATTTATTTACTGAATATACATAATGCCCCTATATTGAAAGTGGGACATAGCCTTTGTTTTAAGATCTATTTGTGGTAACAATGGATCTGTATAGCTATGGGGTGATATGTAATATATAACCTATGTATATGGTACTGGAAATTTCCATAAATATGTTCTCTGGATTTATATCGCTTATAAATTATCTATGCAGATTTTATCGAAAATATATTTTTAAGGTGGTCTACCATATTCATTTATGAACCTCAAGACTTTGGAAGTTGTTACTAGTTTGAACAAATCTGATGTTCCGGGTATAGCATGCTTATTCAAGAGCTCTCCGTTGTCCAAACAATCAATATGGCGATAACTTCTATTCATACATTAACAAATGATGTAAGTTAATTTTGTCATAATTCTACTTTTATGTTTTTCACACTTCTTAGCTCTCCATAACATAACATGTTATCTGACTTACAACATATTACAAAATTAAATTCAGAGATGGAACAACATCTTGTTGGACAGAGCCGGCTGCAGTGAAGAGCAATTCTGGGAATCTCAAGCTCAAACTTTGAGCCCCTTCCTTTGTCACCTAAAGCTGGTGAAACTTCGGGTTGCAGATCCAATGCATGTGGTTGACGTTGCAAGGTTTTTGCTTAAACATGGAAGAGACTTGAAAGAAATGGTTATTAGTGTGAACACAAAAGCCCATGCCCTACCTGCTTGGGAATTGTGTAATAAAATCAGTATAATAGAGGGACTCCCGCGGGCATCGGATGTCAAACTCTCATGCTTAATCAACTAAGCACACCTTTGTGACAAAATGTACAAATCAGACAAGCTTATTTCATTAATGCAACTGTTGGTTTCGTTCTGGACAATATTTCAACTCCATTTGGCATGGCTAATTAGCTCAATGCATCTCACATACAATGCGAAGATGAAACTAGAGCTTACTTATAGGCTTTTAAGCCATAAGGAAGAAAGAGTCCAAGTATCCCATAAAATTGAGTTTTATGATTGGTGGCAATGCCTATCCAATCCTACCTATTTTTCATTCCGACCAAAAAAAAAAACTAATAGAGGTAGAATATTATCATTAGGTTCAAAATTAAATATATCTATATATATAAAGCAAAAGGCAGAGAATGGCGAAATATTTAAAATACCAGAAAATGCCCTTGGTTAATTCAAACATTAAGAATTGAAATTATTAATTAAATGAGGATAATATGGTAAATTCAGAGTTAAAAAATTAAATGACAGGGCCCGCCCCGAATCTCCTTCGAAACCGGGACGGATCCCGTCTTGAAAATCCGGCATCCTACAGATGCCGGGCCCACTTACTAATAACCGAGACTTTCTACCAAAATTTTGGCAGAGTCTCCCCTGGAACAGGACACATCCCAAAAATTTCAACCTCAAAAACACAGATATTTATAACCCAACAGCCAGCATGCATTACACAAAGTATAGTGTTACAAACCATGGCCTCCGGCCTCAAAAATCACATCCTAACAGGGCGATAATAGAGCATCTAACAGAAATTCAACAAACTAGCAAAAATGAAGTTTACGAATTTACAAGGTACCGAAGCTCTACGAAAGCTCCTGGAGCACCAAGGTTCACTTGGTCAAGGGCACACGACACAGCTCTCCTGCTCGTTCCAGTCATTACCTGGCTGTGGGCGCAAAACAAAAAATTGTGAGTGGACAAAACAAAGTTTAATTCAATTTAAACCAAAGTAGTATAACCCCACCGTTAGAAAACCATGCATGAAACCAATGCATTAAATCCATCAATATTTATATATATATATAGTTTGCTCAAACCGAGCTAAATCCGAAATCCAATGAAACTATAAAATCAACCCATCCATCCCTTTCATTATAAATCTCAAATCAAACTCTCAAAACCCGTGCCCATTGGCACGACGAGCGGGGAAGTATCCTCACTCAAAAACAAGAACAAGGGAATAACTATATAATATAAGAGATATTATATATATATATATATATATATATATATATGACACACCTAATTGTACCGGGGAAACAATCCAACAGGGGATTGTTGACTAGCTCACATTTATCAGCCCTCAAACGGACTATGTGGCTAGGGAAAAGCCGTCCAACTGGGGGACTAACTCTCAGCCAACACGTACGGACGAAGAATCAAGACCCGTACGCCTGGAAACAGTCCTACGCTCGCAGACTACCCAATTAAGGGTCTAGCGACACCCCGTAAGGTATGCCCCGGGTTCCGACATTTCCAAGTATCTCACAATTCCGTATCCATAATCACAATCCAATTTCAGGGGAGGTACACAGGGTAGTGCTTATAGCACTCCATACTGACATTCTAAACTCATACTTTTCTTTATCTCACAACACCCCAAAGTACCTCACACAATCTCAACAAGCCAACACTTTCCCAATAATATACTTATATACTTCAAGATACTTATATGTCAAAACCCATATAAATTGCAAATAACTTTATAATACAACAATTTCAACATATGAATAATTGAATACGAAAGGATGAGTTTGCATAAAATCATTTAAATCTCCATGCATATAAATTTCATTATAAAACCATGCTATTATTTGAAAAACAAAGTCCACTCACAAGTAGTCCCAAGCTGCGTGACCCCGAGAGGGTCCTGCCCGTTCTCTAGGCGGAGTCGGATTACCTATTTCAGAATAGGAATACGATATTAAAATCCAACTCTTCAAAATAAGACTTTAAAATAAAATTCTAATTTTCCCGGGTTTCTAGTACGCACGAGGAACGAGACACTCCTAGGGTCCGCCTAAGAGTTTCAAACGCTGGAAAAGTCACGGAAGACGCTCGGTCAATTTGGACGGTCAAACTCACGATCAAACGGTTATCGTAAAATATAAACTTTAAATCATTGAATCGGAACATCGGGGCTCCGATTCACGATCCGTGAATTCCTATGCGATCCTAGGAATACCAGGAACAACATATGTGAAATTGGGTTTGATCTAACGGTCCAAACACATCAAACCCGAAAATCACAGATTAGGTAAAATTCGTTCGAGGTCCATACGAGATCCAAATTGAGATCCGTAAACTCCTACGCGCTCGTGACAACACAAGGATCATTCTAGGATAAACTGTGGCCTCTGCCGGACCGCCCACGCGCCGCCCCATGTGCCGCCACGCGTGGGTGGCTTGATCACTATTCCGCGGCCTGAAAATCTTAGAATTTTTGCCCCAAACTCCTAACCTAGGTAATACACCTAATTTGGAGTCACTTTTGTTCTTGGGTGGAGGCCAAAAAGTGACCGGAAGTGGCCGGAAATTCCAATTGAAAACCGGCAGCAATTAGGGTTCGAATTCGAGTTTCAAAAACTAAAAATCAGCTAAAACCTACCCATCAGCCAGCTAGAGCACGAAGAGTAGATGAGCAACCATACCTCGTGCGTCGGAAATGGTGGCCGGACGACGGAGAACGAAGGGCTGAAAATCGCGACTGATTTCCGCTGTTTCCTGGGACTTCCGCGACCTCGACGGCGGCTACGGGCTGGAGATGGGGCTGGGTTCGAAGGCGAGATCCGGCCGGTCCTTTGGCTCCGGTCTCGTGAGCTGTCGTGGCCAGTGGCCTGAGTTAGAGAGGGAGGAAGGGAGAGCGACGAAGTCGGGGAGAGAGAGAGAGAAGAGAACGCGCGAGGAGAGAGAGGGAAAATAGAAAAATAAAAAGAAAAAATCTGATTTTATTCAAAATATTTTCTGAAAATTTCCAATTAAATCGCCAACGCTTTTTCGATCGTAATTTCTTCGTTTCAAGTCCAATTCGGGCCTACCGCGTGTCTACGGACTCGGCTAGGACCACCTATCTAAAAAACTACTTGTCGTCCCAAAATCCTTCCCGTAAAATAATTGACCTTTTTGCCCCCACTTCAAGGGCAAAATTGGAAATTTCATTTGTGATTTAATAAACTAGTGAATAGTCTTTAAATTTTGGGTCGGGATGTTACATTAAATTTAAAAACAAAATCAAATAATGGATCTTACTTTTATGGAAAATAACTACCCATTTTTTCTTTTCTTAATTCTAAAAACAAAAAACCAATTAGCACACGCGTGAGCGTGTGTCAAGGGGCTAGCATATATAAAGCAAAAGGTAGAGAATGGTGAAACATTCAAAATACCAGAAAATGCCCTTGATTATTGAAATTATTAATTAAATAAGGATAATATGGTAAATTCACAAATTTTCATATTAAAAAAAAAAAAAAAAAAACAAAATTAGATAATAGGTCCTACTTTTATGGAATATAACTACCCATGTTATATTTTCTTAATTCTAAAAATAAAATAAAAAGGAAAAAAGAAAACCAATTGGCAAGGAGCTAGTTTATATCTATAGATAGATAACAAATAACTGAACTTTATATTTGCTTCAATACTTGAACTTTTGTAGACTCCTTGTTCATGCAAACTTCTTTAGAATCCTAATTAAATACAACCCTAACTCCTTTAAAAATCCCAATTGAATCAAAAAGAGTTGCCGTCTTCGTCTATCTGCGGCTCACACCATGGAAACCAAAGCTGCGAAGGAGAGAAGGCTGATAGAGGAAGAAAACGAACGCAATGGGCGAGGCAGGGACAGATTCAGTGATCTTCCAGATGAAATATCGAACCACATATTCTCCTTCTTACCCATGAAATCCATCGCACAAGTAAGTTTTACATCGAAAAGGTGGAGATCGCTGTGGGATTCCTTTCCTATTCTCGACTTCTCCGAGGTCTGTCCTTTCACATCCCAGGTATTTCAAAAGAAAAGCGTTGGCCAAATTTTTGATCACCAAATGAGCGCAATGAGGTTTATATCCTCAGTATTGTCTGGCCGCCATGAAAACTCTGATATAAAGTCTTTTGCTTTTTCGGGTTATTGGAATTCTGTTCGTTTGCATGACTGGATTCCTTGGTTGGTGAAACATAGGGTTGAAAACCTAGTTCTAAAGTTCTCTTCGAATAACGTGTTTTGTGGTCCAGGTCCGCCACCTCCAAGAAGTTTAGGACTAGAACTTGGGTTTTCGTCTTCTCATGTGAGAGATGCGGGCGGTCTCCGCTCACTTCGAACTTTGTCCCTAACTAACGTGAATTTATCCGATGTGTATGGTGATTTATTCTCAGATTTTTCATTTCCTTTGCTTGAGAAACTGACTATAGAGTCTTGTAGAAGCATGAATCAGCTCAGAATTTTCTGTGAAAACCTCAAGGATCTACAAGTTTGCGGAATGGAAATAATTTGCCTGGACATATCTGGAATGGGACTACAGAGATTGCTTTTCAAACTTCATTTAACAAGTGTCATCAGCAATAGCTGCGTAACAATTTTCGCTCCCAATCTACAAACTTTTCAATGGGGGGCTGATGAGGTTGCTGAGAAAGGTTTGGTACACTTCTGGCTTCCAGTCAATGATGCCAAATTGAAGACTCATACTGTAGTCATTCTTTCCGCATTATCCCAAGCTGAAAAACTTACTATATCCTTTCAGTTTCTTGAGGTCAGTTTACATATTCTATTTTATTATCTACTTGTTTGGAGACATGATCATTTTGATAGCTCACTTGGATGCTTTAACAATAGATGAGGTTGGTTCATATCTTGTTAAACCAAATGTACTTATAGCATATTTTCTGCCAGCTATCGTAACTCCAAATATTTGTTGTAAAAAAATTAGTATCTGCCTCGTTTATCTGTTTTGTGGATTTATGTCGCTTATAAATTATGTATGCAGATTTTATCGAAAAAATATTTCGAAGGTGGTCTACCATTTTCATTTGTGAACCTCAAGACTTTGGAAATTATTACTGCTGGTTTGAGAAAATCGGATTTCCCGGGTATAGCATGCTTATTCAAGAGCTCTCCCATAGTCGAAAGTCTCAAAATTGTGATAAGTCCTATTCATAGACCACAGGATGACGTAAGTTACTTTCGGCATAATTCTACGTTTTTCGATTTTTTACACTTCTTAGCTCTCCATAAGATAACAACAAATGCCACTCTTGTAAGCACTGGCTTGACACTACGCACATTTACTCTTAAAATACATCCGGCTTACAACATATTATAAAATTGTATTTCAGAAATGGAACGACATCTTGTTGGACAATGCCCTCTGGAGTGAAGAGCAATTCTGGGAATCTCAAGCTCAAACTTTGAACTCCTTCCTTTGTCACATTAAGGAGGTGGACTTTTCCGTTGTTACAGGCATAGATGAGGCTGTGATAAGTGTTGCTAGGTTTTTACTTAAACATGGAATAGGCTTGCAAGAAATGAACATTTGTCCGCAGAACTGGGAAGCCTATCAACAAAATCAACCTGGATGGCAGGCTAAATTCAAGATAATAGAGGAACTGCCGCGGGCATCGGAGGATGTTGAAATCGTATGGTTATTCTAGTGGTTAAGTTTTGATGTTCTGCCTTGAGGGGAGTGTATATTTATTATTAGTTTGCACTTTCGGTGCCATGTATTTGTGATCAAATGTGAAAATTGGACAAGCTTATTTTTATTAATGCAACTGTGTTGGTTTCTTTTTGGACTAATTCGAGCTCAAAGCATCACATGACAATGCGACGATGAGCTTACTTTGTATCTTATATACAGGTAGGCGTTTTAAGCCATAACCAAGAAAGAGTCCAAAGTGTATATCCCATATTAATTTCAACTAACTTGGGCCTTATCAATAATTATTTTTCATTTTTTATGAATAACTAACTAACTATAAGGTAGAATTATCATTAGCTTGGATTAAAAATTTATCAAAATTAATTAAAAATACTGCAATCGTACTTGGAAACAAACTCAAACGCTGTTCCCGTTCTCACCTCACTTCAAACCTTTGAACCATTCAAACCCTAAAGTACGTAACTCAATCTCTCAACCCAAAGACCAGTAAAAACCAGATCAAACCCCAACAAAATCATCACAATGGAAACAAGATCCGCTGCCAAGAAAAGAAAGCTCCTCATTTTATACAACCAGAAGGATCAAGTTGACGACGATGACGAAAGCGAGAAGAGCAACAGAAGCAAAAGCATTGACCACATCAGTGACCTCCCAGATGCCGTTCTCCACCACATCCTCTTCCTCCTACCCATCAAAACCGTCGCCCAAACCAGCGTCTTATCAAAACGGTGGCGTTCTATCTGGTCCTCATTCCCGGACCTCGACTTCACCACCCTCACTCGAGCCCCAACAAAGCCACATTCTTCTTCTTCATCAAAATCGCACTCTCAGAATTCCAAAGAAACAGACTTCATCACGCAAGTCCTGACTCTCCGCGACAAGCACTCCGATATTCGAATCCTTCGGTTTGGTTCCCGGTTGAGCTTCTCCCGTCTCAATGGCCTGATCCGCCTGGCCATCCGGCGCAATGTGCAGGAACTGGACGTGGAGGTTGCCACAGAGGATTATTTCAACTTCCCTAGATGCGTCATCGCCAGCGACTCTCTCCGCATTTTCAAGTTGAAATCGCGCTACCCGGGCTTCAGATTGCCCCCTTCATCTGTGATGACGAGCGGATTCAAATCCCTCCACTCGTTGTCGCTTTCACGCATTGTCTTATACAACCAGCCTTCTCTCTGCGACATGTTCGGAGAGTCTGCTTTCCCTATGCTCAAGAAATTGAGCCTGGACGCTTGTTTCGGGTTGAAGTACCTTCGGATTGGGTGCAGGGCGCTTGAGGATTTGACCCTGGAGAACTGCTTTCAGTTACAGGGGTTGGATGTTTTGGGTGGGAAATTGGAGAGGTTGAAAATTGTGAGGTGTTTTGATGCTTATGCTGATAAGAGTTGGGTGAAGATTGATGGTCCAAGACTTAGAATTATTCTTTGGGAAAACAATGCTATTACTGATATCTCTTCTCTGGACAATTTGAGCTCTCTGCAAGAGGCCTCCATTGGTTTCTTTTTGCTCCAGGAAGATATTAGTGTGGCCAAGCTTCAGAGTGTGTCCAACCTTTTTATGGGACTCTATCATGCCCATTGCTTGACACTCGATACGCAATGTATTGAGGTACTTCAATTTAAGTAATATGAGATACACGGCCTAGCAAAACAAATTTAATCTACTGTGTTATGCTACTACTGACTATGAATTTGAACCATTGATCATGTTAAATTTTTATCTGAATGCGTGGTTTAGATTCATAGTTTTCACAAGAGAATATTGTCATTATTAATTTTATATGGTCACTCTTATGTATATGTAACATTTCAGTGATGAGCACGGCTTATATGTATAGCTTTTTGTTGTTGCAGATTCTATCAAACAGTAATTATTTTGCGGTTTATCTGCATCCATTCAATAATCTCAAGTCTTTGGAGTTGCATACGGGTTTCAACAAGAACAATGTCCCTGGATTGGCTTGCATATTCAGGAGCTCTCCCATGCTTCACACTCTGACCCTCAATATTATTAACGATTACAAGATTGAAAGGAGAGTAAGTATTATAACTGAGATTAATTTGGTTAATACATTCATTGTATTCTTAATCTACACCTAAACCGCTGATTAGTATCAATTTCAACAGCTAACTAATTTGGTTTCTCATTTTGATGCATAAATATATTAGCAATGGAATAAGGATTTGTGGGAAATGTCCAATTCTGAGGAAGAAAAATTCTGGGAATCACGAACGCAAGCCTTGAAATCGTTTTTACAAAGCCTTACGGTAGTAAAGATCCAGGGGTTTTTAGAGTGCGAGAATGAAGTGAGTCTAGCAAAGTTCTTGCTGAAGCATGGAAAGGCCTTGCAGGAAATGATTCTGTGCACTGGACACTGCAAAGCTAGATATTCTCTCCAGCGACAAAAGATTAGGTCACAGATGATGGGATTCTCTTGGGCTTCTTCTAATGCTAAAATTGCATTTCACTAAGCTTGTACTGCAAACGTTCTCTTTGACTTCCGCTTCTTTTTCTTTATATGCGCATTTTCCTTGCTAATTGGATGGAGTATATGGTCATCATATGATTTTATGCAGAGCCCAAACAACTTGGTAAGCATAAGCAGATTTGTATGTTGAAAAATCAAATTCAAGAAGAAGCTAGTATAAAGTGAATTCAGTTTAGAAAGGAGTGAGGAGAGAGAATACAAAACATTAAGTATCACAACCATTGAATGTGCTTTAATCTAATAGTCTACAATGTGTGTCAAAAATGTGTCCTCCGATCCTAACCCTATATGTAATATTTAAAATGTGGTGATTCGTAATTAGGTGTGGGCACGGTCCGGTTTGGTCCGGTTTCACTCTCAAAACACAGCTGAACCAATTAAACTTTCACGGTCCGGTGTGGTTCGGTTTGAGCTAAAATCAAAATGAAAACCAAACCAAACCAAACCATTCATATCCGGTTTGGTGTGGTTTGGTTCGGCCGGTTTAGGCATAAAAGAAAACATGCTTACAATAACACAAAACCTGTTAAGATTTGTATTCCATCAAATAATCCTAGAATTGAAATTGCTCCTAACAAACATAAACATTTTCATCAAAGTTCATCCAAAATTCCAGCAACAAACTTCAACATACAATCCCATATTTTCATACAAATACAAACAAATTTCAATACCCAATCGATTAATACAATTGGAAATTACATACCAACTAGTCAGCTACAACATTCATTCTGATTTTATCAAATTAATGCAAAGAACAAAAAGCCAAACAAACACATTTCTTCTTATTCTTCTGCAAGGCATTTCTGAGAGAGCCATTAACCATATACTCTGTCACTGTTGGCACAACAGGCCCATCAAGCACAACACCATAGAAGCTACCACATAGAGGTGGTGCAAATGTATTATTGGACTTCCTTTGGACTCATCCTCATCTTCCTGTGGAAACGAGAATTACATAGTCAAGGCTCGGAGAACTTCTTGTAAAGTCTAAATCTAACATGATCTAGTTCAATAGATGTGAACAAAAAATATATTCATCTATATTAGTTATGCTAACTCACAACCTGATGTTTTCCAATAAATAATAAAATGCCTCCATATTATTCCAAACTGAATGACAAATATAGGAACACAAAAGCCAATCAGTGATCCTAAATATAAACTGAACTAAAATTTTCATGTATCTAAAAGTTCTAATCATTAGTATTGAATTTCAGTTCTAAGTGCAAAATTCAATTAAAGCAAAATCGGAAAAATAAAATAAAAAGTTCCCACAATAAAAAACTCCAAGAATATAACTCCCTGAACAAGCACATAGAGCTCCAGAACATAAAAATCCAGGAAAACCCATATACTAAGCTCAAGACAGACATACAACATGAATTGGGTTTGAACCCAATGAACAGAATACTAATTACCAGAACTTAAAGAAACATCGGACCAATTACATCATAAAACAAAAACCAATAAACAAAATAACCCATAAAGCATTTCAAGACAGAACCAAAAAGAAAAAAGAATAAATAGACAGAAAAAACTTACAGCATTAGGAGGAGGAGGAGGAGATGTTTTGGAGGGTTTGTCAGAAAATGGGATTGAGCAAGACAGTGGTGAGATTAGATACAGAATACTAAGCTCAAGACATACATAAAGTGGTATGAGCTATTTTCCACCATTGAGTATGAGCAAGACTTTCTGGCGGCTGCTTGACAATGTTGGGGTTTTTTTTTCCAGATTAGGTTTGAGTTTTAGTTGTAGAGAAGAGGAGAGAGGCTACGAATGTGAGTGTAGTGGAGGGTTTTCTTGGTTTTGTTCTGTTTTGGGGTCCAATTAGGTGTTAAAGGGTACATAATATGACTTTCTACTAACCAATTGTTGTTTGACACATGTATATTAAATAAAATTAATATTAAATGGAGTTATATCGGTTCGGTTTGGTTTAGGACAGTTTCAAAAACACTCAAACCGCAGCCGAACCAAACCAATCCGGTTCGGATTGGTTTTTCAAACTGTTGACTTTTTCTTTGGTTAAAACCAAACCAAACCAAACTAATATAATCGGTTCGGCCGGTGTAACCGGATCGGCCGGATTGATGCCCACCCCTATTCGTAATGCTACACATCCTAACTACATAGATGGATGGAAAACTTGTGTCGACAAAGGGTAGAAAAGTACATAAAATATTTATTATATTTGACACCTAACCACTTTCTTTTTGTGTTGTTAGTTTTGGATTGGCTTAGGTCTTTGGTGTAGTGGCCATTGGTTCTAATTTCTATGGTACCCTGTGTGTGCGCGTGCATGAATTTTTTCCCCTTCTGTTCCTAATTTTGAAAAAATAAAAATAAAAACAATGGCAATAATATTAAGTACTACTTTGGAAACGCACAAAATGTTTTTAAATTCAATCGCAGAAGGTTGTGGACGTTCCTCCTAATTTCTTCATTGTCAGTGAATTTGCCTCTTGGTGCATGTAATCAAGTAACAATGGATCCAAACGTGACAACCAGGGTTGAAGTCTAGATGAAGTGCTTGTATTGGATTCATTGAATAACTATATAGTATAGGATATATATATATATATTTTATAAAGTACTCGTTGCCTCCGGGAAGATACGTATATATGTAAATGGACATGATATCAATAAGATGTTACATATATTTATTATATTATATATGCAAGTTCTGACCAAATATATTTATTATTTCTTTGGTACAACTGGCCAACAATATATATAATTATTTCACCTCATACTAATAGTTTACGGGTTGGGAGACGTCTCAAGTCATTTTTCTTTACCAGAAAACAAGACTTTCTTACTCAATTTTTATTTAGAATCGTACCAAAAAAGAACAAACTTATTGGAAAAAAAAAAATAACAAAATGCCTTGAACAAATTTTAATTTTTGAACCATCACCGGCCCTAGAAACATGGCACCGTCGTGAAATTTTTAATTTTTAACTGGTCCACATCATTATCATATATAACAGACAAATGTTAAAGTATTTTAGTCAGCAAATCCAATGCAGCGGCAGCCTGCAGTGCTCTGCATGCTCCTCTTGCAAATAGATATTTTATGCATTCTTTAATAAAGAAAAGGGCTATGACTCTATGAGAGAAAAGTTCTTGGAGAAACGAATAAGAATATGTACCAACAAGTAATGTTACAACCAAAAGAAGGTGTTTGTTATTTCTCGGTATTTTTCAACCTGACTATTTCAGTTCCAAAATGAATAAAGGATGGAAGTAAAATACAAAATCAAACGATCAAGATTGACGTCTCTTATTATCTTGCTGCTCCTGCATCGCGTGTTCAAGCCAAATCCAAGACTCCTCCATCAGCTCAGGGCTGAGTCTGAACATCAGAACGCAAAACTCCATCTGGTTGAGAGCTCCATCGCCATCCATGTCACCTTCCCTCATCATGCTCACAAGCTCATCTTCTCTCAAATTCTGCAGACCCAGAAGAGCAGAGTTGCTCCTCAAGCTCTCCAATGTAATGACCCCTTTGTCCTTGTCCATCAGCAGCTGGAACCCATTGCACAGCTCTCTGATCAGGCCCTCCCCGCCAAGCTTGTCAGCCATCTCTGGCAGCAGATCCTCAAAATCGTCAACAGCCCTCTTGCCAACTCCTGCCATTGATTGTTATTAGCTCTTGTTTCTTTTGATGTATTGGGTATTTGGGTTTGTGAGGGAAACATTGAATGAGAGTGAATGAATTTATACCATGTGAAGGAAGGGGGAAGGAGGGTGGAAATTGGAAGGGGGTTCTTGGAAAGAGAAAGGTTATGGTCTCCCCGTGTGGATGACAGCAATGGAACAGTGTGCTAATTGCTGGTCGGCTTTGATTCTTTACACCTGCAAGGGCCAGCAGCAATTTTATTTGCCTCCTGTGTTTCTCAGAAACTTGTAAAGGATATTTTTGTCATTACATGTAAATAATGAAAATTGGTCCTATTAGGGGCACTGATGTGATGTGTTTGGAATTTGCCTCCTATTTGACTTTCAACGCTAGTGTCGAAGGGGTTACTATTGTCATTTCGGATTATCTTAGACTTCAGATACGGTTTTCCTTTTTGACTTACGGCAGTTTTAGCAGTTGGGTGGGTGGAATTCGGCTTATATAATAAGTTAAGGGGTGCGTTTGGTACGGCGGACCGTCTATGACCCTAACTAAATTCCTGGGCTGTCTCTTGATTAGCTTCTATTGGACTAGCTTGATTAAGGATTTACCTACGTTTGGACCTGTTGAACTAAAGAAGCTGGATTGTAAAAATAGTGAAGACCTACGTTTGCCTCTGTTGAACTAAAAATTTATTATTATAATATTTAAATTTAATTAAGAATTTTGACTTGAAAAATATTTAAATTAATTAGAAATATTTAATTGGGGCTGATGTGTAAAAAAATATTTTATAATTTATAAATTTATTCTCTTCCTACCTCTGCCTTTCCCAGCTTCTTCCTGGCTGTCTGTCTTTCTTTCCAAATTTTCAAAGGGAAAAACAAACAAAAGAAGCCAATTAGCCCCACACCACAACTTTTCACAAACCAATTACCACACCACAAAATTAATTAATTAATTTTTTTGAAAGGCCCAAGTACCCAGAACACAATTGGGATCTTATCTCATCCCTTTCTTCTTCTTTGCCCGTTCTGATCCCTTTCTTCTTCTTTGGCCATTACCAGAACGATGGCTGCACGGCTCCAATCAGCAAAAGCAGCTGAAAAACATCTTCATGCGATTCGACATGGACTCCGACGGCAGCCTCACCCAGCTCGAGCTCGCTGACCTGCTCCGGTCTCTTGGCATCAAGTCCACCAGCTACCAGCTCCAAGTCCTCTTGCCAATGGAAACGACACCATCATTAAGTTCGACGAGCTAGTCACGGCCATGGAGGTCTTCCAGTCGTTCGAGAGGAAGAGAATGAGAGAGTGAATGCTGTGCTGGTTGGACTCGTGCGTTCAAAATAGCACGCTCGCTATTTTGCGAACCGCATTTCATCCTCGCAATATTGAACGAGCGAGTCCGGTGTTTTTTTAACCAACGGACTATACAATCCCATTTATTTTAGTCCCTCTTTCACCAAACGCTGGTTTCAAAGTGTTATTTAACACTGTCCTGGCTAGTCCTGGCTAGTCCTGCCTACCAAACATACCCGTGTTCACATGAAATGAAGAAGAAAATGTGGTCAAAAGCACAAAGCCTATTTTCTAGTTGGGTTTTTGGGTCGGCAGTCATGTTTCCCAGAAAAAATGGAGCAACTCTTCTATGAAATTCTTTAGAAATGTAGGGCCGACTAAAGTTGTTAGCATTTGCGACCATTGGATTGAACTAAATACAACTAGAGCATTGTTTTAAGCATTCAGAGACTTTTGCTCAAATGCCTAGTTAGTAAATCCGCATATTATTATACGCGGAATGATGTATTTTTTTTATATAAAAAATACTTCTACTTTAGTACACTTTTCAAAAACATAGAAATATACCGGATTTTTTAAAAATGAAATTGTATTATTAGTTTATTAAGGTAATTTGCACAAATAATACAGATTTTTTGGCAATTTTTTATTATAAAAAAACACATTTTATTCCTGTATTTTATCCGTATTATGGAAACAATGACTACAAATAATGAACTTTAAATAAATAAATTTAATTTTTATATACTGGCCGAATTTTAAATTATACGTTTTAAAGAAAATTATACACATTATACTCGTCTTGTATTTTACTATGCTAAGATGAGATAGTATGTGCAAAAAAGAATAAAAAGAAGGCTAGGTTCGGGTTGGCCCATCTACCCCAGGCTATGCGTTCTTCGAGCTTGGGGTTATGAACGCACCTGACTTGAGCCAAGATGAATTCTGAAGCCCAATGAAGGACGTTGGCCCATCAAAAGACATTGGTCCAACTCTCTGCATTGCAGATTGTCAACGTTTGTCACAGTGTCTTTCATTTTCCTTCATAAATTAAACTTCAAGTGTGTTGAAGCAATGGAACATTATTGAATTGAACGTCTATCGACCTTCTGGGATACTCATGGTGATTACATTGTTGGAGAAACTGGTAACTGTTGGGATACCGACAGCAGCGCGGGGGTTGTTCCTATGCATTGAAAAAGCAGGTTCTTTGGAGAGTGGAAGTGATGCAGCTTCATTTCCTTGCAGCATAAGAATAACTGAAGACATTGTTGGCCGATCAGCTGGATCTTCTTGAACACACAAAAACCCTACATGCATACACTTTAGAGCTTCATGAGGCACACATGCTTCCCTTACTGATTCATCAATCACCTCCATTCCTCTGCCTTCTTTCCACAACTCCCATGCCTAATTGAGATTTAACGTCAAAACCCACAATCTTGTTCAAAAAGGAACAAAAAAGAACTATAGTTCCTAATACTTACCCATCCCGCAAGAGTTCGGGAATTTTCGAAACGATAAAAAGAAGCATTCTTCTTTCCACTTACAATCTCCAACAGCAACACTCCAAAGCTGAATACATCCAGTTTCTCAGAGAAATGGCCATAGAGTGCATACTCGGGGGACATGTAGCCGCTGCTCATGAATTAACAGTAGAGGTAGAGAAGTAAGCAATAACAATGACTAATATTTGCATCAGGTTTTGTACATGGATGAAGAACATGTGTTCTTACTATGTCCCAACAACCCTGTTGGTATTTGCTTCAGTTTGGTTCATCTCAAAAATCCTTGCCATTCCAAAGTCTGAGATTTTGGGGTTCATTGATCCATCCAACAGAATATTACTTGCTTTAAGGTCCCTGTGAATGATTTTCAGTCTAGAGTACTTGTGGATATAAAGTAGTCCCTGAGCAATACCTTCTATAATTCGAAAGCGTTTACCCCAATCTAATTCTGTTTTTTCGAACGGATCTGATTCAACAAACCATGGAGAATAATCAGCTATGTGAATATTTTTCCGTTTTGTTTTGAAATAAAATCTTTGACACACAGAAAGATAATGCATTACACCACTTTTGAAAACATGGGAAAAGATCTTGGAAAAAGGTAATCGGATTTGACGTCTCATAAATCAACAATATCAAAGAATTAATTTTAGCAGTGATGAGCATATATATACCAAACAAAAATTTGTCCAAACTTCGATTTCGGCATGTACTCATAAATCAGTATCATTTCCTCCTTTTCAATACAGCAACCCAAGAGCCTAACAAGACTGGTGTGTTGGAGCTTGGCTATAAGCTTCAACTCATTCATGAACTCCTGATGTCCTTGCCCTGACTTCTTTGACAGCCTTTTTATGGCTACTTCTTGGAGTTCAGGCAAAATCCCCTGTAGTGGGAGAAAAATCCGACACACATTAATACAATTACAACCTTACCAAATGAGAAGTAATGAGTGAAATTATTAAGAAATGTATAAAAGAAACTATCATATTTATAGCTCAATAGGAGTGAAAGTGTTACCTTATAAACAGGGCCAAATCCTCCCTCTCCCAGTTTATTAGCTTCAGAGAAGTTGTTTGTTGCAGCTAATATTCTCCTTAAACAATAGAGTGGTAATTCTGCGTCATTCTTTCCACCTCCAGCACCATATTTCCTGTTCAGTCTTATTGTTAAAGCATCCTTTGTTTGGATTACTAGACTCCGTATCACTGAACATATGAAAGATAGAGTGGTAAAGTACCTTCCCTTTCCCCAAGTCTTCTTCCATAAGAAATAACAAAAAATTATTGTAAGCAATCCTGCTGTTGCTAAGACTGTTGCAATTACTAGGGAGCGCTTATGACCTGCAAAGAAAACAAAAAGATCCAGTTGACGAATTAAAAATGATGGCTCCAAGTAATGGTTACTCATCCACAACATCAATAACCAGTTCCTTATTACTTTTGGGATTCTTGAACTCAGAAGCTGCAAGTCTGATGTATAAAGTCCTTCCATCATCCTCATCTGGTGCAAGTTGCTTTAGACCAAATAGATCTCCAGTCGAAATTGAACATCCAGCAGTGCTGCCGTTAGCATAAGCCATGCAAGAGCATTTACTTAAGCAGATTGATCTACATATTTCACTATAGAGTTTATCTTCAACACTGGTAGGCAATGACATGTTAGGCATTTCTAGAAACCCGTCTTCAGGCAATGACATGCGAGGCATTTCTAGAAACCTGTCTTCTGTCCCAGTAACACCAGCAGCATTCCCACATTGCAGAGTGGTTTTTCTTGAGCAGCCACCTGAATAATCCTGCAAACTCCAATCCCTATGTGACACTGGCTCAAACCCCATCAAACAACTACATAAAGGCAAAGATTTCTCATTGTAACTACTGAATGGTCCGCAAAAGGCATAAACTTCTGGTTTAGACCAAATCAAATTCCATTGCCCGGTGCTGGCAGTCTCCGACCATGTTAGTTGCTGAATCTGCCCTGAGGTATGCATCACAAATCGAGATATTATCTTGGGATTATAAAGGGAATAGGTGAAATAACTTTCATTTTTGTTTGTAACATAGCTGAAATTGTAGATATAGTTAAGCCTCATCTCAGGAACCCCGCTGAAAATACGTGACTTTGCATCCCATGCTCCACTGCTCCAATACTGTCTAGACCTATTCCAAAATATGAGATATGCATTACTTCCATTGGGGTCAAGCTCAAGAGAGAAAAGACCTGGTGCAGGATCCTCTGAATTCTTCCATGAAGTGAGAATCTGGCTTTGTTTGGTAATTTTGTTAAATCCAATTCTAATTCCTGGTAGCCATGTATGGGCTGGATGATCAAAGCTTTGCCACAAAGGCTCTGATGTATTAGCATTAGACCCAGCAGTTCTTAAGACAAGGTTTCCACTATCTAAAAGAACTGCTTGTGCAGAACCTGAGGTGGTGGTGGAGGCTAAATTTGTGGTCCAAATTGAAGTGTTGGACTCATTAAAGAGAACTAAATTACCATCTGAGATCCTCAAGACTGAAGAAAATCTATCAGAAACTGGTGTTTCCCTATTTGCCACCCAAACTATGGTCTGCAAAGATACCACTTGTTTAGAGTACCACAGGCCTATGTAGTAGTTTGAAGAATTACCTGGTTTGAAGAAACCCAGCTCAAAAACCTTTCCTGCAGAGACAATGGTTTGATCACCAGAGAGAAATTGGTTTGCAGCGATGGTGTCAGCTGCAAGGCAAACATGGGTTTGCATATACAGGCATAGAAAAATAACAGACAACAAAAACTTTTGGTTGGTTTTGGCGTCCATGGCTGCACAAAAGCAAATTGGCAAACAAGCTTACTTGATAAACCAGATCATTCCAAGTCAGCCAAGTCAACTCGTGAAGGGTCTAAGTCATACATAACCCCTTAATTCACCTCAACGACGTTACAAAAGCAAAATTGGCAAACCAGCTGTCTTCATTGACTGAAATCGTTTAGCTTAGCAAGAGTCTTCCCCATGCTCCGCCCTTTTTGGTGTTTTTTTTATACCATTGATAATTTACTCTAAATTAATCTAATTTACGGAAAGGAAGATTCCAACTTGGTGTAAAGGAGAAGCGGAAGACAATGGCAATGCTTGTAATTCAATTGAAAATTGTCCCCATCATATTTGTCTACCTGGCATCATGGTTTGGAAAATGGTACTTAATTTACAGTGCAATTAACAAATCAAGGAAAAGTCCAAGGCTCTTCTTTAATTTCTACAATAATCTTACATACAAATAATCAATGAGGTCTCTTATTAAGCAGCTCCTCAAGCCAAATCCAAGACGACTCCATAAACTCAGGGCTGAGTCTGAACATCAAAACGCAAAACTCCATCTGCTTGAGAGCCCCATCGCCATCCATGTCACCTTCCCTCATTATGCTCACAAGCTCATCTTCTCTCAAGCTCTGCAGACCCAGAAGAGCAGAGTTCCTCCTCAAGCTCTCCAACGTAATGATCCCTTTGTCCTTGTCCATCAGCAGCTGAAACCCATTACACAGCTCTCTTATCAGGCCCTCACCACCAAGCTTATCAGCCATCTCTGGCAGCAGATCTTCAAAATCATCAACAACCCTATTGCCAACTCCTGCCATTGATAATTGATCTCGTACAATTAATTGTGATTATCCCTTCTTTCTTTTGATGTATTGGGTTTGTGAGGAAAATATGGAATGGGAGTGAGTGACTTTATATATGAAGAAAGGGGGAAGGAAGGAGGTGGAAATTGGGAAGGAAAGGGGAGGGTTGTGGTCTCCATATGGATGACAGAGCAATGGAACAGTGGGTTAATTGCTGCTCGGCTTTGATTTTCTATACCTGCAATGGCCAGCACTTGCCTTGCCTCCTACGTTTCTCATAAACTTGCCTCCTATGTTTTTATTTTTTGGCTTTACTTTTGGGGTCAATCACGAGAGATTATAGAATACTACGATAGTATGAACATGTGTACAAAATGTGTCACGTGCCCATACTACCGTAGTATTTTATAATTTCTCTCACTACTACAAAAAATACTTTGTGCGACGGAATAAGTTTGTTGAGTGAAGAAATGGTTTGGGCGATGAAAACTATTCTTCGTCGCGCAGAGAGCTACTTTGCGTGACAAACCTTAACTACTTTGCTCGATGAATCTTAACTTCGCGCAACGTATATTTGCATGACGAATACTAACGTCGCTCAAAGCTACTTTGCGCGATGAACCTTAACAATTGTCGTCGTTCTTGTGTTGGTCCATGGCTTTGAGATTGTTTGGTTTACTCTGAAGGCAGAGAGAGGGAAGAAGGGAGAGAACAGAGGAGAGATGTGGGTTTGAAGGAGGAGAGGGGCTTGAGGCTTCAAACCTCTGGGAGTGGTTTTGTTGAATTTTAATGTTCTTTGCATTCTATAGATTCTAAATGAGATCCAAAACTAATTTAATGCTAAAAAGGGTAATAAAGGTATTTCATCTTATTAATTAAATTAAAAAATATACAATTGTTGATTTTTGGGTTTATTTTGGATGTGTTTATAAAGATTAAATGGTATAGGGTTTTGTAATAGGACTAGGTGTAGAATTGGGTATTTAACTAAAAAATTATTTTAATAAAGACCATTGGATTAATCCAACTGCAAATATAATTACTAGTTTAAACCCTCACTCATGCTCCTTGTTTCACCCAAAACAATTCTTTTAATTATTACTAGCCTCTCCACACGAGCTTTCCTGTTTTTTTAAAAAAAATTTAAAATTTATTTTAGAATTAAAAAAGAAAATGGGCAGTTGTGTTCCATAAAAATAAGATTTATTATTTGATTTTTCTTCTAATTTTAATTTTTTAATCTAAAAAAGTATGAATTTACCATATTATCTTCATTTAATTAATAATTTCAATTATTAATATTTGCATTAACCAATCAGATATTTTCTGGTATTTTGAATAGTGAACCAGCAAAAACAAATAAAGCTAAAAACAAAGAAAGTAGGGTTACACGTTGTCTTCATCCCAGCCACCATCTACCCCTCATCCCCTTTCTCTCTTCCTCTTCCTCGTTCTTTCCCCTCAGTCATCTTCGTCCCCTCATCTTCTCCATAGTACATGAAATTAAAGGATGAGTGTTAAAATCATTCGCCTTTATAAATCAAGGAAAGTTTAATCTCATTGGGACATTACCGTTAGATTTACAATGCTATAACATTCCCATACGCCATCACGAGTCGCATTCTAATCCAGTTTTCGTTTTCAAACAACATTGATTGAAAAACTCAACCCATATGTAAGATCGAATTACAAATATACTTAAATTTCCATACCTTTTCACTCTATAATTTAATTTAATTTTTTTCTCCTCATCCTTTACTTGATATACTATGGAGAAGATGACCGAGGGTGCTGGTTTAGTTGTATTCATGTCATTGGCCCATTTGGCAAAAGAAGATTGGTCCACGTGGCAGCCTTCCCACCATTCAATCGTTATTCAGTTGTGGGGTTGTTAGATCAGTTTGTTAATCAGTTTCGGGTTGTTAGGTTAGTAGTTAAGTCCGCGGTTTAGGCGCGAATATTAGTTAAAGTTGCTAACCCAGTTTATAAGCTGGTTTTGTAAGGCTTTTAGTTGTGAATTGTTTTGTAAATGTTCTGAGTCAATAAAGTTACTCGTTTTGCTTACACAAGTCAAGGTTGAGATCATTGGGTTCCTATCAGAGGGGAAAGAACGAGGAAGAGGAAGAGAGAGAGGGGATGAGGGGGAGCTGGTGGCTGGGATGAAGGAAAACATATTCAACGAGTAACCCTAATTTTATTTTAAATTTTTTTTTTTTGCCAGGTAGAATAATTAAAATGGTTGTTTGAGTAAAACAAGGGCCATGAGTGAGGGTTTAAACTAGTAATTATATGTGCCATTGAATTCATCCAATAAACTAGTAATTATTGAAACAAATTGAAATCTTTCTTAAAGGACCGTGTTCATTGATTTTGTTGGTCTCAATTAGATGCCTTAATAATTTTCAATTTGTCTGATTTTTTTTTTACAAGGATGATCTGTGAAGACTTGCAAAATAGATGGTTTGAATCGTTTAAACAAAATTTGTAGGGTACCCTAAAGGGTGTCCCTCAATGGAAGTGGACTATATATATATAAACAAAAATAGTATTGCTAAGATCTTGAAATTGTCACAACGTTTTGCTTTTTAGTTTATATACCTAACATTAAATGTGTTGAGGGAAGGAAACAAATATTGGAACCCCTATCGACCTTCTGGCAAACTGATGGTGACTCCATTGTTGGAAAAAAACGGCAGGTAATTAATTGAGAAGAACCAACAACAGGTATGGAATTCCTGTTAGTTGAAAAGGCAGGTTCCTTGGAGGGTGGAAGTGATGTGGCTTCATTGCTCAACATACGAATTACAGAAGCCATTAATATTGTTGGTCGATCAGCTGGAGCTTCTTGAACACACAAAAACCCTACATGGATACACTTCAAAGCTTCATCAGGGGGGCATGTTTCCCTTACTGATGCATCAATCACCTCCATTCCTCTACCTTCTTTCCACAATTCCCATGCCTAATTAAGATTTAACATACTTAAACTTGTATTTTACAGTTGATCGCAAATTTACAAGGCATAAAAACAGAAAGGAGCGTATATAGTTCAGAATTATTAATACACTTACCCATCCAGCAAGAGTTGGTGAATGTTCAAAAAGTGATAAAAAGCAGCATTCCTCTTTCCACTTGCAATCTCCAACAACAACACTCCAAAACTAAACACATCTAGTTTCTCAGAGAAATGGTCATATCTTGCATACTCTGGAGACATGTATCCGCTGCATGAATTGACAGTAAAGAAGTAAGCAATACTAGTGATTGCATAAGGTTTAGCAAAACTGAATGAAAAACATGCCCTACATATATATACTTAGGGGAGCTAATTTCCCCACTCCCCTTTTCTCCACTTACACTCCCTTTTGTTTTTTAATATTTTTTAATCAATTTTGTTATTTCTCTTTCCTATTCTATCCTTACCCTACATTAATTTCTTTTTTTAATTCACTTTTATATTATTTCTTTATCTTTAAACTTAATTTTCCAACTTACACTCCATTTTCAGTATTAAAAGAAAAAATTAATTAATTTCTTACTCGATTAAAGGAAAAAAAAATATTGAAAATAGAGTGCAAGTTGGAAAATTAAGTATAAAGAAAAAGAACTAATATAAAAGTGAAGTAAAAAGAATTAATGTAGAGTAAGGGTAGAATAGTAAAGAGAATGAACAAAATTTATTACAAAGTATTAAAAAGCAAAAGAAGTGTAAGTGGAGAAAATTGGAGTGGGGAAATCATATTCCAATACTTAATATGTGCCAACAACCCTGTTGGTATTTGCTTCAGTTTGATTTATCTCAAAACTCTTAGCCATCCCGAAGTCTGATATTTTTGGGTTCATTGCTCCATCCAACAGAACATTACTTGCTTTCAGGTCCCTGTGTATGATTTTCAATCTAGAGTACTTGTGGATATAAAGTACTCCCTGAGCAATACCCTCTATAATTCGAAAGCGTTTTACCCAATCTAATTCTGAGTTTTCAGATGGATCTGATGGGACAAACCATGAAGAAAATTGAGCTAAGTGTTTTTATTTTTATTTTAGATGAAATGCTGGACAAATGAAAAAAGATCTTGCATTACACAACTTTTGCGCATTCAAAAGGATCTTGCTAAAAGGTAATCAAATTTGAGGTCCCAGAAATCAACAATATCAAAGAATCAATCTTAGGAGGAATGAGGATATACCAAACAAAAGTTTGTCCAAACTTCGATTGGGCATGAACTCATAGATCAAGATCAGTTCCTCCTCCTCAATACAGCAACCTAAGAGCCTAACAAGATTGGTATGCTGGAGCTTGGCTATAAGATTTAACTCATTTATGAACTCCTCATGTCCTTGCCCTGACATTTTTGACAGTCTTTTTATGGCTACTTCTTGATTTTCAGGCAAAATCCCCTGCAGTGGAAGGAAAATCAAACACAAAGTGAACCACAATCCCACCAATCAAACTTAATTAGGAAAAAGGTTATTCAGAGAACCAAAAAGTATAAATAATTATGTAAGAACAACTAATGTACTTTAATTACCAATACAAAGTGGAAGAGTCACCTTATAAACAGGGCCAAATCCTCCCTCTCCCAGTTTATTATCTTCAGAGAAGTTGTTTGTTGCATTTAATATACTCTTTAAACCGAAGAGTGGTAGTTCTGTGTCATTCTTTCCACCTCCAGCACCATAATTTATTTTAGTCACACCATACTTCCTCCTCTGCGTCCTGTTTCAGAGCATGGATCATTTGTTTAGAGAATCCGTGTGAATGCACGAGTGCGTGTGTGTGTGAGAAAGAGAGACAGGGTGGTGGCAATACCTTCGCTTCCCCAATCTTTTCTTCCATAGGAAATAGCAAAAAATTATCGTAAGCAACTCTGCTGCCGCTGAGACCTTTGCAATTATAAGGAAGCGCTTATCCGCATCACCCTTGCCATCTGCCAAAAAAAAATAAAAAAATAAAAATTCAGGTTGACCAATTAAAAGGATGGCTATCCAAGAAATGATCTTTCATAACAACACCAACAATCATTCCCTTATTACTTTTAAGATACATAAGCTCAGAAGCTGCAAGTCTGATGTATAAAGTTCTTCTACCAGCGTCATCTGCCACAAGTTCTTGCACACCCAGGAGATCTCCAATCCAAATTGAACATGCGGCACTGCTTTCATAAGCATAAGCAGTGCAAGCGCAGTTATTTAAGCAGATTGATTCTCATTTCTTAGCACTCCCAACCTTAACATGCAGTTCATTTTCAGGCATTGACATGCTATGCATTTCTAGAAACTGGTCTTTCGTCCCAATACCACTAGTTGAATTCCCACACTGCAAATTGGTTTTTCTTTGACACCCACCAGAGTAATCCTGCAAAGCCCAATCCCGTGGCGACTTCTGCTCAAAACCAACCAAACAATTACACAAGACCCCGGATTTTTCATTGCAGCTCCCGAATGCCCCGCAAATAGCATAAACTGCACATTGCTGTCTTGGTTGAGACCCAAACACTGTCGGTGGCCTGGAAGGCGTAAACCAAATTAGTTGCTGAATCTGCCCCGATGCTGATATCATGAATGGAGATACTTTCTTAGGATCATAAAGCGAATAGGTGAAATAACTTCCGTTTTCATTTGAAACAAAGCTGCAGTTGTAGACGTAATTAAGCCTCATCTGAGGAGTTAAGCTGAAAATATTTAAACTTGCATTCCAAGATCCAGTGGTCCAATACTGTTGAGACCTATTCCACAGTAAGGTATATGAAATGCTTCGGTCTAGCTTAATAGAGTAAAGACCTGGTGCAGGATCCCGTGAGTTTTTCCATGAAGTGAGAATTTGGGTTTGATTGGTAATATTGTTGAATCCAAACTTGGCTCCTGGTAGGCATGTATGGGTTGGATGATCAAAGCTTTGCCATAAAAACTCAGATGAACTAGAATGAGCTCTTAAGACAAGATTTCCACTATCTAAAAGAACTGCTTGCACAGAAGCAGAGGTGGTGGTGGAGGTCAAATGTGTGGACAAAACTGGAGTGTTGGCCTCATTAAAAAGAACTAAATTGCCATCTGAGATATTCAACACTGATGAAAATCTATCAGAGATTGGTTTTTCCCTATTTGCCACCCAAACTATGGTACTCGCAGATACCACTCGGTCGGAATACCAGGTACCTATATAGTGGCGGCCATCTAATTCGAAGAACCCCAGTTCAAAATCCCTGGAGACGATTGTCTGGTCACCGGAGAGAGATTGGTTTGCAGTGATGGTGTCAGTTGCAAAGGAGATACGGGACTCTAGAAATAGGCACAATAAAACAACTATAAACACCAACATTGGGTTGGTTTTGGTATCCATGGCTCCACTAAGAATTTGTACACAAGAAAGATAATGTCTTGCTACTTAATCCAAATCAACCATTGAAGGGTCAAGTCATGCGTGCTGCATATTTTATTGATAGCAATTACTATACTTTCGTCAATGCCAATTACTTTGAATTTCTTACAATTTTTGTTTTTTGTGAATTTGTGGTGGGTGTCTCTAGAAGCAAAATAATTTATGTTTTTGTCATAGTACATGTTACTTTTCAAAGAAAATCTTCTTCCATCTAGGGGATATTCAATTCAAATACTTCACGTATTAAAATGTTAGAGAGAGACTAGCTTAGTTACCTGGTATTTTACTCGAAAGTTTTTAGTCAATCTTTCCATATTTTCTCTGTAACTTTCTGTGTAAACAAACACGTGTGTGGCTCCCCCAATTTCTTCATTATTGTCTCTCAAGCTCTACTTGGAGGACGGTCTCAAAAACTCTACTTGAGGGGGTGGAAAGGTAAATCCAATTTAAGAATATTCAACCATTTGGTTCTATTTCAATGGGTCCATCAATAAAATAAAAGGAAAACATGGGTTTTGACATACAGGCATAACAAAAGAACTGAAAGTGAAAGCACCAACCTGAATAAAATGGTATTTTTATATTAAAATGAGTAAAAAATTATATCTTTAAAATAACAATAAAAGAAAATCAAATAAAAAACCAACAAAATAAAAAAAAGTTTTGGTGGAGTAGAAATCGGGATAGAGGGGGAGAGAGATAGTTTAATTTTAATTTTTTTTATTCATATTTTAATCTATTTTGATACAAAAATACCATTTTGCCTCTGCATTTAACAGAAAAGTTAACAAAATTAAACGGAGAACCATTTGTCCTAATGAAACTGAAGTTGAAGGACTATGGAACCATTTTGAAAATTGAAGTACTCAAATGCAAATTGAGTCTAAATTTAAGGGACTAATAAAACAATTAACTCATAAAAAAAAATACACGAAAAGAATTCAAGACTTAGAAAGTGAGTTAAATTTAAATTTAGGATACATGTCAAAATTAAAAGAGAAGAAGCGATATGTTTCTTAAATGGGAGGACCAACCATGCATTATTGGACCACATTTCTTTCTTTTTTTTCTTTTTCTTAGGATGTGACAAAATAACCATGCCCTATGGTCCTATGAGAGCAAATTTAATGCAATATGTAGCTTTGTCTCCTGCAATGGACCAGGTTTAATAAATTTATCTTGCTATTTCTTCTTATCACGTAGTTTCTCATAGCATTGGGCCAAGCCGAATCCAAGAAAACACCAAAGCCGGCCAGCCCTACCCATTCACAAGAAACAAAGCCATTTCTTGACCCAGAAAACAGGGCTGGGCTGGGCTAGGTCCCTTTAAGCTAAGAAAACATGCATTGATTAAAGGCAGCTTTGAGGTGTATTTGTTGTGCCCTAACCTGAACATCCAGTTTTTTGGTAAGTGCAAATTCCATTGCATGCAATGTAAATGTAAGTGAAATTTAAAATTAGGATCATAGATAGAATATGTGAAATAAGTTTCGTTTTTAGTTTGAACAATTAATGCTGGTTTGAAGAAAACTAGTTCGAAAACCAAAGAGATGGAGAATGGTTTGCAGTGAGGTCCATGTTTGCACAACAAGAAAAATAAAATAAAAAACCAAAAAATTTGCTCACTATAGCAAAGATAAACTTCAATTTAAGAAACCCACCACATAAGTCAAGAAACTAGATTTTGAGTGGATGGGATTTGAAGAAAATGATAGGAGATTCCCAACTCCGGAGGAGAGAGTTTATTGCTTTCTTTTTTCTTTTTCAAACACTACACACAAAAAAGTAGCAACAGTCACCATTATTTGGTGAAGTTTTATTCATGAGTTATATTTATACTCTTGAAAATGAAAAGCATAATAATATGATGGGATTGTTTCATTACTGAAAGAATTTCAAGTTTTAAAACCTCCTACAACTCAAGAATTAAAAGCGAGACATGATTCAACAAAAACAAATATTACATTTTATGTTTTAACTAGACGGTACATGCGTAGTTTGTCATGTGAAACGTCTCATCGATAGCCACTAAAAGTAAAATGGAAACTTAAAATTCAAAGTTTCAGCCGATATTATGGAATGGGATTTGTCAATCGATAGCTAGAGAGACTTGGTCCCCTGAAGGGAGGGAGGCTGTACTGTACATGCAACAGCTCCAGATTCATCCATCTTCTCCATCAGTGGCTAAAAGTCCAATATTATAGGTAAGCTTTTCTTTATCCAAATCCCTCCTATAGCTTCCTGCAACAAAAAATATCGTCACCTGAGAAGACTATGGTCAAGTCCGTGAACCATGCATTTACGTACAACAACAGGATGGGGCAGCAACGACAATTAATATATATGACTAGACCTAACTAACAACAACGTCTGAAACAAAATATTACAAACAAGTGTGTATTGCAACCGTGAAACAGAAGTTTCTTTCTTGTATTTCATGCACTGGATTCATGGAAACATTGATGCAATTTTTCATTTTAAAGTTATCATGTTCGTTATCATTGCATACATTCTATGATGCACAGCTGGCAAATATAGAACTCAGTTAGTTCGACAAAAAAAAAACTCAGTTGGAGGTGGGGGAACATAATATAGTACCCAGGATCTACTGCATCAGTTTAATGATGTACAGTTGGCACATATGACACTTTACACGTTGGTACTGCACGCCTCGCACTTTCAATTCAATGATAAGTTGGCACATTTATACGTCTCACACGTTGGCACAAAAATATTCTTGACAGTTGGCACACCTATATATTTTACACGTTGGTGTATACGTATGTAAGTCGCCGAGTATGACTGCCCTCATTTGCCACTACAGTTGACAGTTTTGTGCATACTTTCTCCTACGTTTATATGCAGAAACATGTGCTTTAATTGCTTGTTGGGGAGTTATGGTAAATTTTCCAGCTCTCCAATTTACAGTATACAGCGCCAACGGTCCACGCGTCATACGCCACACGCCACACGTCACACGTTGAGATATGCTGGCCTCCAGCACATTTGTCTTTCCTCGGGTGGTTTCTGAATCTGATTCATTGGGCTAATCCCAAACTTGTAATGGTACTTGCAAGCATTTTTTTCCTTTGGAAATTTGGAAAACCAATCTCTGTTTAATAGGGGCTAAAGACCAAATCTTAGCCTTATTTTAACACATTAAAGGCTATTAACGGTTATGATTTAGAAATATATTGACTTCATCAGTGTTCTAATCGAAGAGAAGTATTTGCATGTTACGGGTGGTTTTTTTTAAAAAAAAGTTAAAAGTCTTTAATATTTCAAAATTTAGCTATTTTTCATAATGTTATTTTCTTTATTTTTATAATTTTGTGGGGGAAATAAACTACTACTATTCACATCCTCAAGCAGCCAAGTTGATGTGTTGAACAGGTTTCATATAAACTCCACAGGTAAGAAAAATTAATCATGCTTTGAAGTATCTGCACCAATCTCTTTTCTTCTTTACAAAATAAGGTTGAGATTCCTAGAGAATAATTTTTAATTTTTTTTAATTAAACCATGGAGTTAAATTAGATTTTGATTTTAATCCTTCGGTTAGTACATTTTCACGTTACGTAAGTAATACTTTACAATGTATCTACGAATAATGTACCTACAATTATGTATATATTCATAATAATGCACCTATAATATTTAAATGATCAAAAAAATGTAATCAAACACCAGGGTTTAATAACAAAAGTAATACTTTGTAAGGATGAAAATCGTAAACATGATTGTCAAATTCTTGAACATTTGATTCCCACTAGCCGTCAATGTGTGTTTCCTTTTCGTTTAAATATTAGATATGAGAAAAATCTATAATCGTTTAATCCCAAAGTATAATTGGATTTCACAAAAGATGAGAAAAATCTCAACTTCTAGAAGAAGCTCCAAAAATACTTAAACCAAACGAAATTCACTAAAACCTTAGAAGGCTATTTTCACCTAACATAATCCACTGCTAGAAGAAGCTCAAATATGTTTTTGTTGGCTTGCGCTTGTCAATCTGCTGAACTCTATCTGCCTGCTACTACCAAACTAATGGTTATTACATTGTTGGAAAAAATGGGAGATGTTTGAGGAGAAGAAGAAATAGCAATGGAATTCCTATGAGCTGATGAAAAAGCAGGTTCTTTGGAGGGTGGAAGTGATGCAGCTTCGTTGCCCTGCAGCATACTAATCACAGAAGACATTGCTGGCCTATCGGCTGGAGCTTCTTGAACACACAAAAACCCTACATGGATACACCTTAGAGCTTCATGAGGGTCACATGCTTCCCTTACTGATTCATCAATCACCTCCATTCCTCTGCCTTCTTTCCACAATTCCCATGCCTAATTAAGATTTCATTAGGACCATTCACTTTAATCGCAAACTTGAAAGGATTAAAAACAGAAGGACGACATATACATACTAGCTAGAATAATTTCTAGTTTATATATACTTACCCAACCAGCAAGCGTTAGCATAGGATCAAAACGATGAAAAGAAGAATTCCTCTTTCCACTTACAATCTCCAATATCAACACTCCAAAGCTGAACACATCCGATTTCTCAGAAAAATTGCCCAAGAGTGCATACTCAGGTGACATGTAGCCGCTGCTCATGAATTATAATGGTAGACAAAGCAACAACAATTAATGACTAATATTTTGCATCATCAGGTTAAGTACATGAATAATGCAAAAGCATGTGCTATATACTTCTACTTACTATGTCCCAACAACCCTGTCGGTATTTGCTTCAGTTTGGTTCATCCCAAAAATCCTTGCCATTCCAAAATCTGAAATTTTTGGGTTCATTTCTCCATCCAACAGTATATTACTTGCTTTTAGGTCCCTGTGAATGATCCTTAATCTGGAATACTTGTGGATATAAAGTACTCCTTGAGCAATGCCTTCTATGATTCGAAACCGTTTACCCCAATCCAATTTTATCTTTTCATATGGATCTGAATAAACAATTCATTTAAAGAGATGTTGCAAAAATTAGCTAATCAAATTTGATATCCAGGAAATCAACAACATTAAAGAATATCTCAAAGGTGATGAACATGCATATACCAAACACATGTTTGTCCAGACTTCGATTGGGCATGTATTCATAAATCAGTATCATTTCCTCCTCTTCATTACAGCAACCCAAGAGCCTAACAAGATTGGTATGTTGGAGCTTGGCTATAAGCTTCAACTCATTCATGAACTCCTCATGTCCTTGCCCTGACTTCTTCGACAACCTTTTTATGGCTACTTCTTCATTTTCAGGCAAAATCCCCTGCAGAGAAAGATATTAATGTCATTTTTTAAAGAGAAGTAGACAAATTTAATATCATATTTATGAAGAACAATGTACTTAAGGAAGTTTCACCTTATAAACGGGGCCAAATCCTCCCTCTCCAAGTTTATTAGTTTCAGAGAAGTTGTTTGTTGCAGCTAGTATACTCTTTAAACCCGAAAGTGGTAGTTCTGTACCATCCTTTCCACCTCCAGCACTACCATTGTCTTCATTTCCAGAAATTCTCTTCCATAAAATATATCCAAAAATTGCTGCAAGCAATCCTGTTGTTGCTGAGACAATTGCAATTGCAATTACAGCCCACGGCTTCTTGAAGAAATTTTTAGCATGACCCTTACCACCTGCAAAAAAAAGAATGAAAAGGCTCCAAGTTAGTAATTATGGTAACTTTCTAGCCAAAAGAACTGCTTTTGCTTGTTTAATAATGAAAAAAGAAACAAAATTAATTGACATGCCTTGAAAATCATTGGAGCCATCCTCACAAACACGAAAAGGAAGTTTTTGACTCTGTACAGAATCCACCAAGTTACCATACCATGTTATGCACCTCATAGGACTTCCCTGTGCCACATTTGCACAAGCATAAGCTTTGCAAGAGCAGTCGTGAAGACACTCAGATTCACACTCACCCCTACTCTTTTTATTTTCTAACACAACAGCATGATCTCGTAGTTTTAAAAACTCAACCTTGGAAAACCCTTCTCTGTTTCTACCACATGTCAATGCCTTTTCCCTAGCACATTCACCAGTCCAATCCCCCAGCTCACTCCATGTTTTACTGTCATCCTGCCACAGCAGCAGGACAAACAGCCCATTTGGGTTTAACACAGACCTCAATTTCACTGAGCTATCCGAGACGCCATAAGTAAAATAAACCTCATCAGTATGATCATCAAGCTCAACATTGAAAGAGAGGACCAAGAAGGTTGCACTGGGATTTTTAAAGGCTATTAATTTGGACTCGTGGCCAGTCAAATTGTAGACAGCACTTCTCCAGTAGGGACCAGTGTTTTCCTTCCAGACAACAACCTGGGCAGGCACTTGAAGATCGATGCCGAGGGAGAACTTCCCGGGTTTCGGATCGTCAACTGCTGCCCAGGATGTAAGGCGCCTCTGCTGGTGAGTCCTCTTGTTAAGGCTAATCATCATGCCGGGCAACAATGTGTCTGAGGGATGATCAAAGCTCTGCCACAAAGGGTCTTTTGTTTGATCTTTTCCAAATCCTAGGACAAGGTTTCCAGTGTCCATTAGCAACCCAATTGTGTCATTCCTTGCAGAAGCAGGGAGGGATGCATTTGAAGACCAGATGAGTGCTTTTCTTGTCTTCCCATCCAACACCACCAGATTTCCATCACTGTCCAGCAGAAAAACACCTGGAGAATCAAGTGGGGTTTCTCTGTTGGCAACCCACACAATTGGTGGGTTTGGGATTGTATTGTACCAAATGCCAAGGAAGTATTTGGTACTATTTTCAGGACTGAAGAATCCCAGTGCGAAGTTTCCAGTGGAAGAAATCAAGGTCTGGTTTGCACTGATTGATTTGCCTGGGACTAATAAGTTGTGTTTGCTGGTACAAAAGGAAAATGGCAGCTTAGGAGAGAACACTAGTAATGTCAAAACACAAGCAATGAGCCTCCCCATTCTGAGAGACAAGGGAAGAAACAAGGAGACGACTGATAGAGGCTCAAAAGGCGCAGAATGACAAAGTTTGTACCTCAAGGCTCAAACTCAACAGTGGCTAAGACATAAAGTGTTCATTTATTTATACCCCATCAACTTTCTGACATGCCACGTTTTCTTCGTCAAGTACATCCCACGCTGGTGCCTAAAATTGAAGATGATTTTTTATTTTTAATGAGTGTATCAATTTTAGAGGTGGAAATTTTCTATTTAAACCCTCACTTTTCTTTGTTCACCCCAACTTCTAATTCAAATTTTCACAATTTCTAAGAAAACCCCACTATCTTCCCAAACTACCCCTAAATACACCAAACAAAAAAAACAAAAACAAAAACTTATCAACCTCACCCCCATCCCACACCCCACACCCCACACCCAACAAAAACTTAACATGCATTCAGTTTTTTTTATTTTTAATATTTGCATTTCAAAATGGTTTGGATTTTGTTTACCTCTGCATATGATCCAATATCTTATCAAAAATTGCATTCATGTGTGGAAATTGGTTGTTGTTTGTCTCTGCATTTTGCAGCACCTAGCAGAAATAATCATTTTATTATTCCTGTGAAATCATTCATGTGTGTTGAACATTTTCAATTGATTTTCCAGGCATGAAATTGTTAGTGTTGTGACCAAAGCTAGGAAGAATGTGGAGAAATTAAAAGTAGGTGATCGTGTAGGAGTTGGGGTGTAGGTTCCTGCATGAAATGTGAGACCTGCGACCAAGACTTTGGAGAACTACTGCCCTCGAGCAATATTTACCTATAACTCACACGACCATGTACGACTGAATAAAAGTCTATGATTATAGCATCCTCAATAATTCTAGGAGTCCCAAATCAAGAAATAATCTGACATCATATACCTCAATTGACGACCCACAAACCACTATTTGCATACCTTATTTAGGATTTGTGAAGAGAAGATGAGAGTGTAGTAGGTTTCTTGGATTAAAAGAGAAGAGTAATCTGGCAATTGGGTCTAAAGGAGTTTGTATTTTTCTAAAACTTAATATGAATAGTGGTGGGGTGTGTGTATAGATGTACTAGGTATTAAGTTGGATGACCTTTTTTGTCCTTTTATACAATAATAAAATTTAAGAGCTTAATAATTTAAGTATTGGGGTGAACAAATATAGAAAAACTCAAAAAAAGTGTAGTCTTGAGCTAGACTAAACCAAACCGTAATTGATTAAACTGGCTAAATCAAATCAAATCAAGCGGTTTGATTCATATTTTACATTAAAAGGTATAATTTTGAATTGAACCAAACCAAACCGCAATTAATTTAATATGGTTCGAGTATACTGCTAGTTTATTATTTATTTATTAAATAATGATATTCATTAGAAAACTTCAGCAATACATTAAAGACGTGTACGAAACACAAATTCATCTCAACATGATTGCAAAACCAATAACCCGAAAGAGGAAAACTACATGAGACAAAATCCGCATAAACAACTAAACAGCTCAAATCACCAAAATCCGCATAGCTCGTATCTAAACCCACACAGCCCAAAAACAAGCAAAATCCTAAATTAAACCACAAACTTAAATCATGACTACCATACCACCACGGATTGAAGTCCCGCCACCATAGAACAAAGGGTAAATCTCATGAAGAAAACCTCCAACGATCCAATTGCACATAAAAACGAATAAGAGTCACATAATAGTTAACAAAAGTCATGATTTAACAATTTTACTGCTAGTTTGAGGCCTAAACTAAACCCAACCGAACTGTACTTAACTTAGTCAAGGTTCACCCAGGGTACCGTTGGATTATGTATTGTAATAACCACACTATGTCTAAAATGTATCAACACAGAAAATTGTTACCCGTAAAATATAAGGGTACATAGATTTCATCCTTGGAGAAAAGATTATTATTATTATTATTTTCATCTCCCTCATTAAAACTAAGTTTTGCAATGAATTTTGATTTTAGTCCTAATAAACACCACCCACACTATTTATGGGCGGGTTAGTCAGGTTATGACCCTTCTGCATATTTTCATATGAGGAGAGAACTGGTCCAGTGGAGATTGTGCAGTCTTCTGCCCACCTTGCAATTTCTACTTTCGGGGGAGGTTGTAGTCTGTAGATAGACAATTAAACAAGATGTGTAAAAACGGAAAAACCATACGGAAATAGATATCTTTGATCTAGTCTAATTTCTTAGCTTCGTGGAAACTACAATTATGATCAAGAGATTCAAATATATATCAATTTTCTATTATTTAATAATCTTTATCATTTTCAGTAATTTCACAAAAAGCTACATGCAGTTCAAAAAATTGATTAACACATGGTGAGGGGAGAATAGTAAAAGTGGGCTGTCTCATAATTTATTGGGACAAGATGAGCTGAGGCGACCGTCAACTTTCATCAATATATATCATATATGTATGTTGCGTGGCTTCTGCACATATAAATTTTGCCAATGTAAAAGCCATGACTTCTGCGTTTATATTCTCAAACAGTCAAGACACATTTACAGCAGCTTCTGTTTCTTCTTGGTCAATCAAAGACAAAAATATGGGAACCCAAAAGTCAGAAGAAGACATAGATTCATTTGGGCTGTACATGCACTTGGATATACGTACTGCGATTTAAAAACTAAATTCCTATACTATAATTCCTGGAGATTGATTCAATTCAAATGAAACAAGGATCATGTTCTAGAAGATTAATGTTTGTGGATAACGTTTGTAGAGTAAGTATTGTAGGAGAGACTAGCGTACGTGAAAAATTATTTATGCACACAACACAAAGGTGAACAAAAACGATTCAAATATTTGTATATGTGTGACTTATTTTAAAAATTATTAGTAGTGCTAATGGGGTCTATTACTGGAAAAGGCTATTGAGTTGTAGACCAGGTTCAAACCCTTATGGCACCTTAGTTGTATGTGTGTGAAACTCCCTCTCCTCTTTGTAGGTTAGACTATCGCTTGTATTTTTAAAAAATATTAGTTACTTAAAAACCCACTACTGATGACTTCTGTGATATAATTATTAAGAAATATAAACGAACTAAATTAAGTGAAAATTTCATTTAATTGGTCATAGATAGGTAATATAAAAAGCTCAATCGTTTAATTTCAACATGACTGCAAAAGCAACAATCTGAAAGGGGGAAACTACATTGGACAAAATCCAAACAACTCAAATCACCAAAATCTATCATAGCCCATATCCAAACTCACACACCCCAAAACAAGCAAAATCCTAAATTAAACCACAAACCTAAATCATGACTACCACGGATCGATGTCCCGCCACTATAGAACAAAGGATAGATCTCATGAAGAATTAACTTCCAACTATCCAATTGCGCATAAAAACGAATAAGAGTCGCATAATATAGTTAACAAAAGTCCTTATTTGACAACTATATTGCTAGTTTGAGGCCTAAATTGAACCCAACCGAACGGTACTTAACTTCGGGTTAAGCTGCTGTAAATGTCTCTTTACATTGTTATTATCAGTAAAATTATTTTTTTCATCTCCCTGATTGAAACTAATAAATTTCTCAATGAATTTGATTATTTTAGTCCTAATACACCACCACCCACACTATTTATGGGTGGGTTGGTCAGGTTACGACGCGATTGCTTATTTTCATGTGAGGAGAGAACTGGTTCAGTCGAGATTATGCAATTTTCTGCCCACCTTGCACTTTCTCCTTTTCTCCTTCGGAGGAGGCAATTTTCTGTAGATAGACAATTAAACAAAATGTGTAAAAACCGAAAAACCATATGGAAATAGATATCTTTTGATCGTCAACTTCATCAATATATATATATATATATGTTGTGTGGCGGAGCTAGAATTGTAAAGTTAGGGGGGCCGAAGTAGAAAATACAAGTATATAAAATACCTAAGTATTCAATAATTACATGTTTAGAGCTAAATATTTCTGATTTAGTTATGTCTAATTTGTTTTAAAAGGAACTTTAAGTTAAATTATAAGTGGTTTATTACAAATTTTATATATTATATATAATATAATAAAGAAGAGATAAAAATTTGAGAGGGCCAGGGCCACTCTAGGCCTAGGAGTGCCTCCGCCACTCTGCACGTATAAATTTTGCAAATGTAAAAGCCATGGCTTCTGCTTTTATATTCTCAAACAGCTCAATGTAAAGAGACATTCACAGCAGCTTCTGTTTCTTCTTGGTCAGTCAAAGACAAAAATACAGGAGAGCCATAGATTCATTTGGACATGCACTTGGATATACGTACTGCGATTTAAAAACTAATTCCTGGAGATTGATTCCATTCAAATGAAACAAGGATCATGTTCTAGAAGGTCTTGTAGGAGAGACTAGTGTGAAAAATTATTTATGCACATAACACAACGGTGAACGAAAACGATTCAAATATTTGTATGTGAACTTATTTTAAAAATTATTAGTAGTGTCAATGGGGTCTATTATAGTGGAAACGATTATTGAGTTGTAGACCAGGTTCAAGCCCCTATGACACCTTAGTTGTATGTGTGTGAGAAATCCCCTCTCCTCTTTGTAGGTTAGACTATTGCTTGTATTAAAAAAAATTATTAGTCACTTCAAAATCCACTACTAGAAATATAAACCAACTAAAATAAGTGAAAAGTTCATTTAATTGGTCATAGATAAGTAATGGTAATTAAACTTAAATCGCGTGAAACTTTCCAAAAACAAGAGAGCAACAAAATGTTTGTGCATGTTGATTTATGCAAGAATTATTTCTCAACTATATATATGTTCATGGTGTAACCTTAAGCAGATGGAGTCTAAAATTAGTTAACAAGGTAGTGACTAAAGAGTAAACAAATCATTATGGTAGATGGAGTCTAAAATTAGTTAAGTAGCCTGATCATTGATTGAAGGCCTTGTTTTGAATGGTTAAAAAATCAAATCTTGAATACGCTAGTTATATAACTTCTTTCTGGCATATAAAATCATCACATAATATTACAGATGTGCTTGGGTCGATTCTGTTTGATTTTTGGCTAGAATTGAGAACCAGACCAATTATGTCCGTTAAAGAAATTCTGGACCAAAGACTACTACCAGAGCGAGATAAGAGGATTACGGCTTATTTGGTGTTGGGGATTCAATGTGGGCAGTTGACAATAAGACTAAGGGAAACCAATAGAAAACTACCCCATGTAAACAAAAAAAATTCAAAAAATCGTATGTCTACCTTGACTTACAGATTAGTAATCTCAAGTTAGAATTCCCATGGCACGTTGGTAGTTTGTGTGTGTAACAAACCCCACCTCCCCCTCTGATATCTTGGTAGTGTGGTCTCAAGTTAGACTATCACTTGTATTAAAAAATATAAAAAATTGAGATTTATTCTTTCTCCTATCCAATTTCACTTCGTATTTAAAAAATGATAATAAAAACCAGCCCGATTTATTGGGTTCGGGCAGTTTTTCAGTTTTGTCAATCCAAATGGCCAGCCCTACGTAATATAAAAAGATATCACACGGTAATTTGTTCAGAAATTAGAGACTCAGCGATTTATCAATCAAAATAAAGAGAATTGACGTTGGGCTCACTTCTCATGCAGGTTATGAGGCTCATTGAGCAAGGAAGCTATTTTCGGGCCCAAGATTGTTCTTTTGTAGGCTATGTTTATTCTTTAGGCATACCCAAAAATGACCCAAAAGAAGAAAAAAAGAAAAGAAAAAGAGAACAGTCGTTGCAAGCAAACAATACATGTCGTTATTGCAGCCTTAACAGTATCTGGGCATAAAAATTGTGAAGCCCAATTAACTCAATAGAATTCTTGAACTCTTTGTCTCAGTGTTTTTCTTTGTTCGTTTATTTATCCGACTTTAACTGTGTTGAAGCTATCGACCTTCTGGCATACTAATGGTGACCACATTGTTGGAGAAACTTGCAGATGTTTGAGAAGAAGACCCAACGGCACTGGAATTCCTATACCTTGAAAAAGCAGGTTCTTTTGTGGGTGGAAGCGATGAAGCTTCATTGCTCTGCAGCATATGAATCACAGAAGACATTGTTGGTCGATCAGCTGGAGCTTCTTGAACACACAGAAGCCCTACATGGATACACCTTAAAGCTTCATGAGGCTGGTATGTCTCCCTTACTGATGCATCTATCATCTCCATTCTGTTGGAAATTGGCTCAAATGTAGAAGAATTTTGGAGTTGCCCATGTGAGTCAAAGTTAGTTGCCCATGTGAGTAAATGTTGGCTTACTATGAGGTCAAAAATGGTGGATTGTTTGGTAGCCATCCATTGGTAAGTTTGGTAGCCAACAAATGAATAGTTGAAGCTTGCATTCACACTCTTGCATTTTTGGCTATAAATTGGAAGCAAATGGTTCCATTTGAAGCATCACACCAAGTGTTGAGTAGAAGAGAAAAATAGCAAGAAAGGCATCTTGCCAAAGAGAGAAACATTTCTCTCTAATTGTTCTTTGCTTTGTATCATTGTTTTCTCTTCAATTGTTGTGAGAGTGAGACTTGGGTGTATTTGGGGCTTTGGGTTTTCTTGAGTGATAAACACTTTGTATACTCTCTTTGATTATAGTGAATTACTCCGTCGTCTCCAAACTGGATGTAGGCATTGCCGAACCAGGATAAATCTTGGTGTTCTTGTTGATGTTGTTTTGTGTTCCATTTATCTCCTGCCAGTTGTGTTGTTTATTTTTCACTCACAATTGGTTGACGCTTCCGCACAACAAGTGGTATCAGAGCTCCAGCTTTTGACTGGGTTTCGTAGGAGTGAAAAATTCGTCGGAGCTACAGTTCCGTGAATAGTGTCGGCGCTACAGTTCGTGAACAGTGCTGTATTTGTGAACAGTGCCGGATTTGATGGCTGGAGATAAAGACGAACTTGTGAAGGAGAAGGAGTCGACATCGTCTTCGTCGACATCCAATAGACATCCAATCGCTACTACAAGGTTAGAGGTTGATAAATTCAATGGCTCTAATAATTTTGGTATGTGGCAATGTGAAGTTATGGATGTGTTGTATCAACAAGAGTTGGATATTGTTTTGGAGAATAAACCCGAAGAAATTGATGATAAGCAGTGGAAGAGACTTAATCTTCATGCTTGTGGCTCTATTCGATCATTCCTTGATAAGGAGTTGAAATACCCGTATATGAAGGAAACTTCTGCTAAGGAGTTATGGACGAAATTGGAGGAGAAGTATATGACCAAGAGCGCAGAAAATCGGCTCTTCTTGAAGAAGCGACTCTTCCGATTTCAATATCGTTCAGGTATTTCTATGCACGAACACCTCAATGATTATAATAAAATACTTGCTGATTTAGCAAACCTTGATGTGAAAATTCCTGACGAGGATAAGGCACTATGTTTGTTAAATTCATTGCCCGATGATTATGATCATTTGACAACTACTTTGTTGTATGGAAAATCCGAGGTGAAACTTGAGGAGGTGTCTGCGGCTTTGGTGAATCATGAGTGTCGTAAGAATGACCAGAAGACTCACAATTCACAAACCGAGGCACTAGTTGCAAGGGGTCGAATAGAGGAAAGAAAATCTGGAAGCGGGGAAAGTTTCCTGCCATAGACGAATGTGCCTTTTGTCGCCAAAAGGGTCATTGGAAGAAAGACTGCCCCAAATTGAAGAACAAAGAGAAGGAGAAAGCGGATTCTGAAGCAAATGTTGCAAAATCTGGAGATGATGATTTCGAGTTTGCTTTGGCTAGTTCATCTGCCTGATGGTCACTCCGAGGAGTGGATTTTGGATTCAGGTTGCACCTATCATATGTGTCCCATACGGGAATGGTTTTCTAGCTTCGATGAGCTGGATGGTGGAGTTGTTTTGATGGGCAATAATAATGCTTGCAAAACACAAGGGATAGGCAAAATCTGTTTGAAGATGCATGATGGAACAGTCAGAGAATTGAGTGATGTTCGGTATGTACCGGATATGAAGAAGAATCTCATCTCATTGGGCGCTTTGGAATCCAAGAGTCTCAAGATCACCATGGATGGTGGAGTTCTTAACGCCTGTACGGGGCATTGGTGGTGATGAAAGGTACAAGACGAAATAACTTGTATTTCTTGCAGGGGAGTAGAGTTATTGGTGGAGCAGCTGCGACCGAAGCCTGCGACGCAGATAGCACAGACACCACGAGGTTATGGCATATGCGTCTTGGGCATGCTGGTGAAAAAGCGTTGCAAGGATTGGTGAAGCAAGGCTTATTGAAGGGTGCAAAGGCATGCAAATTGGAATTTTGTGAACACTATGTGCTTGGTAAGCAAACTAGAGTGAAATTTGATACCGTTATTCACCACACTAATGGCACTCTAGATTATGTTCACACTGATGTTTGGGGACCTTCCAAGAATGCACCTTGGGGAGGTTACCATTATTTGGTCTACGTTGTTGATGACTTCTCTAGAAGAGTATGGGTGTACACCATGAAGCGTAAAGATGAAGTCTTGAAGATATTCCTGAAGTGTAAAAAGATGATTGAAACGCAAAGCGATCGAAAGATTAAGACTCTCAGATTAGACAATGGTGGTGAATATAGGTCTGATCCTTTCTTGAAAGGTTGTCAAGATGAGGGTATTGTGAGGCACTTCACGGTTAGGGAGACACTGCAACAAAATGGGGTGGCAGAGCGCATGAACCGTACTTTGCTTGAGAAAGTTCGGTGTATGTTGTCTAATGCTTGGATTAGGCAAGGCGTTTTGGGCTGAGGCAATTAGTTATGCAAGTCATCTCATTAATCGGTTGCCGCTGCTGCGAACGAGGGCAAACGTATGGTCTGGTAAACCTTGTACTGATTACAAGTATTTACACATATTTGGTTGTTCTGCTTACTACCATGTCAGGGAAAGCAAGTTGGATCCAAGAGCAAAGAAAGCTCTGTTTATGGGCTTTAGCACTGGCATGAAGGGATACCGACTCTGGTGTCCAGACTGAGAAGAAATTTGTTGTAAGCAGATATGTGACTTTTGATGAGACTGCTATGGTTAATCAGAACAAGCATGAAGATGAAATTGAAGCTACCAATACCATGAGTAGTTCAAAGCAGGTGGAGTTACTAAAGACTCCAGTTGTTCCAGGAAGGTCTGATGAAAAGGACAAAGATGATGAAGAGGAGGCACCTACCCAAGAGCCTCCACAGCAACAAAATTGGGTGTATGCCAAGAAGATGGAATCCTTGGAAAAGGATAATGTAAGATTCGAAGCCAGATTGGTAGCTAAAGGCTATGCTCAGAAGGAAGGCATTGACTACAATGAGGTATTTTCTCCGGTAGTAAAACATTCTTCTATTCGTATTTTGTTGGCTTTGGTTGCGCAGTTTGACCTGGAGTTGGCTCAACTTGATGTCAAGACTGTTTTCTTACATGATGATTTGGAGATCTATATGTCTCAACCAGAAGGTTTTAGTGTTGCTGGAAAGGAAAATTGGGTCTGCAAATTGCAGAAATCATTGTATGGCTTGAAGCAGTCTCCAAGACAATGGTACAAGCAATTTGATAGGTTGGAGAAGCCAGTTTCGTTGTTCAAGTTTAAGCGTTGCTTGGACTTGATTGGAATTTGTAAAATTTGTTGATTGCCCCTTGGGGGATTGGGAGACGACCATTGGGAGTGTTACTATGAGAGTTTGTTACATGTTGAGCCAAGGTGGAGATTGTTGGAAATTGGCTCAAATGTAGAAGAATTTTGGAGTTGCCCATGTGAGTCAAAGTTAGTTGCCCATGTGAGTAAATGTTGGCTTACTATGAGGTCAAAAATGGTGGATTGTTTGGTAGCCATCCATTGGTAAGTTTGGTAGCCAACAAATGAATAGTTGAAGCTTGCATTCACACTCTTGCATTTTTGGCTATAAATTGGAAGCAAATGGTTCCATTTGAAGCATCACACCAAGTGTTGAGTAGAAGAGAAAAATAGCAAGAAAGGCATCTTGCCAAAGAGAGAAACATTTCTCTCTAATTGTTCTTTGCTTTGTATCATTGTTTTCTCTTCAATTGTTGTGAGAGTGAGACTTGGGTGTATTTGGGGCTTTGGGTTTTCTTGAGTGATAAACACTTTGTATACTCTCTTTGATTATAGTGAATTACTCCGTCGTCTCCAAACTGGATGTAGGCATTGCCGAACCAGTATAAATCTTGGTGTTCTTGTTGATGTTGTTTTGTGTTCCATTTATCTCCTGCCAGTTGTGTTGTTTATTTTTCACTCACAATTGGTTGACGCTTCCGCACAACACATTCCTCTACCTTCTTTCCATAGCTCCCAAGCCTAAGATTTAAACATTTTTAATGAACCCATTAATCTTCTTGCATGATCATTAGCTTATAGTTTAATTGCAAATTTGCTTCAGGCTTAAAAACAAAAACTAGAATTCTCTATACTTACCCAACCAGAAAGAGTTTGTGAATGTTTAACACTATAAAAAGCAGCATTCCTCTTTCCACTTACAATCTCAAAAAGCAACACCCCAAAGCTAAATACATCCAATTTCTCTGAAAAATGGCCAAAGAGGGCATACTCGGGTGACATATAGCCGTTGCATGAATTAATAATGAATTAATAATTGTAGAGAAGTTAGAAACAATAACAGTGATTAATTACATAAGGTTTGGAACATGAATGAGAACCAAATACTATATAGATATACTTACTATGTCCCAACAACCCTTTTAGTATTTGCTTCGATTTCGTTTATCTGAAAATCCTTGCCATCCCAAAGTCTGAGATCTTAGGATTCATTGTTCCATCCAAAAGAATATTACTTGCTTTTAGGTCCCTGTGAATGATTTTCAATCTAGAGTACTTGTGAACATAAAGTAGTCCCTGAGCAATACCTTCTATAATTTGAAAGCGTTTGCCCCAATCCAATTTTGTATTTTTCAGACGTTCTAATTGCCACAAACCATGACGAAGAATGAGTTTAGTGTTTTTCCTTAAATTTTGGAACAATATTGTTTAACTGCAATGGAAAAAGGCAAAGAAATTTGATGTCCCAGAAATCAACAATATCAAAGAATCTTAAAAGTGATCAACATATATACCAAACAAAATTTTGTCCAAACTTCGATTGGGCATGTACTCATAGATCAAGATCATTTCCTCATCTTCAATACAGCAACCCAAGAGTCTAACTAGATTGGTATGTTGGAGCTTGGCTATAGGCTTCAACTCATTCATAAACTCCTGATGTCCTTGCCCTGACTTCTTTGACAGCCTTTTTATGGCTACGTCTTGATTTTCAAGCAGAGTCCCCTGTAGTGGAAGAAAAATCCAATACAAGGAGAACCACTCCTTACAAAAGAAATTATCACTCTAATGAAAGATACCTAACATTTAGAGCATACAGTGGAAATGTTACCTTATAAACAGGGCCAAATCCTCCCTCTCCCAGTTTATTAGCTTCAGAGAAATTGTCTGTAGCAGCTAATATACTCCGCAAGTTGAAAAGTGGTAGCTCTGTATCATTGTTTCCACATCCAGCACTAATATTACTCAATGTCTGGCTCATTCTTCCTCCTATCCTCCCTGTTTCAGTATCATTGTTAGAGCATCATTTGTTTGGATTTCCGGAATCTTAGAGAGAGTAATAGTTACTAGTAGTAGTAGTGGTACCATCTTCTCTCAGAGTTTTCTTCCATAAGAAATAGCCAAAAATTATTGTAACCAATCCTGCGTTGCTGAGACTATAGCAATTACAAGGGTCCTCTTATCACCATGACCCTTACCATCTGCAAAGAAGTAAAAGATCATTTTCTGGCTAACTACTATTTACTTTAAAGGATTTTAGTCGACACATCGATTTAACATACCTTGATTGGAGCGATGAACACGAATATAAATAGTTTGCCCCAGACCATGATTCTCTACAAGATCCATCAGGTCACCGAACCATGCCAAACAACTTGTAGTACTTCCTTCTGTGACATTTGAATAAGCATAAGCTGTGCAAGAGCAGTTCTTAAGACATTCAGATTCACACTCTCTCGTACTCTTATTGCCTAACAGAACAGAATGATCTGGTAGTTTCATCCTTTCAAATTTTGAGAACCCTTCTCCTTTATCACATTTCAATGCCTTTTCCCGAACACAGCCTCCTGGGCCAATCCCTCATAGCCCATTGTTTGTGAAATTTGATCCTAAAACCTTTCAAACACTTGCACTGTGATGAGAGGGGATTGCTATTTTTATCACAAGCACCGTCTGGACAGCATCGGGCATAAAAATCACATTTATTCTCAGGCTCCCCCCACACTTGACGCCATGTGCTAGTGTCATCCTTCCACTGCCACAGAAGCAGTACAAGCATCCCATTTGGATTCAAAACAGACCTCAATTTCACTGAGTTATCTGACACACCATAACTAAAATAAATCTTGTCAATATCAATGTTGTGAGCAATGAAAAAGAAGGTTCCACTTGGATTTCTGAAGTATGTTTTTGTCCTTGCCAAAGTAGACAGCACTTCTCCAATATGTAGCATTTTCCTTCCTGGTAATTATCTGTCTGGGAACTTTAGGATCAATGCATGCAGTGAACTTTCCTGGTTGTGGATCACCAAGTGCTGACCATGATGTAAGCAACCTTTGTTTGCCGGGTCTTTTGTTCACGCTAAGCTTCATGCCAGGCAACATCGCGTCGAATGGATGATCAAAGCTCTGCCACAAAATGTTTCCTTTATACCTCAGCTCAAGGTTTCCACTATCCATTAGTAAACCAGTTGTGGCATTCATTGCGGAAGCAGGTGAACGCATTAGATGACCAGATAACTTTTCTAGTCATCCCATCTAACACCACCAGATTTCCATCACCGCCGAGCATGAAACACAGGAGAATCAAGTGGGGATTCTCTGTTGGCAACCCATACTACAGGTGTATCTGGGATTGTGTTGTACCATATACCAAGGAAGTATTTGGTGGAATTTTCAGGTCTGAAGAAGCCTAATGCGAATGTTCCTGTGGTACAAGTCAAGGTCTGGTTCTAGTGACAGATTTTCCTGGTACTAAATTGTCTTGGCTGGTACAAAGAGATAAGAGTAATGTAACAAGACAGAGAAACAACCACTCCATTCAGAGACACAGAGACAGAGAAAAAAGAGGAAGAACTTTCATGCCTCAAACTAATAAACTAAGATGGCTACTACTAGCTGATAATAATTTGCTTCAAATCATAATTTCATCTTCTCCATTTTAAATGAGCATGATCATGTGGTCTAAGAACCTAAAATTCATCAATTATAAAGTTTAAATGAGTTGAGGCGGCCACCATTTACTACTAGTATGATCACCTTGCACTATAGGAGCACAACAAGCACCAAACAAACCTAACACTCAGCGGGCCACCGACATATCATAATTCAAATGTGAAATGATAGAGGCAAATTAATCCTGATTATATATGTTGCGTGAATCTTTGGTAACAGAAACAACATGTTCCATTTCAATGTAAAAGCTAGGAGTTGCTGGCTCATGCAGGCATACTTACTAGACACTTCAACGTAAAGAGGCAGACATCTTCTGTCTTGTGTTGAAATGGTTTTGTAGAGAACGTTGCTAGAAAAGGGATATTTAGGAGACTAGGAAAATCACTAAGGTAGTTGAAGAACTTTCTAGACAAAGGCCACATCCAACAAAAGAAATAATCTTAGAAGTGCTCAGAACATACCGAACAAAATTTTGTCCAAACTTCGATTGGGCATGAACTCATAGATCAAGATCAGTTCCTCCTCTTCAATACAGCAACCCAGGAGCCTAACAAGATTGGTGTGTTGGAGTTTGGCTATGAGCTTTCACTCATTCATGAACTCTTGATGTCCTTGCCCTGACTTCTTTGACAGCCTTTTTATGGCCACTTCTTGATTTTCAGGCAAAATCCTACACACATAAAGAGAATAACCTCCTTACATATAAAGAAATGTGTGAAAGAAACTCTTAGATTTATAGCTCAGGAGTACCTGTGAAACTATTACCTTATAAATGTTGACACGTGGTTAGTCTGCCATGAAGAAAACAACATGATGGAAGCAACATGCTGCCATATGTAAAAGAAGATGCTGCCAATATAAAGGAGAAGACATCATCATGGAGACTGCTGTAATATTATTTCTTTTTGTAAACTATTCCATTGTACAGCTATTACTTTAATAGCTATTTATGTAACTCGTGAAAAGGAATGAACAGAAGAGAAACCATTCTCTGGTTTTCACATGGTATCAGAGCTTCAAGATCTCTGTGAATTTTTTTTCTCTTCTTTTTCTTCTTTTTCTCTAAAACTGGAGACAGTTCAGCAGCTCTACCCTTCAAATCCATATGGGTGATTCTGAAAAAAAGTCCAGCTTGGATCGACTTCCAGTTCTGTCACCCAAAATGACATGACATTGCAGATCACGCCGGATAAATTGGATGGTTCCAATTACTCTTCTTGGTCCCGTAGTGTCAAACTTTATATTCTTGGAAGAGGAAAATGGGGATATATCACTGGCACAAAGGTGACACCAACAGAAGCTGATGTTCTGGATTCTACATGGGAAGAAGAAAATGCCATGGTTCAGTGTTGGCTTCTCAATTCCATGACCAGAAATTTAAGGGCTATATTTCTTAGCCTTTCTACTGCGAAAGAAGTGTGGGATGCTGTTACTAGACCTATTCTATTGGTAAAGACGCATCAAAATTATATGAGCTTCGGTGTAAGGCACTCGCAACTCGTCAAAATGGTACGTCTTTATCTGATTATTATGGTACCTTACAATTAATTTGGCAAGAAATCGATGTCTTGCGACCAAGCAAAATGAAGTGTTCAGTTGATGTTGCTGCCCGCACAAAGGAAATTTCGGACGAACGATTATATGACTTCTTGGCTGGACTTGATCATCATTTGGATAGAATTCGAGGTCAAGTCCTAGCCGAAGATCCTCTCCCGAGTGTGCAAGCCGCATATGCACAGGTGTGCTCTGAAGCTAATAGGCAAGCAACCATGTTAGCTGGCTCACATGTTGACGGGTCAGCTATGACAACCACTTTACATCGCCCTGTACCTAGAAGTGGTCATCCTCGGCCGGGACAAAAGGAGTCTGACACACGCCAATGTACCCACTTGATTGGTGCATAATTACATATCATTTTGGACCCTTTTAACTTATGATTTGGTTATGCTTTTGAGTTAAACTTGTGCTTTTAATAAGTTTTGTGTTTGTTTCAGTGTTATAAGCTTGGGACTCACTAATTGCATTTTGGAGACAAGTTAGCTCAAAACGGTGTCTGCAGATCAGTCAACTTCACGGATTGGACTGTACTTGCTGAAGAAGAACCAGATGATGAGCCATACATCATTGGAAAGCTACGGAAGTCTATTTTCTGTAGAATTTTACGGTTCATGATTCCGAGTCTTCTAGAGAAAGTTATACATGTTTTGGCAACATAAGGTCAAATTCGGCAGCATCTGCGTTACTGGGCCAAAAATCATATTTGAAGGCCTTCCCGATTTTTCCTTGAGTTGGGCTGCATATGCTTGGAAAGATAATTCAAAGAGCTTCAAGATCCATATTTTTCCAGATTTTTCAGGATGGAGCCACAAGCCCAAAACGAGCCCACAAGCTGGCTGCAATGCATTGTCATGCATGACATATGCATGATGAAGTGTTGTTGATTGTGGGAAAGTTTGGTGAAGCATATTCAATACCTATTTTTGAGTGGAATTTTGCAGCAGCCAAATGAATTAATTGAAGTTGAAGTGGATGATGCAACACTAAGCTTAATGACAAGAAGAATTGTTTTCAAATGCAATAGTGTGTTAGGTGAATTAAGTGTTGTAAGTTGGTGAAGTGAGTGTGGTTAGTGAACTCTATTGTATAATTCAGATTTTCACTTCCCCTAGGCCTATAAATAGGGAAGTTCTCTAAGCTTGTAATCACACCCCCAAGGGGGGAGCTCTCAAACACTTCTCTAGAGCTCCCTTCCCTTCTCTCCCTCAAATTCTCTTAGTTTCCCTTTGTAGTTCTCAATTGTTGTAATAAGATCATTCTACTAAATTTTCTTTGTACTAAATCTCAAACACTTTTCCTTTCTCTTCTTCTAAATTCTTCAAACACTCTCCTCTCCAAACACTTCCCAAACACTTCTCCCATTTCCTTCATCAAATTCTCTAAAGCTTTCAAACACATGTTCTTCCAAAATCCACAAAGTTCTCAAACATCTCTCTACTTTCTTCTCTAAAAGTCTCCATGTCTCAAACACTTCACAAACACCTTTCTCTCCATCCCCTAAGTTCTCAAATTGTTCACAAACATCCTCCAAGTTCTCAACCACTCTCTTCCAAATTCTTAAAGATCTCAAACACATTACCTTCCAAAATCCTCAAGCTTCCCAAACACTTTCCTTTCTCTCCCAAATTCCCCATGCTCTCAAACACATTCTCTTCCAAAATCCTCAAGCTTCCCAAACACCTTCTCTTCCAAAGTCCTCAAAGCTTCCCAAACACCTTCTCTTCCAAATTCTCAAGTTCTCAAATGTTGTACAAAATCTTTTTGCTTCTTTTGTTTTCATTTCTGTTTTGTAGGAAAACTGAATTGGATCATTCAATCACCAATCCCTGTGGAATCGACCTCGCACTTACATATGCTATACTACCGAACGGCTCGTGCACTTGCGAGTATCACAAGTTGAGGATGCAGCTGAATCCATTTTGGTGCAGCTGAAATCTACGCAACAAGTTTTTGGTGCCGTTGCCGGGGATCGGTAACATTGTTTGATTCTATTTGGTTTTCCTACTTTTTATTATTTTTATTTTTATTTTTTACTAGACAGTTTCATGTTTTAAAGTTAATGACGTTAATTGACAAGTTGTGTTTGTAGTCCAACGGACAAGGACAATTGCCTGACAAGCAAGAGAACTGGGTTTGACTCCCAGCTTACGCAACACAAAAAAAGAGGTTCAAGTAGCATGTTGATTATTTCTAGTTTATGGTTTCATTCACTTGCTCTTAATTAAATATCTTGTCCAAGTTTACATAAACACCATATGACTCTTGGACTGATTAGTGAATGAATGGGTAGATATTGAAGACAAACACCATGTTTAAATTCTACTTGGTTCTTTATTGTTCTTCTTGTTCTTAATGGGTTCGGAATTTACTAGTTTGAACTCCATAAGCTAGTTTGATTTACTTTGTTGCTTGTTAGTTTGAAACATGGAAGTGTTGATTTTTCTTTTCATTTTTTTAGTTTTTTTAAAATTTATTTCCTAATCCTTTTAATTCCATTTCAAGTTTTTGTTTGTGCTTGTTCTAGCAATTTATGACAGCTTCACAAAAATGGAGAGAGATGGCAACCTCAATCATAAGAATGGGAAGTGTGGAGCAGTGGGAGAAGTCGCGACCTCCAATTGCATCACGCTCGACCTAATCGCTTAAAGGGGGAGCATTTCAATCTTTTCTCTTTACTTGTTATTATTTTAAATTTCTGTTTCTTTTTTATAAAAAATTTATAAAAAAATTTAAAAATTTAAAAAATATTTTTCATATGAGCTAACTCGTGGTAACTCCAGCTGAGCGTCTTCGTCAATACAGTGTCTAGGAGTTCTTTAGGCGACACCTTCGGTGTCTAAGAAGTTTGGGTTCTAAGTGGGACCATTGTGACCCCTCCAACCTTCCCGGATCCCCTGGCTGTGTTTTCTGAGGCCCTTAACTGGTCATCCATGAGTTGCTTGTATATTTGTGTGTTTTTTTAAAAAAAAAAAAATTTAAAATTGAAATTTGAGTTTTTATTTATTTTTCCTTGTAAATTTCAATTTGGAATTTCTTTGTTTTCTTTTTTCTTTGTGTGGTCAGTTAGTTGTAAATAGTAATAATTTTTTTAAAAAAAAATCAATTTGGAACTTCTTTGTTTTTTTTGTTTTTGTTTTTGGTTTTGTTAAGTTAGTTTATGTATTTATTTACATGGTGTGGTCAGTTAGTTTATTTCTGAGTGTTAAAAACACATTTTTATTCAAACACCGCATTAAAAACGAAAAAAAAAAAAAAAAAAAACAACAAAACAAAAGAAAAAAAAACATTCAATTAAATTATTTAAAATAATAAAAAAAAACAACTTCTTTATCTTCATCTTCATCTTCATGGCATACCTCTATTCGCTCTTACTTGCAGAATTTGTAGCAGCTCCATATGGTCCTCATTTTTCTCTCAGTGCTTCCACGTGCTGATTGGCAAGGAGAGCCGCTTCTGGAGTCCGCCACCATAGCCTTCAAGGAAGCTACTTCCTCGCTCAGCGCGGCACACTCCCGTGTTCTCGCCAACAATCGCATGCCTAAATTGGTAGCCGAGACTGCATGGAGCACCGTTAAATTGTGGGACTCCTCTCCTGCAGCATTGTCTGGACCTCTGTGCTACATGCAGATGATCTGCAGATGTGAGTTCACTGCCAATTATGCTGCCCAGCAGCACTGCCCTGTTCGGCACTGCCTCAGAAAAGTTCGGTATTACCTCAGCAAAGTTTGAGGCCGTACCGTAATGATATGTGGAGTTTGGGAAGACAAGATTTGGACGAGCCCTTATCCGCGCATTCGGTGGCGCAATGGACAATTCAAGGTTAAGATCATCAAGGTGAGTGCAAGAGGATGTCATTGTTTTGTTTTTGGATTTTTTGATGTTTTTCTCTGAATTTGCAGGAAGAAATGCGGGGTACTCTTCTACTTCACCGAGATGTGTTTAAATAGATTTATGCAGGACGAGGGAGCCGAAAGCACTTCGGATCTCGAGGGTGCTATCTTGTGCTCTTTTCTCTCGGATCCCTTCATTTCCGGCGCAAATTGCGAGCGCGTTTTTTAAAAAAGGGAGCATGTCTACACTTTCACTTACTTTTGCATCCCTTTTTTCTGATGTTTGTGTTTTTTTTTCTTTTTAAGTTGTTATTTTATTTTATTTATTATGTTTTTTTTTCCAATTGTTTTCTTCTTGTTTGTCAGGTTTCTCAAGAATGTAATTACAAGAATAGACAAAATTAAAGATGCGTCTTGGACACCTGGTGCAAGAATCCTAACTCTTCTTTTAAATTCTTGTTTGAATTGTGTGTTTATTTCAGTTGTTATTTATTTATTTATTTTGTTTTTATTTAATTAGGTAGTATAATTTAAAACTCATAGGATATTCTTTGAATGAGCTAAATTTTTGGTAACTCCAGTGAGCAACCGCAGTCTATACAATGTCTAGGAGTTCTTTAGGCGGCACCTTCGGTGTCTAAGAAGTTCGGGTTTTAAGCGGGACCATTGTGACCCCTCCAACCTTCCCGAACCCCTGGCTGTGTTTTTCTGAGGCCCTTAACTGGTCATCCTTAAGTTTTCTCTTAAAAGAAGAAGCTGTTATTTGTGTGTTTTCTTAACTATTAAATAAATAAATTTAAAAAAAAAAAAATCATGTTTGGGTCTTCGTGTTTTTGTTTGATTGTCGTTCTTTAAAATTAGGGTCAATCGTTTCTTTGAGATAACATAACGTTTTTATTTCCCAATTAAAAAAAAAAAGACGAATACACTCTAAAATTAAATAATAAATAAAAACAGTAGAAATCATTTCTTCAGCGCTAGGTGTCTCGACCATAGGAGCTTTGAGTTTGGCCCTCTGGCTGTCCTCTTCCGGGGCTTCACGTACAGCCTCTTGGGGCTCACCACTTGAGCTCCCAAAGATCGCAATCTTAGCTTGAGTGTAACTACTCTCACGATCTGCTTGCTTGCGTTTACCCGGTCGGTCTAGGTCCTCCAGCTGCTTTCTCATGTCACGAGAATACAACTCTACCATCTTTGTTAGGCTTTTATTCTCGTCCCGCAATACTTCTAGCTGGTGTCGATTCACCTCCACTATCCTTGCCCTCTCCCTTTTCAAGCTTTTTATAGCAGTCTGACACTCTTCAACCATACTTCGCTCCGCCGCTCACTGACCTTTCAGAATCTCTACCTCATGGGACTTCGCAAGTAGGCGATGACCCAAACTTGCAACACATGCTGGACTCTGCACGCTCAATGCCAGGGCATCACTCGTGACCCGGTTGTCATCCCTTGTCCCGAACACACGTATATCTTTAGGAGTTACTAAATTTCTGCCAACTCCAATGGCAACATCGTTGTCCAGGAGTATTGAGTCATTGACAGTCACAGGCCCCCTTGCGGAGGCAAAGTAGGGTACCCATACTGGTGCCGCTGCTTGGCCCCATGTCTAGAGTCGGTGGAGCTAGGTTGAGATCCAATGAAAATGGGTAGGAAGAGGCCATTTGATTTCTCACTTTTTTCTTTTTCTTGCTTCTTTTCTCTTTTGTGTTTTTGAGTTTGTGTGTTTTCCCTTCTTTTTCCTTCTTATAGACATAGTCTTTAACAAACCCTAGCCATTGGGCTGTCCTAAGCAATTTCTAAATCTCCAGCATTCCTCCAGTCCCACCACCTTCTCTCTTTCCAACCACACCCAACTCATTTATCACGACGTGACCTTTCTGAACGGACGCGTTCAGTAAAGTCTTCGCGCCTTTCCATTAGCCCGAAATTTTCGCTTGTGAAATCTGCGGCGCTTTCTATCTGCGACGCGTGTCTCGCTCAGTCTGCATATGACTAACCAAGAGACGACATTAGGGACCACGTGCTCTCTTTTCAGAAATCCCGCCTTTGCACTCCCAATTCACGTTTCATCTTTAAAATAAAAATTAAATTAAATTAAAACAATAAAAAACGTGTGGGCTTCGGATTTCATTTTGGGTCGGTTTTTTTTTTTTTTTTTTTTGGGTTTCAAGGTGGGTTAATTTCATTGTGGGCTTTGGGCTTTCAAAAAAAAAATAAAATTGGGTTTTAGTTTGCGTAAGACTCCTGTTTAGGGCTTACTATTTTGAGTGTTTTACTGTTTCGTTTTATTTTTTTTTATTTGATTGTTTGTTTTGTAATTTTTATTTTTGTAATTATTTTCTTTTATTTTATTTTTGTATTTTGTTATTTTTTATTTACTTTAATACCTTCATTTGTTATTATGACATTGCTTGTGCCTAATTTTTAAACATTGAGGACAATGTTCATTTCTAGGTTTGGGGGTATTGAAGTTTAGCAAATAAATTTGGTTTTTCCTAAATTTTTCTTTAAAAAAAAAAATTTTAATATAAAAAAAAAAATTAAAAAATTAATTGCTTGTTTTTCTTTTATTTTGAGTTTTGTTTTGTTTTGTTTTTGAGTCACTTTCCGAACACATATGATGAGATTGTGATAAATGTTGCATGACTTAAATGAAAATTGAATTTTATTTTTTTTATTTTTTGTAACTTTTTATTGTTAAATTTTTAAAAAAAAAACTTTAAAAAATAAAAAATAAATAAAATTGGCATTGTTCTAGCATGATATGTTCGAAACCTTCTTTGCACTTGCCATTTGTTTCATAATTTTCCAATTAAAGGATTTGCATGATCTAAAGAATTGTATGAAGCATAAATTAGACTTATATAACCAACCATATAAAGTGAGCTTTTGAGCATTGTACTTCAATTCATGAGTGTTATACACATACTCTTAAATTCTTGTCATCTAAGTTGTTGTTTGATCTCATTATTCATTGATTTGGTTGAACACTTAAAAGTCATTCATTCTTATGCAATTTGATTTCATGACATTTAAGAAATGATATTAAGGCCCTCTTTGGATCGTTTGTGCCTTTCAAGCTAACCTTATGCAAGCTTAAGCATGATTTTCCATTGTTAACCATTTTGAGCCTACATGTAAACATTTTCTTTCATTTAACCAATTTTATTTCCTCGCCATATAGCCTGAAAAACAAATATTTACCTTTCTAAGGAACTCATGAGCTTTAATTGGAATATGTTTTTCATACTAGGTTTGGGAAGAGGTGTTACATTTCAAAAAATATATATATTCACACAATTGGTGAAAGAAAAGAGTAAAGTTGTGATTAAATGGTGGTTGATTGAAAATTCATTTTTGGGCCTTCAAAATAAATTGGTGATTGTTCAATAAAGGAGTAAATCATTGTAAATGAAGGTATAAGGAGTTTTGATCATGTAAAAATAAATTCTCATTGTGATGATTCGAAGTCTTGTAAACAATTGTTTTATGCTCTTATATTTTGAGTTCCTTGGACTTTGTTTTATCCATACCCTTCATTTCTTACTCACCTTACACCCTTGGCCCCATTACAACCTATGTTAAAGACCTAAATTGATCTTAAATGTCATGTGGTTGAATTGCATACATTTTTCTACTTTTAAGTGTTTGGCATCCTTCTTGAGATCATATTAATGCAAGTTCTTCATCTTTCTATTTCGAGTTAAGTCTTTATGGTTTAACTTTAATCTCATGTTCATAACTGAGTGTTGCATTGTAACCCTCTTCCAGAGTGATTCATTTGTGAGAGGACAACTTTGGTGAGATTTGAAGTTGAACTTGTGTTTTGTATGATTTTTGAAATTGTGTGAAAACTAAGATTGGAGAATTTGTTGCATTTGGCAATCACACTACTACACTTTGAGCATATTATGTTTTGAACTTTGCCACCTTGTGAATAATGTCTAAAATTGATCTTTTGTTGTTAGAACTTTTGAGTCATGTGCATGAGTCATTTCTCTTCAGAAATGTTCGGGAAGATTGTTTTGAGTTTTATTTTTGTTTTGTTTTTATTTTTATTTTTGTTTTTGCTTTTATGTTTGTTTTTGTTATTTTGCTTAAAAGACTAACAAATTCTAATAGGTTTTCTAACTCCTTTGTTTTGTAGAAATTAGTCAAACGTTTGTGGGTATTTTTATTTGTTAAACCCTCAGGAGACACAACTCCTCCTACTAGGGATGCCTAGAGGTTTAAAGGCTTGTTGCATACGCTAAATGCAATCGAGTTACCTACGAAAGTGGTCTAGTTAACTTCTTATTTGTTTTTTATCTTTGTTTTCCTTTTGTTTTGCTCGAGGACTAGCAAAATCTAAGTTTGGGGGTATTTGATCGGTGCATAATTACATATCATTTTGTACCCTTTTAACTTATGATTTGGTTATGCTTTTGAGTTAAACTTGTGCTTTTAATAAGTTTTGTGTTTGTTTCAGTGTTATAAGCTTGGGACTCAGGAATTGCATTTTGGAGACAAGTTAGCTCAAAACGGTGTCTGCAGATCAGTCAACTTTACGGATTGGACTGTACTTGTTGAAGAAGAACCAGATAATGACCATTACATAATTGGAAATCTACGGAAGTCTATTTTCTGTAGAATTTTACGGTTCATGATTCCGAGTCTTCTAGAGAAAGTTATACATGTTTTGGCAACTTAAGGTCAAATTCGGCAGCATCTGCGTTCCTGGGCCAAAAATCGCATTTGAAGGCCTTCCCGATTTTTCCTTGAGTTGGCCTGCATATGCTTGGAAATATAATTCAAAGAGCTTCAAGATCCATATTTTTCCAGATTTTTCAGGATGGAGCCCAAAACGAGCCCACAAACTGGCTGCAATGCATTGTCATGCATGACATATGCATGATGAAGTGTTGTTGATTGTGGGAAAGTTTGGTGAAGCATATTCAATACCTATTTTTGAGTGGAATTTTGCAGCAGCCAAATGAATTAATTGAAGTTGAAGTGGATGATGCAACACTAAGCTTAATGACAAGAAGAATTGTTTTCAAATGCAATAGTGTGTTAGGTGAATTAAGTGTTGTAAGTTGGTGAAGTGAGTGTGGTTAGTAAACTCTATTGTATAATTCAGATTTTCACTTCCCCTAGGCCTATAAATAGGGAAGTTCTCTAAGCTTGTAATCACACCCCAAGGGGGGAGCTCTCAAACACTTCTCTAGAGCTCCCTTCCCTTCTCTCCCTCAAATTCTCTTAGTTTCCCTTTGTAGTTCTCAATTGTTGTAATAAGATCATTCTACTAAATTTTCTTTGTACTAAATCTCAAACACTTTTCCTTTCTCTTCTTCTAAATTCTTCAAACACTCTCCTCTCCAAACACTTCCCAAACACTTCTCCCATTTCCTTCATCAAATTCTCTAAAGCTTTCAAACACATGTTCTTCCAAAATCCACAAAGTTCTCAAACATCTCTCTACTTTCTTCTCTAAAAGTCTCCATGTCTCAAACACTTCACAAACACCTTTCTCTCCCTCCCCTAAGTTCTCAAATTGTTCACAAACATCCTCCAAGTTCTCAACCACTCTCTTCCAAATTCTTAAAGATCTCAAACACATTCCCTTCCAAAATCCTCAAGCTTCCCAAACACTTTCCTTTCTCTCCCAAATTCCCCATGCTCTCAAACACATTCTCTTCCAAAATCCTCAAGCTTCCCAAACACCTTCTCTTCCAAAGTCCTCAAAGCTTCCCAAACACCTTCTCTTCCAAATTCTCAAGTTCTCAAATGTTGTACAAAATCTTTTTGCTTCTTTTGTTTTCATTTCTGTTTTTGTAGGAAAACTGAATTGGATCATTCAATCACCAATCCCTGTGGAATCGACCTCGCACTTACATATGCTATACTACCGAACGGCTCGTGCACTTGCGAGTCTCACAAGTTGAGGATGCAGCTGAATCCATTTTGGTGCAGCTGAAATCTACGCAACACCACTGTGGGAAGAAAAAACACACCCGGGAAACTTGTTTCGAATTGGTTGGATATCCAGATTGGTGGGTGGACAAACAAGAAAAGGGAAAAGAGAAGAAAAAAAGTGTTGCAAATTTGGCTTCACAACCTCTACCTCATGGTTCTTCACCACATATGGATCAATCTACTCTGAGAGTTTCCCCCAACACTACTTCCACTTCCTCACCATATCCAGGTACAAGTCACTGTGGTTTAGCAGTGAGCACACCCTTTAATGCTAGCGATAAACTCTGGATCATTGATTCAGGAGCTTCCGATCATATGACTAATAATACTGCTTGGTTTGTTTCCCACAGTCATCCACATACAAAAACTGTTAAGGTTGCTAACGGTTTTTCCACTCCAGTTTTAGGAGCAGGATCTCTTTCCCTAACTCCATCATTTTCTTTGTCCTCCGTTTTACATGTCCCTACTCTCTCCCACAATTTGCTTTCTATTAGTCAAATTACTAAAAATCTCAATTGTTTGGCTATTTTTTCATCTACCTCTTGTTTAGTTCAGGATCTTCAACAAAGGAGCAGATTGGTCATGGTAAGGAAAGCGGAGGATTGTACTACTTGGACTCAAAACTGCCTGATCTTCAAGTAAGAAGTGGTTATCAAGTTAGTACAGAAAAGGCTAACGCCGAAATTTGGTTGTGGCACAAAAGATTGGGTCACCCATTGTTCGGTTCATTTTTACACATGATTTTTCATGTTATTCACCATTTTATTTTGAGTTATTTCTTGACATTTTATAGCTTTTTTACTTCCTTTTTGTGTTTTCTTAGATTTTACCTTGGTTAGAATGAAAATGAGCTAAAAGTGCATTATTTGTTATAATTTCTGTTTTTGTTCATTTTCGTAGGTCAACTTCTTGGCCTGGGATCAACATGCTCCGGTGCTCGGATGAGGTCATGATCTTCACGAGACTTGTTCCAATGGATGTTAACTACAACATATCCAAATTTGAGCTCCATTGGACAAGTATTTCCCATCCAACCGATCCAGCATGTTACCACAGCTCTGAAATCCGAACTTGGCCAGCTTTTACCTCCTTTGTGTTATCTTGATTTTCTTGTTACCATAACTCTTGGTAACAAGAAGTTACCTTAGCTTTGAGATATTTTCTGAAGCAATTGGCATCTTTGTGAGGATAAGGCTTCATCATTGGCAAGGGGACAATGGGCTAAGGCTTTATCAAAGGTGGTAGTTTTATATTAAAAGGTAAAAGCTGGAAAGGAGGAGAGCGGGAAGAGAAGTCAAAGGGCAATCTGATTTGGGGGAGCTTTGGAACGGGAGAGACGAATCATTCTATCATTCCAGACAACTAGAGAGCAAATTTTGGAGATTTGGAGCTAAGAGAAAGCCAAGGTGCAGCCAAGGAAAGTGGAGAAGAAGACTTCCACCATTGATGATCTTGAAGCTTTCATCATTTTCTGAAAATCTGTAAACTCTTTCTAATTTTATTTTGAGTTTGTATTTGGAATAAGTATGAGCAACTAAACTCCATAGCTAGGGCTTAGGTTGAAGCCCTAAACATGATTACCTTATTGTTTTGATACTTGAGTGTATGAATTTCTGGATATTGTTGATGAATTCCAATTCACCAAATTAATCTATCCTTGATGTGTGTTTTTCTTTGATTGATCACCTTTGAAAGCATGCTTCTTGAGATTGTTGGGGTTATGTGTATCTTCATGTTATCCTAAGCAATAAATGGATGAAGTAAGAATCATCCATGTGAATTGGTTTCTTGAATACCTAATGTAAACACCATGCTATTAGGATTCTTGTGATGTTCATATTCTCTTTGAACTTAATGGGTTCTCCTTGTAATTGAATCGAAGTACGAACCATACCTAGGTTCGGTTATAGGGAGGGCACAAGTATTGTAGCACGAACCATGCACTTTACATACATTAGAGAGAATCAATGCGTCTTGAGCCACGAACCATGGTCTTGATTGCGAACATCTTCATCAACACGTTTAGAGTTCATCACTTGAGTATTTATGAACATAGGTAGAATTGTTTAGGGTGGATTCCGAAACCCTAGTGTTTGTTACATTTTAATTTCACATCTTGATAATTCATCTCTGCCATTCTCATTTAAATTCGAAGTCCATTTACTTACATGCAATATAAATAGATCACTTGAACCAAATCAAAACCCCCCCCAAATGTGTGTGAGTTGCGTGTTCGACACGTTATGTGTCTTTGTTGCTGAATTTTATTTGTTTCCGTAATTGTTTTGGACTTTTGGTCCACGCTGTGTTCTTGAATTTTCTGTGTTGAATCCAACCGTATAAAGAACGTGAATTTTGGATGTACGGTTGGAAAGTTATAGGTCGAAAACTGAACAGAGGTCGGAACTGAAAAAAGAGAAAAAAACGATTCTGTGAAGAAACGACCGGTCGCTAGTGTCTCAACGACCGGTCGCTCAACACACAATTCTCACATTTCGATTCTGCTCGAAAACGACCGGTCGCTTTTAACCAACGACCGGTCGCTTTTTACTGTTCATGACCGGTCGCAAGTATCAAACGACCGGTCGCTCGTCACACAATTCTCACATTTCGATTCTCTCGAAAACGACCGGTCGCTCCGCATCCAACGACCGGTCGCTCGCATCCAACGACCGGTCGCTGGTACTGTTCACAGCACATTTTCTTCTTTTGTTTTGTTTGTTTCTTTTACATTTCTTTACTCCTTTTTTAATTTCCATTTTGCATTTGTGGTGTGTTAAATAAGTGTTCTCTTTGTACTCGAATTAGAACTTATAGGAAACCGACAAGTTCTTCGTGGGATCGACCCCGTACTTGTATAATCTATACTTCAATAGACTCGTGCACTTGCGGGTATTTTTAATTGGTTGTTTGCACATTAATTTGTGTCCTCTTAGGAATGCAACAATTTTTGGCACCGTTGCCGGGAACTGGCACGGTTGCTTATATGTTTTGTTTGAGTATATTTAGAGTACTTAATTTTATTTTCATTTTTTCTTTGTTTGTCGTTTCATTTTATTTGAGTTTGATTTTGTTTCTTCTTATTGCAGGAACACCTTGCTTATGTCCTTTTTGAATTTTGATATTTCATTGGATTGCACAATAGAAGATATCCAAGCTCAAGCTTTGAGAGAAAGGAACATCCGAATAGCTGTGTCTACTCCATTGCCTCTCACATTCTCACCGTTTTCATCTTCACCAAGCTCACCAACAGTCGAGTCACCTCCACCTTCACCAATGGCAGCCGAAGTTGCTAATGCGGAACTTACTATGCAAGAATACTCTTCACCACCAACAACTGGACAACCATCTTGCATAGTATATCCCGCAACCACTTTGGAAAACTTTGAGTTGAAACCGGGCACGATACACATATTGCCTAAGTTCTTGGGAAATCCTGGAGAAAATCCTAATGCACATATCCTAGACTTCGAGGAAGTGTGTTCCACAATAAAGATCGGAGGCATGAGTAGTGATGAAGTAAGAGTGAGACTTTTCTCATTTAGTTTGAAGGATACAGCAAAGGAATGGCTTCACTATCTACCTCCAAATTCCATCACCACATGGACGGATCTTGCTTCAAAGTTCTTGCAACATTTCTTCCCAGCCCAAAGGACAAATGAACTCAGAAGTCAAATTACAGGAATTCTGCAAAGGCCGGGAGAAAGCTTCCAGGATTATTGGGACCGTTTCAAGAAACTCCTAATCACTTGTCCGCATCATAACATACAAGCTTGGCTTTTAATGCAACACTTCTATGAAGGACTTTTTGAAGCGGATCAAAGTAATGTGAATGCAGCTGCAGGAGGAACTATAATGACCAAGACTCCAGGAGAAGTGCGAGCAATATTTGAGCTTATTGCTGCAAATGCTCGCCAATATAATTCAAGGCAAAAACCAGTCAGAAAAAGGGGAGTCCTATGATGTAAGTACCCTTTCTAGTATGGAAGCTCAGATTGCAAACCTAACCAACATGGTGAAGAAATTGGCACCAGGATCATCCAAGGTTTGTGCATTTTGCTCCACAATTTGTCATGACACTGAGGATTGTCCCTTGGCACATGAGGAAGCAAATGCAGTGGGCTCATATCAGAGAAATCAGTGGCCTAAGAATGATCCTTTCTCACAAACATACAATCCGGGGTGGAGAAATCATCCGAATTTCAGGTGGAGTGACAATTCGAATGTTCAACAAGGGCCATCCCAACCACCTCAAGGCCAACAACATACTCGTCCACCTCATGGTCAAATGCACTATTACAATCCACCACAACCACCACCTAACCAATCAAGTTCAAATCCATCTCACCCACAATCTACAGGAAAATATTTGAAAGAACTTGTTGCTTCAATGGCTAGAAACACAGAGTAGTTTCATCACTTGAGACAAAAGGCTACATGCAGAGGAATGACACCCACATGCAGAAAACGGATAAGGCCATTGCCAATCTAGAAAATCAAGTGGGGCAAATTGCTACAGCTTTGAGTCAAAGGGAACCTGGTATGATGCCTAGCCAACCAGTGATTAATCCAAGTGGGCGTGAGCACGTTCAAGCAGTTACCTTGAGAACTGGTAAGGTAATTGGTGAGGTTGATAATTCTGAAAATGTGATTCAAAATGATGATGAGATGCAGGTTGAACAAGTGATTGAGCCTACAGAAAAGGATGAAACCAACAAGGAGAAAGATAAACATGCAGCTTCTTCATCCGAATGGATCCCAAAGCATGAACTTGCGAGAAGGGCAAGGAAGGAGAAGGTAAGTCGTGAACCTACTGATGAAGATATCTCACGTGCTCATTTTCCTCACAGGCTTATGAGTTCCAAAAAAATTCAACATGCCAAGGACATATTGGAAACCTTCAGAAAAGTGCATGTCAACATTCCTCTCTTGGATGCAATCAAGCAAATTCCGAGTTATGCAAAGTTCTTGAAGGACCTTTGTACCAACAAGAGGAGATTCCAAGATCATGAAACGGTTGCCCTAACGGAAGAAGCTTCTGCTGTTTTGCAAAGGAAGCTCCCTCCCAAATTAAAAGATCCAGGAAGTTTTACAATTCCTTGCACTATTGGTGATAAATTGTTTGAAAAAGCTTTACTTGATTTAGGTGCTTCAATTAATCTAATGCCTTATTCTGTTTTTGAAGCCCTTAATTTAGGTGATCTTAAACCAACTTCTGTCAGCATTCAATTGGCAGACCGATCAGTGAGATATCCAAAAGGAATCTTGGAAGATGTACTTGTGAAAGTAAATGATCTCATTTTACCAGCTGACTTTTTGGTGTTAGAAATGGAAGAAGCTCCTATTCCGGGTGCAGATCTTCCATTGATTCTTGGCCGCCCTTTCATGGCCACTGCAGATACTAGGATCAGTGTTCGACAAGGAACATTGACAATGACAGTTCAAGGGGAAACGATAATGTTCAATGTATTTGATGCCTTCAAACTCCCTAGTGATGAACATGAATGTTTTCGTATTGATACATTGTGTCAAATGGTGCAAAATACTTTTAATAGTACTCATGGTACCGATTCATTAGAAAAGGTGTTGACACAAAATCCTCAAGTTGCTGAAATTGATGACGATGAATTACTTGAGGCTGTGCAATTCCTTGATGCATGTCCAGCCATACCACGTAAGTACACTCCTAATTTTATACCTTTGCCAGTCAATACTGAAAAGCTTGTACCTTCTCTTGACAGGGCACCTGAGTTAGAGCTCAAACCATTGCCATCCCACTTGAAGTATGTTTATTTAGGTGAAACAGAGACATTGCCCGTGATTATTGCTAGCAATCTCAATGTGGAAAATGAACAGAAGTTGATGCGAGTGTTAGGAGAACACAAGGGAGCAATTGGTTGGAGTATTGCGGACATTAAGGGAATAAGCCCAACAAGATGCATGCACAGAATTTTATTGGAAGATGATTCCAAACCCACAAAAGATGCTCAACGTAGACTAAATCCAATCATGACAGAGGTAGTCCGAAAAGAAATTCTGAAACTATTGGATGTGGGTATAATTTATCCTATTTCCGATAGCAAGTGGGTAAGCCCGGTCCAAGTGGTTCCTAAAAAGTCAGGAATAACGGTTGTAAGAAATGAGGAAAATGAACTTATTCCTTCTCGTGTCAAAACGGGATGACGTGTTTGCATTGATTATAGAAAATTAAATACCGCCACCCGTAAAGATCATTTTCCATTACCATTTATTGACCAAATGCTTGAACGACTTGCAGGTCACAGGTTACTACTGCTTTTTGGATGGCTATTCAGGATACAACCAAATTGCCATCGCTCCTGAAGACCAACACAAGACGACATTCACATGTCCCTATGGCACCTTCGCCTACCGGCGTATGCCATTTGGATTGTGTAATGCCCCGGCCACTTTCCAACGATGCATGATGAGTATTTTCTCCGATATGGTAGAAAACTTTATTGAAGTATTCATGGATGATTTTAGTGTGTTTGGTCATTCATTTGATTCATGCCTTAACAACTTGTCTTTAGTTTTGCAAAGATGCCGGGAATGCAACTTAATTCTCAATTGGGAAAAATGTCATTTCATGGTACAACAGAGAATTGTTTTAGGTCATGTGATTTCCAGTCAAGGCATTGAGGTTGACAAAGCCAAAGTAGACGTGATAAGCGGTTTACCACCTCCCACATCAGTGAAAGAGATCCGATCCTTCTTAGGACATGCCGGGTTCTATAGAAGATTCATAAAAGATTTTTCTAAGATCTCTCGACCACTGTGTAGCTTGCTTGCCAAAGATGCAGATTTTGATTTTAATGATGAATGTTTGGCAGCTTTTCAAAGACTCAAAACTCTTCTCACAACTGCACCTATCATTATGCCTCCAAATTGGAATTTACCTTTTGAATTAATGTGCGATGCATCTGATTTTGCAGTTGGAGCTGTTTTGGGACAAAGAGTTGAGAAGAGATTGCATGCCATATATTATGCAAGCCGTACCCTTAATGATGCTCAGTTGAACTATTCAACTACTGAGAAAGAGCTTCTAGCTGTAATTTTTGCTTTAGAGAAGTTTCGTTCGTATTTGATAGGCTCTAAAGTAATTGTTTTTACTGATCATGCAGCTTTGAAATATCTCTTGGCAAAGAAGGAAGCAAAACCAAGATTGATACAATGGGTTTTGTTACTCCAAGAATTTGATATAGAAATCAAGGATAAGAAGGGATCGGAGAATGTGGTAGCTGACCACCTTAGCCGATTGATCACCAACTCCAATGCCGAAGAAGACACTCTTCCTCTTCGTGAATCCTTTCCTGATGAGCAACTTTTTGCATTACAAGTTTTTGACCCATGGTATGCTGACATTATCAATTTTCTTGCAACAGGAAATATACCAAGGGACTTGTCAAGAAGTCAAAAGGACAAATGACTGAAAACCACCAAGTCCTATGTGTGGGATGACCCATATTTGTGGAAGTATTGTTCGGACTCCGTGATTAGGCGATGTGTTCCCGAGAACGAATTTCAGTCTATACTCACATTCTGCCACTCGAATGCATGTGGTGGCCACTTTGGAGCCAAGAAGACAGCATTAAAAGTTTTGCAAAGTGGATTCTTTTGGCCAAGCTTGTTCAAAAATGCCTCACAATTCTGTCTATCTTGTGATAGGTGTCAGCGAATGGGTAACATTTCATCTCGAAATCAAATGCCTTTAAACCCAATTCTAGTTGTTGAAATATTTGATGTTTAGGGCATAGATTTCATGGGACCATTTCCTTCATCTTTTGGAAATCTTTTTATTCTACTTGCGGTTGATTATGTTTCAAAATGGGTGGAAGCAATTCCAACCAAATCTAATGATTCGAAAGTTGTTCTTAGCTTTCTTCGAGCTAATATCTTTTGTAGGTTTGGAACACCAAGGGCCATCATTAGTGATGGAGGATCCCATTTTTTCAATTGATCATTTGAGACCCTACTCAAGAAGTATGGCATAACCCACAAGGTTTCCACCCCCTATCACCCTCAAACTAGTGGGCAAGTAGAGATTTCCAATAGAGAGGTGAAGCATATATTGGAGAAAACTGTTGGTCCTACTAGAAAGGATTGGTCTATGCGACTTGACGATGCTCTATGGGCATACCGAACTGCTTACAAAACTCCAATCGGTATGTCTCCTTTTCGCTTAATTTTTGGAAAACCTTATCATCTACCCTGCGAGCTTGAACACAGGGCCCTTTGGGCAATCAAGAAGTACAACTTCGACATGAAGGAAGCAGGAGATCACAGAAGGTTACAACTGAGCGAACTGGATGAGCTTCGCAATGATGCTTATGAGAACGCAAAAATTTACAAAGAAAAAACAAAGGCGTTTGATGATAAGAATATCATTAGAAAGTCGTTTGAAGTAGGGCAAAGAATATTACTCTTTAACTCTAGGTTCAAACTCTTTCCAGGTAAGCTTCGTTCCCACTGGGCTGGCCCATTTGTAGTTACTAATGTCTTTTCCTATGGTGCAGTTGAAATCCGACCAATAGGCATAGGAAAGGAATTCAAAGTAAATGGGCATAGGTTGAAAATCTACCATGAAAATGCTTTGAATCAAGAGGATGAAGTGCTCCACTTCATTGATGCACCTACCTGTGGTGAGAAGCTGAGTTGGGAAGGTAAGTCCTTAATAAAAATAAATATATAAAAAATAAAAAATAAAAAAAAAACCAAAAACGACCGGTCGAGTCGAACAAAATAAAAATATTGATTCTCCTCAAAAAGACCCGTCGCTTTTGCCCAGCGACCGGTCTCTATTTTGGCATTTTGGAAAAATTTAGTTTCTGTGTAAAAACGACCGGTCGTTATGCACCACGACCGGTCGCTCGTTGCGTATTCGTTTAAATTAGATTCTGCTCAAAAGCGACCGGTCGCGATTTTAGTTCAAATTCGTTTCTGTGTAAAAGCGACCGGTCGCTCATTAACCAACGACCGGTCGCGGGTCGCGATTTTTGCCCTTTCCGTAGCTTTTTCTTCTTTTCTCTCTTCTCTCTCCTCACTTTCTTCTTATTTTTCCAGGCTCTCTCTCTCTCCCCTTCGAACTTCTCTCTTCTCCCTCCCTCTAAATCACTCACAACCCACCCTAATCTAACCTCAAATCACACTTTTCTCACTTGATTTTTCGAGTAGAATCCGTTTTTGGCATCTATTCCTTGAAATTTCAAGTGTTTTCATCAATTTTGGAGAATTTTCAGTTAGGGTTACTATTCACTCAAGGTAAATTTTCGTTTTTTTTCTTTGAATTTCCTTTGATTTTCTTACTCTAATTGCTTTTCTTATTGCTTATTATTGTTTCTAACTTGTTTTTCTTTGTTTTTGTTTTTTATTGTGGTTTGTGGTTGTGTGGTGTGATTTTGCTCAATTGGGTATGTTTTCTCACTCTGAATTTTTTTTTCTTGATCATTATTGTTGTTATTTGTGTTTATTATTGTCTCATTACAATTGTGGTTGAATGTTGGGATTGTGGCTTGCATTTTGAAATTTTGGTGTAAATGGCATTGTGATTAATTTTGTGGCATTGTTGAATTTGTGCATAATTGTGGTTGAAATTTTGGTTTTGTGAATGCAATTCTGGCATTGTGGTTAATTTGGTGGCATATTGCATGTTTGGGAATTGTGGCATGATTTTTGTTGTTGTCTTGCTTTGTGCATATTGGTTTATTTTCTTTAGATGTCTAGAGCTAGAACCAGTAAGAAAAAGGGTGCATCTTCTTCCGGAAGTGCACCTCAGCCTGAAGAGGCCATGCTCACTGCCACTGTGGTTAGTGAGCGTAACCTCGATCTCAGTCCCTCCATCCAAACCGCTGGACTTCTTCAAGTCCAGGACCTTCTTAGGGACCGTAACATCTTACCCTTAGGTCGCATCTATAAAAAATACAATGAGTCTGTTGTGCGAGAATTCTATGCTGCTTTCCCTAGTGAGGAGTTTAGACCTAATGAAAATGTGCCCATCAAGATTCGGGGCAAAAATTTTGAGCTATCCCCCTCCATTATATCTGAGGTTCTTCACATACCTAGGCGGGATACTTATGAGTGGAGACAATATCTGCATAGAGATTTTGAGATGCAAAGCGCAGCTGAAACACTTTTTTATGCTGACCCTGCGCCTTTGCATCTCAAGCTAAAAAGACTGTCCTCATTCAGGATAAGTTGACACCCTACTTTGCCATCCTGTGGAGCTTTGTACGCCACAACATCTATCCATCCGGCCAACGGTCGGAAATTCCTTCAGGAGGGGTCAAGATCCTTAAAGAGTTGCATGAGGGAACTTTTTCCCTGCCTATTTGTGAAATTATTTTTGAACGCTTGAAGGCATGTGCACGTAAGAAGAGCATCATTTATTATCCTTGCCTTGTTAGCATGTTATGTGAACGCTAGGTGTTCGGGCTCGCTCTCCTGATATATTTGTTGAGCCCATGGATCCCATTTCGGACACTTCTGTGTTCAGGAGCATTTCTCAGAGGCGCCATGCACCTGCACCAGCTTCCGTGCCGCCCCATATGCCACCACCACCGCCACACAGGCCGGCACCACCACCGCCATTCCCACCTGCTCCCAGGATTTCGACACTTCTGCTTGGGACCCTAGTCAGCAGGCCATCTGGGACATGCAAATGATGCAATACCAGCAGATGCAGCTTCAGGATTTAGCAGATGCAACATAAAGCACTTCCATTGACGCCATTTGGACGCACCTCCAGATGCCAGGTCATCCCGGGACCTCTGCACATGTTGATGGTGATGATGATGATGAGACTGATGATGATCAGTAGTACTTTGAGTTTTGTACCCTTTTGAACTTTTTAGTTTATTTTGTTTTTGGGTTTGATTTTAAGACGGTTATTAGTTTGTTTATTTCAACATTTACTGTTAGTTCAACTTTTGTTTGTTTACTCTTTCTTTTATTTTGTGATTATCCATCCCAAATTTTCTTTATGGCATTGTTTAATATTAAATCTCAATCAATTATAAACATTGTTTCATATAAGTTTGGGAAGTAGATTGCTTTATGATTATGCACAAATAGGATTTTGGCTCAAATTCTTATTTCATTCCATAACATGTGATTACATACACAAACGTGAAAATGCGTACATATAATTCCTAATCACATGTTCATTGTTGCATTCTGAGCTACATGAGGCTTCTGCTAATTGCCTCTTTCTCTCGCACTTGTAGAATCTGCAGCAGCTCTACATGGCCCTCAACTTTCCTTTGCAGTGTTTCCACCTGCTGGTTCGCACTGTGGAGCCGCTTCTGGAGTCCGCCACCTGAGCTTTCAGGGCCGCCACCTCCTCAGCCAGTGCTCTGCACTCTCGTGTCTCGCCGTTAGGCGCATACCCAAATTAGTGGCCGAGACCGCGTTGAGTACGGTCAAGTTGTGGGACTCGTCCACTGCCATCCTGTCTGACGCCGTGCCACATGTAGATGATCTGCAGCTGTAGTCTCCTGGCAGTCATGCCTTCCGGCAATCCTGCCCTGCATGGCACCACCTCAAAGAAATTTGAGGCCGAACCATGAGGGTATGAGGAGTTTGGGAAAATAGGGGTTGGAGGAGCCCTTATCTGGGAATTTGGTGGTGCTAGCGACAGCTCAAGGTTGATATCATCAAGGTGAGTGCATGAGGATGCCATTGTTTTGTTTTTGGATGTTTTTGATGGTTTTCCTTGAGTTTGCAGAAAACAAATGCAGGGTATTCTTCCGCTTGCAGAGACGTGGTTTAAATAGACGTCCGCTAATGTGAGATTTGTGGTCCAGCTTGCCGCCATTTCTCTCGATACCTACGCTTCACGAGGATTTTGCGGTTGCATGCATTTAGAAGGGAGCATTTCTACTTTCACTTTAATTTTCTTTTTCCTCCGTGTTTTTCTGGTGTTTCTTGTTTTTGCCCGTTACTTTCTTTTTTTTTATTGGGTGCCTTGTGTTTTGTTTTGTTTTATTTTAAGTTTGGGAAGTGTGTTTTCCCTTTCGGCTGTCATTTTTGTTTTGTTTGGGAAGTGTGCAACTTTTTCGTTTGCAACTTCATTTCTTTTATTTCTTAAAAAAAAAAACACTGGAAGGGCAACACAAGCGAGCACACCAATAATACACTAGAATCACTTTTTCACAGTGCTTGGTGTCTCGACCATAGGACCTTTGAGTTTAGCCCTATGACTATCCTCTTCCGGGCTTCAGGTGCGGTCTCTTGGGGCTCATCACTCGAGCTCCCAAAGATGGTACTCTTAGCTTGAGCGTAACCACTCTCACGATCCGTCTTTTCTTGCGCTTACCCGGTCGGTCTAGGTCCTCCAGCTGCTTTCTCATGTCATGGGCGTAAACACCTACCATCTTCGAGAGATTTTTGTTCTTTCCCGCAACGCCTCCAGCTGGTGTCGATTCACCTCCACTATCCTTGCCCTTTCCCTTTTTAAACTTTTGATAATACTCTGGCACTCTTCGACCACACTTCGCTCTGCCGCCAACTGACCTCTTAGCACCTCCACCTCATGGGACTTCGCAATTAGGCGATGACCCACACTTGCGACTATTGCGGTGCTTTGCACGCTTAGTGCCAGAGCATCGCTCACGACCCGGTTGTCATCCCTTTCTCCCAGCACCAGTATATCCTTGGGAGTCACTAGATTTCTAGCAACTCCAAGGGCAACATCGTTGTCCAGCAGTATTGAGTCATTCACTGTCACGTGCCTCCGTGTAGAGGCAAAGTAGGGCATCCACACTGGTGCCACTGCTTGGCCTCAAGTTTGAGTCGGTGGAGCTAGGTTGAGATCCAACGAGAATGGGTAGGAAGAGGCCATTTGAACTTTCTTTTCTTTTGTCTTTCTTTTCTCTTTGGTGTGTTTCTGAGTCTTTGTGTTTTTCCCCCTATTTTTCTTCCTCTTTTATAGACTTAGTCTGCGTAACCCTAGCCACTGCGCTTCTGCGTTTTGCGCGGCCCTTACGGCCTATCCCCTTAGGTCAGCTCACCCGTTCACTAACCCCTTTAATTGCATTTCTGCCTTTCTTCGTTTTCAAGAAACAAAAGTCGTCACACATTCCTACGAAGCCAATAATTCTGGCTTGGGAAGGTGAGAGGGACCTCTGCACGAGACACGTCCCTCGCTTTAGTTCCCGTGACTCACAGGAGCCGAGACATCAGGGCCCACCTTTTTTCTATTTTTCTGAGTTCTCGCTCTTTGTGCTTCTGACTTCGTTTCTTTGTTTTATTTACTTTCTTCGTTTTTGGGCTTTCATTTTGGTTTGTGCGTTTCTTTGGGTTTGATTTATGCGTGCATAGGACTATTGTTAGGGCTTACTGTTTTGTTTTGTTTTGTTTTGTTTTATTTTGTTTAGTTTTATTTTACAACCGTGTTGTTCTTGTTTGTTCTTGTTTTCACTTGCTTTATTCCCTTTATTTCTTGTTCTAACATTGTTTATGCCTAAATTCTTTACCATTGAGGACAATGTTTATTTCTAAGTTTGGGAAGTGTTAGCAAGTCTTTTTCGTTTCACTTAAATTCTTGCTTTCTTTTATTTTGTTTTCTTTTTCAATTTTGAGTCTTTTTGTTTTCAAGTCACTTTCCGGACATATATGATGAGATTGTGATGAATGTTTTGCATGACTTGATTGAAAATGCTAAAAAAAAATAATAATTTGTTATTCACTAAATGACATCGTTTTAGCATGATATGTTTGAAACCCTCTATGCACTTGCCACTTGTTTCATAATTCTCTAGTTGAGGGACTTGCATGATCCAAAGAATTGTATCAAGCATGAATTAGACTTATATAACCATAAATAATGTGAGCTTTGAGCCTTTTGCTTCAATTCATGAGTGTTATACACGTATTCTTTCTTTCTTGTCATCCGAGTTGTTGTTTGATCTCATTATTCATTGATTTGGTTGAGCACTTAAAAGACATTCACTCTTGTGCAATTTGATTACATGACATTTGAGAAATGATATTAAGGCCCTCTTTGGACTGTTTGTGCCTTTCAAGCTAACCCTATGCATGCTTAAGCATAATTTTCCATTGTTAACCACCTTGAGCCTATATGTATGCCTTTTCTTTCAAGTAACCAATTATTACTTCTAACCTTAGCTTGAAAAACAAGAATTTACCTTTCTAAGGAACTCATGAGCTTTAATTTAGATGTGTTTTTCATGCTAAGTTTGGGAAGTTTGTTATTACAAAAAAGAAAAGGAAAAAGAGAAGGGTTGTGGTTATTTGGCAATGAATTCAATTCCATGTTTCTTGGTTGGCCAAATTAAAATAAAACTATAAAAAAAAAATGTAATTCTCAAGCGTGGTGTTGCAAAGTCTTTTAGTCAACGATTATATGCTCTTACATTGTGAGTTCCTTGGACTTTGTTGTATCCATTTCCTTCATTTCTCACTCACCTTACACCCTTAGCCCCATTACAACCTATAATAAAGACCTAAATTGATCCTAAATGTCATGTGGTTGATTTGCACACTTTTTTCGGCTTTTAAGTGTTTGGCATCCTTCTTGAGATCATAGTTATGCATGTTCTTCATTATTCTATTTTGAGTTAAGTCCCGTATGGTTTAGCTCTGTTCTCATATTTACTATTGAGTGTTGCATTGTACCCCTCTTCCGAGTGATTCATTTGTGAGAGGACAACTTTGGTGAGAGTTGAAGTTACATTTGTGCTTGGTATGATTTTTGAAATTGTGTGAAAACTGAAATTGGAGAATGAGTTCCATTTGGCCATCACACTACTACACTTGAGCATGTTGTGTTCTGAACTTTGCCGCCCTGTGAATAATGTGTAAACTGTGTTTTTCTTGTGCAAACCTTTGAGTCATTTGCATGAGTCACTCTCTCTTTGGAAGGTGTTCGGAAAGTTTTGTTTGGAGTCTTGTTTTAATTTCTGTTTTGCTCGAGGACTAGCAAAAGATAAGTTTGGGAAGTTTGTTCGGTTCATTTTTACACATGATTTTTCATGTTATTCACCCTTTTATTTTGAGTTAGTTCTTGACATTTTATAGCTTTTTTACTTCCTTTTTGTGTTTTCTTAGATTTTACCTTGGTTAGAATGAAAATGAGCTAAAAGTGCATTATTTGTTAGAATTTCTGTTTTTGTTCATTTTCGTAGGTCAACTTCTTGGCCTGGGATCAACATGCTCCGGTGCTCGAATGAGGTCATGATCTTCACGAGACTTGTTCCAATGGATGTTAACTACAACATATCCAAATTTGAGCTCCATTGGATAAGTATTGCCTATCCAACCGATCCAGAATGTTACCACAGCTCTGAAATCCGAACTTGGCCAGCTTTTACCTCCTTTGTGTTATCTTGATTTTCTTGTTACCATAACTCTTGGTAACAAGAAGTTACCTTAGCTTTGAGATATTTTCTGAAGCAATTGGCATCTTTGTGAGGACAAGGCTTCATCATTGGCAAGGGGACAATGGGCTAAGGCTTTATCAAAGGTGGTAGTTTTATATTAAAAGGTAAAAGCTGGAAAGGAGGTGAGAGGGAAGAGAAGTCAAAGGGCAATCTGATTTGGGGGAGCTTTGGAACGGGAGAGACGAATCATTCTATCATTCCAGACAACTAGAGAGCAGATTTTGGAGATTTGGAGCTAAGAGAAAGCCAAGGTGCAGCCAAGGAAAGTGGAGAAGAAGACTTCCACCATTGATGATCTTGAAGCTTTCATCATTTTCTGAAAATCTGTAAACTCTTTCTAATTTTATTTTGAGTTTGTATTTGGAATAAGTATGAGCAACTAAACTCCATAGCTAGGGTTTAGGTTGAAGCCCTAAATATGATTACCTTATTGTTTTGATACTTGAGTGTATGAATTTCTGGATATTGTTGATGAATTCCAATTCACCAAATTAATCTATCCTTGATGTGTGTTTTTCTTTGATTGATCACCTTTGAAAGCATGCTTCTTGAGATTGTTGGGGTTATGTGTATCTTCATGTTATCCTAAGCAATAAATGGATGAAGTAAGAATCATCCATGTGAATTGGTTTCTTGAATACCTAATGTAAACACCATGCTATTAGGATTCTTGTGATGTTCATATTCTCTTTGAACTTAATGGGTTCTCCTTGTAATTGAATCGAAGTACGAACCATACCTAGGTTCGGTTATAGGGAGGGCACAAGTATTGTAGCACGAACCATGCACTTTACATACATTAGAGAGAATCAATGCGTCTTGAGCCACGAACCATGGTCTTGATTGCGAACATCTTCATCAACACGTTTAGAGTTCATCACTTGAGTATTTATGAACATAGGTAGAATTGTTTAGGGTGGATTCCGAAACCCTAGTGTTTGTTACATTTTAATTTCACATCTTGATAATTCATCTCTGCCATTCTCATTTAAATTCGAAGTCCATTTACTTACATGCAATAGAAATAGATCACTTGAACCAAATCAAACCCCCCCCCCCCCAATGTGTGTGTGAGTTGCGTGTTCGACACGTTATGTGTCTTTGTTGCTGAATTTTATTTGTTTTCGTAATTTTTTTGGACTTTTGGTCCGCGCTGTGTTCTTGCATTTTCTGTGCTGAATCCAACCGTGTAAAGAACGTGAATTTTGGACGTACGGTTGGAAAGTTATAGGTCGAAAACTGAACAGAGGTCGGAACTGAAAACAGAGAAAAACGATTCTCTGAAGAAACGACCGGTCGCTAGTGTCTCAACGACCGGTCGCTCAACACACAATTCTCACATTTCGATTCTGCTCGAAAACGACCGGTCGCTTTTAACCAACGACCGGTCGCTTTTACTGTTCATGACCGGTCGCAAGTATCAAACGACCGGTCGCTCGTCACACAATTCTCACATTTCGATTCTCTCGAAAACGATCGGTCGCTGGTACCTGTTCACAGCACATTTTCTTCTTTTGTTTTGTTTGTTTCTTTTACATTTCTTTACTCCTTTTTTAATTTCCATTTTGCATTTGTGGTGTGTTAAATAAGTGTTCTCTTTGTACTCGAATTAGAACTTATAGGAAACCGACAAGTTCTTCGTGGGATCGACCCCGTACTTGTATAATCTATACTTCAATAGACTCGTGCACTTGCGGGTATTTTTAATTGGTTGTTTGCACATTAATTTGTGTCCTCTTAGGAATGCAACACCCATCCTTTCAATATTTACAACTTCTATTTCCTTCTTTATTTGCTAAAGTTCATGTGTCTGACTTCCATTGCGAAACTTGTATTTTTGCAAAAAGTCATCGTGCTTCGTTCCCTGTAAGCTCCAATAAAAGTCATGTTCCATTCTCTCTTATTCACTCCGATGTGTGGGGTCCATTTCATGTTCCTACTTACACTGGTGCTAAGTACTTTGTCTCCTTCATTGATGATTGTACTCGTGTCTCTTGGGTTTATCTGTTGAAAAATAAAAGTGATGTCTCATCCATTTTTCCTATATTTCATCACATGATTCAAACACAGTTTCATGTACCAGTGCAGTAGTCCGATCTAACAATGGGGGTGAGTATTTGAATTCTGAACTTAGAACCTTTTTTGAGCAAAATGGCATCATACACCAGACTTCCAGTCCATATACTCCTCAACGGAACGGTATAGCAGAATGTAAAAATCGTCATCTTTTAGAAGTGGCTCGTTCTTTATGCTTTGCTATGCATGTTCCAAAACGTTTTTGGGGTGATGCCATTTGCACAGCCGTGTACCTTATAAATCGTGTACCATCTCGGGTTCTCCAGGACAAATACCTATTCAGACCATTTCTCAATATCATTCTATTCCTTCAGTTCTTCATATTCAACCTAAAGTGTTTGGATGTGTTAGCTATGTTCATGTTCACCAACACAGTCGTGACAAACTAGATCCTCGTGCCCTTAAATGTGTGTTTGTCGGTTATTCTGTCTCACAAAAGGGGTACAAGTGTTACTATCCCCCATCAGGAAATTTTTTTTATTTCTATGGATGTTACATTCTGAAGAAGAGGCCTATTTTTCGGTCACTCCTCTTCAGGGGAGAATGATGGAGAGGAAGAGCAGTTCCCTGATATTGGATATGTACCATCACCTAATACTGCTGATACACATGATACACATGATACACATGAAAAAGAGTTGCAAGTGTACCAAAGAAGGAAGAGAAATGAAGTAGTAATAGATCCTCCACTTCCTGACCATGTTCCAAATCAACCTGCTTCTTTGCATGAAGATCATTCTGAGGTAATTCCACAATCCCCGTCACCTTTCATACATACTGATAATGTTGATAACCATGATATTTCAGCTAGGGATAATCTAGATGACTCAAATGAGTCTATAGATGTCTCTAATTCTCCTCGTTTTCCAATTCGTAAAAATCGTGGGATACCTCCAGAAAGGTTTGGCTACTCTACAGTAAAAGCTGTTCAATATCCAATATCTGATTATGTGTCTAACCATCGTTTATCCAGTTCTTATATTGCTTTTACAAACCACATATCTTCTGTGTCTACACCTAGTAGCTTACAGGATGCTCTTGGTGACCCAAAGTGGAAAATTGCTATGGTTGAGGAGATGGAGGCACTACAGAAAAATTGTACCTGGGAACTTGTTGACTTGCCTAAAGGCAAGAGACCCGTTGGTTGTAAATGGGTGTTTACTGTGAAACACAAAGCAGATGGATCAGTAGAGAGATACAAGGCAAGATTGGTAGCAAAAGGCTACACTCAAACTTATGGTGTTGATTACTCAGAGACTTTTGCGCCAGGAGCTAAAATCAACACTATTCGAGTCCTTTTATCTCTTGGCTGCCAACCTAGACTGGCCGCTACATCAATTTGATGTGAAAAATACTTTCCTACATGGTGATTTAAAAGATGAGGTGTATATGAATCTTCCACCTGGGTTTGTTATGGAGACTGATGTTGGCAAGGTGTGCAAGCTGAGGAAATCTTTATATGGACTGAAACAATCACCTAGGGCTTGGTTTGGGAGATTCAGTTTGTCTATGAAAAGATTTGGGTACAAACAGAGCAATTCTGATCATACACTGTTTTTGAAACACAGGAAAGGACAAGTGACAGCCTTGATTAGTTATGTAGATGATATGGTTGTTACAGGTAATGATGAAGAGGGGATCACAGAACTTCAGAATTACTTGGCTCAAGAATTTGAGATGAAAAACCTTGGGGTACTAAAATACTTTCTTGGAATTGAGGTGGCAAGATCTAAGCATGGCATCTCTTTGTCTCAAAGAAAGTATATCCTAGATTTGTTAAGTGAGACTGGTATGCTTGCTTGCAAACCAGCAGCCACTCCAATGGAGCAAAATCATAAGTTTGGAGAAAGCCTTGATCAGATTCCAACAAATAAGGAAAGGTATCAGAAGTTGGTTGGAAAACTAATCTACTTGTCACATACACGACCTGATATAGCCTATGCTGTTAGTGTGGTTAGTCAATTCATGCATGCCCCTAGTGAGAGTCATATGGAAGCTGTTCTTCGAATACTTAGATACTTGAAGTCAGCACCAGGAAAAGGATTGATATTTACTAAACATGGTCATCTAGATGTTCAAGCCTATACAGATGCTGATTATGCCGGGTCCATTGTTGATAGAAGATCCACATCTGGATACTTCACCTTTGTTGGGGGGAATTTGGTTACATGGCGTAGCAAGAAACAAAAAGTGGTATCCAGGTCAAGCGCTGAAGCCGAATAGAGAGGCATGTCTCATGGTGTGTGTGAACTCATGTGGTTGCGAAAATTGTTGAGAGACTTGGGTTGCAAATCCAAGAAGGCTATGAATTTATATTGTGATAAGAAAGCTGCCATTAGCATTGCCCACAATCCAGTTCAACACGATCGTACTAAACACGTTGAAGTGGATAGACACTTTATTAAGGAGAAGCTGGATGCTGGAATTGTTGACTTTCCATTTGTTAAAACTGAAGATCAATTGGCCGACATCTTGACAAAAGCTGTATCAAGTAAAATTTTCATTCATGCCTCGACAAGTTGGGCATTCGAAACATCTATGCACCAGCTTGAGGGGGAGTGTTGACACGTGGTTAGTCTGCCATGAAGAAAACAACATGATGGAAGCAACATGCTGCCATATGTAAAAGAAGATGCTGCCAGATATAATAGGAGAAGACATCATCATGGAGACTGCTGTAATATTATTTCTTTTTGTAAACTATTCCATTGTACAGCTATTACTTTAATAGCTATTTATGAAACTCGTGAAAAGGAATGAACAGAAGAGAAACCATTCTCTGGTTTTCACAATAAAGAGGGCCAAACCCTTCCTCTCCCAGCTTATTAGCTTCAGAGAAGTTGTTATTAGCTCTGTATCATTCTTTCCACCTCCATCACCAACATTACCTAGAATCTCATCATATTTCTTCCTGTGCTCCCTATTTCAGTAATATTTTGTCAGATGGCTATTTGTTAGGATTTCAAGAATCTGCGTGATAGAGAGAGAGAGAGAGAGAGTGGTAGGACAAACAAAGGCACCCAACTAGGGACAGTGAGGAAAGAAGATTGGCTGCGCTTTGAGCCTTCACTTTGCTATAACGTTGGCTGGTACCACATAAGAACTAATCTTACCTTCCATGAGCTTTTGGAAAGCCCTGACACTACTACAAATTTGTTAATAGACTACACTACATAGGCATCGGAAAAACAGAAAAACGATGCCATTATGGTATTAGGCATCGGGCACTAAAATAGCATGGTATTAAGTACTTAAAGACTTCACCACTTTTTACGACCGATGTCTTTTATACAATATATAGCATCGGTACAGTAAAATAGGGATGCCTATTACAATTTTTTTTGAAAAAAATCTGAATTTCTAGCGCCTCTACATTTCTAAGTGAAAATTTATACCAATGCACAAAATTTTCTTTTAGTGCATGAGTCAAAATTTTACTTATGACATGTTTACTAATTCGTAATTGGATTATGAGGAATTGAATTTAGGAGGAGTTGGATTGAGCATAATTAGATTCCAGATTCCTATTGAAGTTGTTTATTAAACTATATGGAATTGGGGTAGGAGTGATACTAATTATTAAAATGTCCTCATTGTTGGGTTAAAGTATATGACAAATTTGGAATTTTAAAAATTTTTAGAGGATATAATTGGTAAAAAAGATGAATTCCTAATGAATTCCTATTACAATAGAAATAGTTCAATTCTTTTATTCATTAGAATTTTATTCTAATTTTAACATAATATTTTTTAGATGAGACATTAACAAAAATATTTTAAAAAAATATTTCATATATTGATTACATTACATGATTTATTTGAATAAAAATATTACATTTTCTTTATTTTTGTTATTTTTAAATTGTACGTACCAGACACGTTTTTTCACTGTTTTTATTTTTTGGATATATTTTTCAAATACTCTACCAAATGTATTCTCGAATCCTGAAAATACAAATGTGTTAATTATTTTTATTTTCTGAAAATATTCTCCTATGGGCCTTAAGTCTCACTCTGATCTTGCGAATAACAATGACAACCAGCCATCACCGAGCATTCATCGTCCTCTTCATCAACAACCTAAGTCTCACTTTATTCAAGATAGATGCTCTCGCTCGACTCTCGCTCGAAAGGTAGATCTGAAATCGACTCTCTCTTTCTGATTTGCTTTGAGCTTGCAGATTTTTGGTTGATTTTGTGTTTTTTCATTGGGCTGTAAATTAGGGCTGAATCTTGTTGGTCGCATGTTCGTTTATTTGGAGGTTTCAAACCCCAAGCTTTTATAGTTTAGATCTGGTTACTTTAGGCACTGAGCTAGTGTGTTCTCCTCCATGGCATAGCTTCTAGATAGTGGTTTTAAGAATTTTTGTTTCGGTGTAATTTGGGGTTGAATATGGATGAAGCTGGAATTGGGGATTCTATGTATTGTTATTATATATATATATATATATATATATATATTTTTTTTTTTCAATTAATCTTTTGGGTTTGATTCGGGCATCATTTGTAGGTATTCGATTAATTTTTTTTATTTATAAATTTCTTCTTTTAATCCAAGAAATATTTAGTTAGGTCATGAATATGTAGATTAACACTGCATTTTTATTTTTATTTTTGCAATTAAGAAATCTTGTATGCCAATTTAAAGTACGTTTAAAGAGTGCTGCTATTTCCATCCCTAATTCTATTTTTTCACACACCCTATCTTTAAAATTTTAAAAATAAATGTAATCCTTTGTAAAATGACTTATAAGGATTTAGAGGAAAAATATTTAATATTTAATATAAAGTTCAAAATAATTAACATTAATGTAAAATGTAATGTTTAAATATTTTTTAAAAACTTTAACAAAGGGAAGAAACATCAAGCTCGTCGGATTTGGAAACATCCACCAAATTCAAACTTTTTACATTAAAAAAATATAAATAATACAAATAAAAATGGAAGAAATCCCAAAGAAGTGAGAGCAGCTACCCAAAGTCCCAACTCACCCACTGTCGACAACTACTCTCTCTACCACATCAAAATTCTCATTCAAATTCCACCAAAACCAACTCTAGCCCCAACCCCACCCAACCCATGCCCGACCCCTTCTCTCTCATCCCAAAACTTAACAAGACTCCCATGGAAGTTTGGGGGAAGAAGTGGTTTGGGAGATTATGGTGGTTGTGGTTGTTTGGGTATTGTGTTTATGAGGGAGGATTATGGTAGGACTGGGTGGTTAGGGTAGCTGGGGGCGGTGGGGATTTGTGGGTACAGATTTGGGTTATTTTTAATTATTATTATTACTCAAGGTATGTTAGGAATAACGGTGAGTGAAAAAATAGGATAAGAGGTGCAAATGGCAGTACTCGTGTTAAAATACCATCATTACTCCTCATCAAAACATGATTCACTTGAAAAGCTATCCACATTCGTCATCCAGTAATCCAAAAAAAAATCATAATTCTCCCCTAAAAACGGAAATAAATTAACAAATCAACCAAATAGATATTTACCTTATCGAAAAATACCAAATAGGTATTTACCTTATCAAAAAAACCAAATAAATATTTATATATCTGTTCTCTTGCTCCAACACCAATCAGAATATTTTATTATTTGATTTGATTTGACTTGCCTGATATTAAGCCTCCTATTTATAATTGTATTTATATTTGTACAATCCTTGTATTTGTATTTATGTTGACTTTCGTAGGATTGCTTGCTTATTTACGCAAAATGCCCATCAGAATCAAACTATCTTATTTTATTTTAAAAAAAATATTTCAAATTTGAAATTCTTTTTCATATTCCAATAAATCATTAATAAATACACATTATACAACCAATTCTACCTATTGCTACAATATCTGTAATATACACTGATATGATAGTATACTATCAATTAAAAGCAATATTTTATTGAAAAGTAAGATACGTATTGGAAGTCAAATATTTATATTTAATATTTTATTAGAAAGTTACCCGAACCACAATAAATTTCCTTGATATTTATTATAGAGTGCTGCTAAACGAACCTTAAAATTAACTGAGTACACCCTACTATCAAACTATTTATTGAGTTACTAATTTACCCTAATATAAAATGACCAAAAAGAATATATTGAATTGTAAAACAAATGTAATTTTAATAAGTACACCCTACTCACCATATTCAACCCAATAATAGTAAGGAGCAATTAAAGTCATTGACCAATCCTCTAATGTCACGAAAATCAATTTCGTAACTTAAAAAACGTAACTACAGCTTGTTTTTTTTTTATTTTGGGTAGCGAACGGATTTATATAAATAGCTAGAGTGTATAGTGCGATCAAATCATATCGAGGATAAGCAAAATGAAAGTACAAACATTACGGGTGTTGTGCTATTTTATGCTCTTGGCTTCATTAGCCTTCAATCCAAGTTCCTGCTCCACTGGGAAAACGTTCTATGTGAATTTTGTCAACAATATGGAGAACAAACCACTTGACATCAGTTGTGAATCTCTTGATATCAGTCGCAGTCTTCCTACCGCTGGATCACAGTTGGAAATTGAAGTTGATTTCGAGGTTACAAAGCAATTCAATTGTGACCTGCGGTACTCAACTTACCATGCTACGATTATTGCATTTAGAGACGAAAACACTTTTGTTATTGATTGTGGTGGAGTGTATTGCATGTGGAATGTGAAGGAGTATGGAATATTGTTATTTAGGCCAAAACACAATGATTTTATAAAGATGTATGACTGGGAAAAGCAAACTATAACATAAAATTTGTCGGGCTTTTGGCTCTAATATATTTGTACTCCAAATAAATATAATAAGGGGAATTGTTTTTGTTTAGTTTCCTCTTACTTTTTATTTATTTATAAAATTTATATATCTTGGTTTTGTTTTGGAACCTGATCTTGGAGTCTAGTTAGGGCAGTGAGTCCGCCCCTCACGGCCCGTTTGACACCTCTATTGGCGGACCTAGAGAGGCGCAAGGAGTTGCATATGCACCTCCCATCGCCGGAAAGAGCTTTGGAGGTTGTGGAATTTGCCAAGAGCTCCTTCTCCGTTGTCGAGTAATTGAGCTGGGCATCGTTCAAAGTGCGGCTGCCATAATAAATTACATGCGGTAACTTCTCCTTCCTTTGCCCTAGAACAGCACCAACTGCATAATCACTGGCATCACACATTAGTTCAAAAGGTAAACTCCAATCCGGAGCAGTGATAATAGGTGCAGTGGTTAGAAGCTGTTTTAAAGTGTTAAAAGCATGCAAACAATTTTCATCAAACTCAAATGAGGCATCTTTAGCAAGGAGGTTGCACAGGGGTTGGCTGATCTTGGAGAAATCCTTGATGAAGCGCCGATAAAAACCAGCGTGTCCTAGGAAAGATCGGATTCCTTTCACTGAAGTAGGTGGTGGCAACTTAGCAATCAAGTTAATCTTCGCTTTGTCCACTTCTATGCCCTTGTTGGAAATCAAATGACCTAACACAATTCCATGGTTAACCATAAAATGACATTTTTCCCAATTCAAAATAAGATTAGTTTCCCTGCATCTTTCCAAAACCAAGGTTAGATTAGACAAACAATTATCAAAAGAAGAACCGAATACGGAAAAGTCATCCATGAAAACCTCTATGATTCGCTCTACCATATCAGAAAAAGATACTTAGCATACACCGCTGGAAAGTGGCTGAGCGTTACACAATCCAAATGGCATTCTCCTATACGCAAATGTTCCAAATGGGCAAGTAAATGTAGTCTTCTCTTGATCTTCCGGCGCAATGGGGATTTGATTGTAACCTGAATAACCATCCAAAAAACAGTAATGTGAGTGACCAGCTAACCTTTCTAACATTTGATCAATAAATGGAAGGGGAAAATGATCTTTGCGAGTAGAAGAGTTCAACTTCCTGTAATCAATACAAACTCTCCACCCAGTTTTCATGCGAGTTGGAACCAGTTCATTATTCTCATTTTGTACCACTGTAATTCCAGATTTTTTTGGGACGACATGCACTGGACTAACCCACGCACTATCCGAGATGGGATAAATAACGCCAGCATCTAATAGCTTTAAAACTTCAGCTCGTACAACCTCCTTCATATTGGGGTTCAAGCGCCTTTGCGCTTCAATGATTGGCTTCGAGTTCTCCTCCAAAAGTATCCTATGCATACAAACTGGTAGGCTTATACCGCTCAGTATCAGCGATGGACCATCCAAGCACTGATTTAAACTCTCTTAATACACGCAGCAGCTTCTCCTCTTCAATGGAAGTGAGAGTGGCGGCGATGATGACTGGTAATGTATCACTATCTCCCAAATATGCATACTTGAGATGTTCAGGGCAGAAGTTTGAGTTCAAGTTTAGGTGCCTTCTCAATAGATGGTACAATTCGAGCTATTGGAGGGCCAAGGCTTTCCACCTCATGCCGCCACCTTGGAGGGTAAGTTGGGGCAGAATTTAGTGCCACCACCATGTCCAAAGCTTCCTCTTCCGCTATTGGTTGTAACTCAGGATTTGCTAAGCAAATCTGTAACAGATCATTGGTGGAATTTGCTAAGAAGTTTGCATGTGCAAGGGTCTCGACAATGTCAACGCGACTGCACTCTTCCAAGTCCCCCGGTTTTTTAACAGCTTCAAACACCTTAAACTCAATGGATTCGCCTTGAACTCTCAAAGTTAAAGTACCTTGTTGCATATCAATCAATGTACCAGCTGTAGCAAGGAAGGGACGGCCTAGCAAAAGTGGGATGTCACGGTCTTCCTCCATGTCAAGAACCAGGAAATCAGCCGGCAACACAAATTGCTTCACTTTGATCAACACGTCTTCAATGATTCCCCTCGGATATGTGACTGATCTGTCCGCAAGTTGAAGAGAAACGGGAAGTACTCTTGAGCTCTCCAATACCTAATCGCTGAAAAATAGACAAAGGCATAAGGTTAATGCTTGAGCCTAAATCTAAAAATGCTTTATCAAATTGCACATCACCAACAATACAAGGAATTGTAAAACTCCCTGGGTCCGTCAGTTTTGGAGGCAATTTCTTGAGCAACACCGCACTGCACTCTTCAGTCAACAACACTTTTTCATGGGGTGCGAATTTTCTCTTGTTTGTACATGCATCCTTCAAAAATTTTGCATAAGAAGGAAGTTGTTGAATTGCTTGAAGCAAGGGAATGTTGATCTGCACTTTCTTAAAAAATTCCAAAATATCAAACATGTGTTGGTCCTGCCTTTGCTTGTGAACACGATGTGGGAAAGGCAAGGATGGCGTGTAACTCTCTTCCTTTGGCTTCTCGGCTACAGCTGTAATAGATGATGTAGGTGGGACTATTTTTGGCTTGTTAGAAGTAATATCCACCTCCTCACCACTCTTCTTGACATGATCTTCAGCGTGGCCAGCATTTGGTGCATCATTCTCTTGTGGACCGTACAATTTTCCACTTCGCAGCGTTCTAATAGCCTTGGCATGCTCAGAATTTCGAGGATTAATTTCAGGTTGGCTTGGGAATGTACCTTGCGCCCTCTCATGCACAATAGTAGCCAGCTGACCTACTTGAGTTTCTAACTTAGTGATGGACGCTTGCATAGTATTCTGATTTTGTTGAGAAGTCTGCACAAATTGAGCGATTAAATCCTCCAATGCTGGTTTCTTAGGCTCACTTGAAGGCTGCCCTTGGTGATGGATAGGACGAGTAGAGCTAGCTTGTTGTTGCTGGTTGCTCCATGAAAAATTTGGGTGGTTACGCCACCCCGATTATAGGTGTTCGAATATGGATCGTTTCGAGGTCGCTGAAACGAATTAACTTGGAGAAGTTGCTCAGAACCTTGCGTAGTAGATGGACAAAGCTCCATCGGATGAGTTGGGTCAGAACAAATGGCACAAACTTGCTGTGGGGAAGGTGGAATAACAGCACGCATAAGAGTTTCAAGTTTTTTCTCAAGGCTTGAAATTTGAGCAGCCACCGCAGTGTCGGTGTCAACTTCATAAACTCCTACCTTCTTTGTCCGCTCACTACCCCATTGTTGATTATTATTGGCAAGCAAATCAAATTGATCAAACGCTTCTTGAGGTGTCTTCTCCATCAATGCCCCTCCACACGCAGAGTCAACCATTCGTTTGTTTCCTGTCGTAAGTCCTTCATAAAAGAAGTGCATCTGCATCCAATCAATAATGCCATGATGAGGGCATTTTTGCAGCAACTCTCTAAATCTCTCCCAAGCTTCATAGAATGGCTCATGCTCTCCTCGACTAAAATGCATGATATCTCTTCTAAGCTGATTCGTTTTTCTGCGCAGGGAAGAATTTCTGGAGAAAGTTTTGAGCTAATCCCTCCCATGAATTAATGGATTCAGCTGGTAGTGAGTGAAGCCAAGCTTTGGCTCTATCCTTTAATGAAAACGGGAACAATTTCAGCCTAACCACTTCATCAGAGACATTTAGGATCTTGATCGTGCCACAAATGTCAAAAAATTCCCGAATATGCATGTTAGGATCTTCGTTCGACTTTCCATAGAAAGATGGTAACAAGTGAATCATTCCAGACTTGAGTTCAAATGAATTTGCTTCAACTGCTGGTACTACAATACATGATGGAGTGTTGGAAAGAGTTGGGATGGAGTACTCCTTCATAGCTCGAGCAGGTTGTACTCGTTCCATTGCTTCCTCTTGCACTAATTGTTGTTCCCCAACGTTCTTGTCACTCTTCTCGTTTATGTTTTCGACAGAACCTCCGTCTTCTTGATGTTCCAGTGAATGAGTGAATTTGTCTTTTTGTTTCCTAACTGTTCTCTAATCTCAGGATCAAACGGTGTAAGGTCTTGACCTTGAGAGCGTCTTCCTATCATACACTCAGTCAAACCTAATAAACAAGACAAACAAGGAACACAAGTCAATTCCAATAATCCGAAATTTTCCAATGAATAAAAAAAATGAATTTAATAAATAAAAAAAAATGAAAAAAAATAAAAACTGAAAAGCGAAATTAAGATTGAACTAAATCGTAGTTGACGAAGCCAATCCCCGGCAACGGCGCCAAAAACTTATTGTGAATTTTAGACAACCTGAAAAATTGAGATTATAAAGATTAGTCTAAACACAAATTATACTCGCAAGTGCACAAGGTCAATCGTAATATAGCATGGCAAATACGAGGTCATTCCCACGAGGATTGAGTTCAACTTCCAATTAGTCTAACCTAATTTCCTTCACAAAATACTCTAACTACTCTAATTATATAAACAAGAAATTAAACACGTAGCATACTCACGTAAACACAAAAGGGGTTTTTGAAAGACTGATTTAATTAACAACGAAATTAAAAGACAAAATAAGTAGAAAGTCACGAAACACAAGGATGAGAAATTCAAATTGATAAAAGCACTAGGACAATGAATTCACCACTAGTAATCCGATCCAGCCTCCTATTCACCTACCTATTTACTAACCATTTGATGTCGCTGCTTAGTTTTCCTTTTTCATGAATTACCTATGGTATTTAGGCTAACTCGTATATTCCTACATGCAATTCGCCTATGGTATTTAGGTCAAATATCAACACATAGAAACTCATTAAGATCAGTGAAAACCTCAAACAAGCATGTAAACCCTAGGAGTATGGTATTTACCCTAGACGAATTACAAATCATAATCACAAGAAGCAAGCCTCAAATCAAGTATGGTATTTACTCTAATTTGCATCTGATTACTCAATTAAAAGTCTAGATGGTGATCAAGCATCAAGATAATCAACCAAGTTATTAAACACAGTGATTAAGAATCCAACATCAAACGGCAATCAATAGATAGGTAAAATAAGAAAACTAGATTATCATACTAGGGCTACGTCATGCCCTAGCAAAAGAAAATTAGTTACTCATAAACTTAGAATTCGATATAAACAAAAACATAAGGAAGAAACAATAAAACTTAGCCAATTGCGGTACTCTTCCGGCGTCTCCAATTTCTCCTAGTCTTTTCGTCCTCCTCAAGGAGTTGTTTCTCATGCTTAAATAGGACACCCCACGTCTATTCCTACCCTTGGGCTTTTACAGTAGCCCAACAATAAAGAAAAACCTAATTAAAACATAAATCCAAAATGGGTAAGTACTTGACTCCTCTTCCTACTTGTACCTGGGATAACATGTTAGTTACTTTTCTTGCACGTTTGGGGTTGTTCCTCCTCCAAGAAAAATCGGGAAAAATATGTAAATTGTAGATTTTTGTCTTATCTTTCCATCCATATATCGTACGCCTTGATAAAAAATCAGGAAAGTCTTCAAATGGTCATTCTTCCACAGCAGCACAGTTTTGACGGGATTGCATCTTATGCTGACTTAACTTCAAAGACTGCTCTCATTGGCTGCTCCGAAAATTCTAGAAAAATTCCACAATCATCTTCAAGATCTTAGCTTTCATCTCCAATTGGTCTTGTGCTAAAACTCCACCAAAAAGTCGTATTTCCGTTGAAAACAAATTACTTGCTCTGGAAAGCTGAAAATTGAGAAAATAAAGTAATAAGTCCTTTTAAAACCAAATTCTCCTACAAAAACTAAGTATAAAAAGTACATAAATATGTAATTTTATGGACTTATCACTCTATACGACTACTACTCTCCATAGTAGCACAAGAGGACATGGAGGTGGAGCAAATGGATGTGAAGACTGCTTTCCTTCATGGGGAATTGGAGGAAGACATCTACATGAGCCAACCTCAAGGGTTCATTGAAGCAGGGAAGGAAAATCTGGTTTGCAGGATGAACAAGTCTTTATATGGGCTGAAGCAATCTCCAAGACAGTGGAACAAGTGCTTCGATTCTTACATGATGAAGATTGGGTATAGAAGATGTGAATCTGATTGCTGTGTATACACTCATGCATTCAAGGATGGTAATATCATCCTTTTGCTTCTTTATGTTGATGACATGCTAATTGCATGTAAAGACATGTCAAAAATCCAGAATTTGAAGACATTGCTTGGAAGGGAGTTTGACATGAAGGATCTTGGTGCTGCACAAAAGATCCTAGGAATGGAGATAAGGAGAGACAGAAATGAAGGCAAGTTGTTGCTGTCACAAAGCAAGTACATTTCCAAGGTACTTGAAAGGTTCAATATGATGGATTGCAAACCGGTGTCTACTCCTTTGGCGGAGCATTTCAAGCTAAGTGCGAAGGAATGTCTTTCTACGGATGTGGAGAAGGAAGAAATGAGTAAGGTTCCATATTGATGGTCCTCAAAAGAGGTGTTTTAAAAATTTATAAACTCGCAAGCGCACGAATCGAATATAGCATAAGCGTGTAAGAGCGAGATCGTACCCAAGGGATTGCGTGTAAAGATAGACAACCAATTATACCCAAGTTAATTTCATTGCCAACCTAGTTGATTCAAATGGTGATTTGTTTGTTGATAAAGAAAATTAAATAAAGCATGAAACAAATATGGAAATGACAATAAACTGAAATTAAGATTTAAATTTATGAGAAAAAAATAACTAAGGTATTAGAATCCACACCATTATTCTATCAGATCCTAATTATTTATCTTTCAAATCCCATGAAGTAGCAATCTAGAAATCAATCTACTGCTTTCTCAAGATTTATCAATTAAGCTTGTAATTTAGATCATAAGTAAATTTTCCTTCCCTTCATAAGTACAAATTTTAAGCATAAAATGTAAACAAAATTATTTAACTACAAAGGATCAAAGTTTCCTAAGCATCCTATGTGAAAAAGTTTATTTGAATAACAAAATATCAAAGAAATTTATAAATTAGAAATATAAACCAAGGATGAATTAATAGATTAATCCAAACTCTTAACTACCACAAATACATGTTATATGTCACAATACATGATAGAAGTTGTGAAAAGAAGATTAATCTATTAATCATGTGAAGTGAAAATTATAATCATTGAACACCACAATATTTGAGAATTGAAAATAAAAACTAGAACTCTATTTAATAATGGTGTTTCATCCAACCTTAGTTAAGTATTTTAGCTAGACATAATTAAGAATTTAAAACAAAACAAAGAAATTAAAATACATAATTTACATGAGAACTAGGAAAGGTGAAGAACAATTTTAAGAGAGTTATTAGCTCTCGGTTCTTTCCTTTCTATCATTGTTCTCTTTCTTTCTCCCTTTCTCTCTCTCTTTCTCTCTTCCTTTCTTTCTTTCTTTCCTTCTGCTGTGTATCACTCTTGAATTTCTCCACCCTTTCTCTCTTGAGTTGCTGCCTATTTATAGAAGCATGAAGTCCCTTTCATTCCAGCTGCATATGCAAGCTGTCTTCTAGAACCTGTCTTGGTGTGTGACAGCCTGTGGATTGAGTTTTTATCCAATTGCTCCAATTTTTGGATATGTATTAGTCGACATCTTATTGAACAAGTGTCATGAAGGATATTTATTCATTTGAGCATGGGAGAATTCGGTTTTCAGGTCTGCAAATGGACTGTACAGCATGAGCTGTAAAAGGCAAAGTCATCAAATCCAACTTGAGTTCTTCCTCTCTTTTTGCAACACATTGCTTATTCCTCCTCCTCCTCATGCCATTGGTGGAAGACACTTAATATCTACAAACAACTACTCATTAAATACAAAAACAAAGATTGGAATAGCCAATACAAATACTCTAATAAATTTACATAATACAAAAGAAAATACTAACAAATATAAATTTAAGGATAAAACTTGTATTTATTTTGTGCTCATCAAATACCCCAAAACCTATATTTTGCTAGTCCTCGAGCAAAAGAAAATAAAAACTAAGTAGAAAAGAAAACTAAACCACTTTCGCAGGGATCTCGATTGCATTTAGCATATGCAACAAGCCTTTAAACCCCTAGGTTACCCTAGTGGACGAGTATAGTCTCGTGAGGGCTTTCAGTGATGATACCCACAAACATCAAAATGAGAGATTAAAAAATTTATGCTACAACAAAATTGAAAATTTAAACAAATGCTTAACCATCATCAAAGCTATTTGGATTGAAAATTCATGAACAATTTTTTAAAAGAGCAAACATGCTTCAAATTAATCCCCACATAAAGTCTTGATCACTTATAATCATTTAGTAAATTTTTCATTTGTTTCCTTTGGTGTTTAAGTGAACCAACACATTTTAGAGACAAAACTCAATTTCAATCACAGTAACCTCATTATTTCAATCATTATCAAAATTCAGTGCAAATAACTAACCAAGGCATTTATATACTTCTTCATTATTTCAATTATTACCTACTTGATCTGACCTTTAGTCTAAAGTGGTGACTAAAGGAAGGAACGTGGAGGACAAGCTGATATCTTATCTCTTGTCCATTGGCTTGTGTAGGTAATGGGGTGAAGTAAGATAACACAAGAGGAGAAGAAAACAAGTTGAATACTAAGAAGTGGCAGAAGCTGGAGTTAGAGTTGGAGTTTCTGTTTTGTCAAGAAAGCCAAGTGGAGAGCAAGAGAGTTCTCTAAGTGTATCAAGGTGTTGAGCAAGGGTGAGAGAGAAACAGATTGTGAGGGTAGTGTTCTAAAGGGGTTTCCTTTTGTAAACCAAAGTTGTAACCTATCTTCATTAGTGAAATTTCTCAAGGTGATCACCAAAGAGGATGTAGGCAAATTGCTGAACCTCTATAAACACTTGTGTCATTTGTGCTTGGTTAATTTCTGTGTGTGTGTGTAAGTCTCATCCATCATTGAGTTCTTTGTCCAAAGTCCATCAACAACAAGATCTTTAAGGGCAGTGAGTTAGTCATTAATTCACAACAACTTCAGCGTAAAGAGACAGACATCTTCTGTCTTGTGTTGAAATGGTTTTGTAGAGAACGTTGCTAGAAAAGGGAAATTCAGGAGACCTGGAAAATCAGTATAGCTCGCTCTTGTCTTCTTAAATCTCAAATTCAGTGTCATAATCATGTAGCTTCGTTTTTTATGGTCCAAAGAAAACCCGAAAAATTGGACCAAGGCAAGACTCCAATGTGAGGGAGACTAAAATAAGTACAAGTTTTTATTAAATTAAAAAACTCACAGCTATCCCTTACGGGCCGACCCGGTGTGAACGGGGATTAGTCTGGGTTGTGGTTAAGGCTTAAAGGTGCCACCCATAGTTAGAGCCTATCCAGGACCACCTTATGGTTCATACCAAAAAAAAAAAACTCACAGCTATAGCCATCAATGGATCTGGGTTGTGCTTTGAGTTTTGAGTCCCCTCCCCTGCATAGGCAAGTGTTTTTTCCCCAAGATTGTTCCTTTCTAGGTCTTGTTCTTTTGGACTCTTGGCCCCCACAGGAAAAAAAAAAGGAGCACAATCAAACAATACTCAAAAGAAAAGAAAAACATTACATTTAACAAATTATAAGCAAATAAGGTCCATTAAGCTAGGAGTTTGTCACTCTGTTTTTATTTTTCATTCATATAGCTAGCTTTGAAACCTTTCAGAAACAGAAACAAAATTATAAAACCTCTATCGAGCTTCTGGCGTACTAATGGTGACTACATTAGTGGAAATACTTATAGAAGTTTGAGAAGAAGAACCAACAGCACTCGAATTCCCATGAGTTAAATAAGCAGGTTCTTTCGTGGGTGGAAGAGATGTAGCTTCATTGCTCAGCATAAAAACTACAGAAGACATTGTTGGACGATCAGCCGAGCTTCTTGAACACAAAAAAGCCCAACATGGATACACCTCAGAGCTTCATGAAGGGGGCATGCTTCTCTTCCTGATTCATCAATCACCACCATTCCTCTGCCTTCTTTCCATAACTCCCATGCCTATGATTACAGATACATCTATAAGCTCATGAATCTTGCATGACCATTCACTTACTTAAGTTTGAAGATTGCAGTTAATTGCAAATTTGAAATTCTTAAAAACAAAACGATTAGGTATAATAACATTTTCTAACACTTACCCATCCAGCAAGAGTTAGCGGATAATCACAACGATAAAAAGCAGCATTCTTCTTTCCACTTAAAATCTCTAACAGCAACACTCCAAAGCTAAATACATCCAATTTCTCAGAAAAATGGCCATATAGTGCATACTCTGGTAACATGTAGCCGTTGCATGAATTAATGAGTTAATAGTAGACAAGTAAGCAATAACAATGATTCACTGAGGTTTAGTGCAGGTCTGGAAAACATGTGCCATGTATACTTACTATGTCCCAACAACCCTGTTGGTATTTGCTTCAATTTGATTTATTCCAAAAATCCTTGCCATCCCAAAGTCTGAAATCTTGGGGTTCATTGTTCCATCCAACAGAACATTACTCGCTTTTAGGTCCCTGTGAATGATTTTCAATCTAGAGTACTTATGGATGTAAAGTACTTCCTGAGCAATACCTTCTATGATTCGAAAGCATTTACCCCAATCCAATTTTGTCTTTTCGGATGGATCTGATTGGATAAACCATGAGGAAGAATGAGTTTAGTGTTTTTGTATAAAATTTGGAAAAATATTTTTGAATTGAATTACAGAGCTTTTGTATACATGGAAAAAAAGGCTGCAAAAAGGTAATCCACTGTGATGTCCCAGAAATCAGGAATATCAAAGTATTAATCTAAGAAGAGATGGGCATATACCAAACAATAATTTGTCCAAACTTCGATTAGGCATGTACTCATAGATCAATACCATTTCCTTCTCTTCATTACAGCAACCCAAGAGCCTAACAAGATTGGTATGTTGGAGCTTGGCTATAAGCTTTAATTCATTCATGAACTCCTCATGTCCTTGGCCTAACTTCTTTGACAACCTTTTCATCGCTACTTCTTCATTCTCAAGCAAAATTCCCTGTGGATGATTAAAAATCCGACACACAGAGAAGTGCTTCTTAACAACTAAACTTAAGCACGCAAACTACTACAAAAAGTACAGAAGAAGTTGTCTTATCTATCAAGAACAATGTACTTTGCATTTAGGGCACAATGTGGAACTCTCACCTTATAAACAGGGCCAAATCCTCCCTCTCCCAGTTTATTAGCTTCTGAGAAGTTGTTTGCAGCAGCTAATATACTGCTTAAACGGAATAGTAGTAGTTCCATATCACTATTTCTGCCCCCAGCACTAACATTGCTTATACTCTCACTTATACTTCCTCCTATGGCCCCTGTTTCAGTCTTATTGTTAGAAGTTAGCTAGAACATCATTTGTTTGGACTGTCCGCTTGCACGTGTGTGTGTGTGTGTGAGAGAGAGAGTACCTTCCTTTCTCACAGTTTTGTTCCATAAGAAATAGCCAAAAATAATTGTCAGCAACCCTGCTGTTGCTGAGACTATTGCAATTACAAGGGAGCGTCTGGCAGCATGACCCGTTTCGCCTGCAAAGAAAAGAAAAAGATCCCATTGACCAGTAAAAAGTATGGCTCCAAAAATGATCACTTTCTGGCTAACTATGTCCTGCAAAGAAAAGTGATGAACACGAATAAAAATAGTTTGCCCGAGACCGTGATTCTCTACCAGATCCATCAGGTCGCCAAACCATGTCAAACAACTCGTTATACTTCCTTCTGTCACATTTGCATAAACATAAGCTGTGCAAGAGCAGTTCTTAAGACATTCAAATTCTCACTCTTTCGCATTCTTATTTCCTAACAAAACGGAAAAGATCTGGTAGCTTCATCCTTTCAAACTTTGAAAACCTTTCTCCTTTTCCCGAACACAGCCACTCGGCCAAGTCCCCATAGCCCATTGTTTTTGAAATTTGGTCCTAAATCCTTTCAAACACTTGCATTGTGAACCTGAAAGGGGATCAATATTTTTATCATAGGCACCATATGGAGCGCATCGAGCATAGAAGTTGTTGTGAATTAATGCCTAACTCACTGCCCTTAAAGATCTTGTTGTTGATGGACTTTGGACAAAGAACTCAATGATGGATGAGACTTACACACACACACAGAAATTAACCAAGCACAAATGACACAAGTGTTTATAGAGGTTCAGCAATTTGCCTACATCCTCTTTGGTGATCACCTTGAGAAATTTCACTTATGAAGATAGGTTACAACTTTGGTTTACAAAAGGAAACCCCCTTAGAACACTACCCTCACAATCAGTTTCTATCACACCCTTGCTCAACACCTTGATACACTTGGAGAACTCTCTTGCTCTCCCCTTGGCTTTCTTGACAAAACTGGAAACTCAAACTCTAACTACAGCTTCTGCCACTTCTAAGTATTCAACTTGTTTTCCTCCTCTTGTGTTATCTTACTTCAACCCAGTACCTACACAAGCCAATGACAAGAGATAAGATATCTTTTTGTCCTCCACGTTCCTTCCTTTAGTCACCACTTTAGACTCAAGGTCAGATCAAGTAGGTAATAAATTCCCACTCAGCCACCTCCCACTTACACCAGAAAATGGAGAGGGAATTCTTTGAAGTAAATAAACCAATATGGCAATAAGTGCTCTCCCAACTATCCAGCAGGTAGTCAACCCTCCTTTACCTCAGAAGTGACCCATTAAGCCTCTGAATTCTTGTGGAAAGCGATAGCCCTTGAAAACACGTAAGAAAATGTCACAGGCACGACTGGGACGACCAGTCGCAAATGTCCAGCAACCATTCGCTTTTAGACATATTCAAATCCTTCCTTTCAGCGCCAAAAAACAACCTTGTATCCTTAGGTGAGCCATTTTTCCAACAATCTCCACCATGGCGAGCCTAATACTCCTTGTGGATATCATTGCCTTCTAGGACATCTGTAATGTCTTGAGAATTGTCCTAATAACTCTCAAGAACTCCACCTCAATCTTTAGCACGTAACAAGATTGAGCAAGATCAAACAATGCTTGAACTTTGCTGTTGTGACTGGCTTTGTTAGACAATCTGAAGCGTTCTCCTTCGTATGAACCTTCGTTATAGTGGTGTCTCCATCATTCACCCAATCCCTTATCCGGTGGTATCTCACATCAATGTGTTTGGACCTTCCATGGAATACTTGATTTTTCACTAAGCATATAGCACTTTGACTGTCACTTTGAATCACCACCAAGTCTTGAGCTATCACGAATTCCTTTGCCAATCTCTTCAGCCATACCGCTTCTTTTGAAGCTTCCGTTAAAGCCATATACTCCGCTTTTGTAGTAGACAAGGCACTAACCGATTGTAACACTGCTCTCCAACTAATTGGTCCTCCACCACAAGTGAAGACATATCCTGTGGTGGATCTCCTCTTGTCTAGATCTCCAGCATAATCAGAATCTATAAACCCCGACACACATGCTTTTCCTTGTTGTCTTTCAAACAATATCCCAAGCCTTTTGGTGCCCTTCAAGTACCTGAGAATCCATTTTGCTGCTGTCCAATGTTGTCTTCCAGGATTCGCCATATACCTTGACACCACACTAACGGCTTGGGCTAAGTCGGGGCGTGTGCACACCATTGCATACATGAGACACCCTACCAAGCTTGCATATGGAACTTTACTCATTTCCTCCTTCTCCACATCCGTAGAAGGACATTCCTTTGCACTTAACTTAAAATGCTCCGCCAAAGGAGTAGACACCGGCTTGCAATCCATCATATTGAACTTTTCAAGTACCTTGGAAATGTACTTGCTTTGTGACAGCCACAACTTGCCTTCATTTCTGTCTCTCCTTATCTCCATTCCTAGGACCTTTTGTGCAGCACCAAGATCCTTCATGTCAAACTCCCTTCCAAGCAATATCTTCAAATTCTGGATTTTTGACATATCTTTACATGCAATTAGCATGTCATCAACATAAAGAAGCAAAAGGATGATATTACCATCCTTGAATGCATGAGTGTATACACAGCAATCAGATTCACATCTTCTATACCCAATCTTCATCATGTAAGAATCAAAGCATTTATTCCACTGTCTTGGAGATTGCTTCAGCCCATATAAAGACTTCTTCAACCTCCAAACCAGATTTTCCTTCCCTGCTTCAATGAACCCTTGAGGTTGGCTCATGTAGATGTCTTCCTCCAATTCACCATGAAGGAAAGCAGTCTTCACATCCATTTGCTCCACCTTCATGTCCTCTTGTGCTACTATGGAGAGTAGTAGTCGTATAGAAGTATGTTTCACCACCGGAGAGAAGATTTCATTATAATCAACTCCCTCCTTTTGCAAGAATCCTTTTGCCACCAACCGAGCTTTGAATAAGGTGGCACCTTTCTCATGCATTTCTTCTTTCTTCCTAAACACCCATTTGCAGCCAATAACCTTGCGACCTTTGGGTTTAGGAACTAACTCCCAAACTGAGTTTTGGTGTAGAGATTCCATCTCTTGCATCATAGCTTCCATCCAACTTTCCTATTCCTTGTTCTCAACAGCCTCTTAGAACGTGGTTGGTTCTTCTTCACTAGCATTTAGGGCATAGTGAACTGCATCCATCTCCCATCCAAACCTTTGAGGTGGTTTGATGGTTCTCTTGGGCCTGGACCGAGCTATAGATGATGGCTCCACCTGTTCTTGAGCCTCTTCTTCTTCTTGAGTGTGTTGTTGATGCTGCCCAGCTTCTTCCTCTTCAATGTCAGACTCCACCTCCTCCTGAACGTCTTCAGTTGGCTGTTTCCGTGAAGTCTTTCTTGACACCTTCTTGAGTGGAACTTTAATGGTTGTTTCTTTCTCAACAACATCCTCCTTTGCCTCTGAATTCTTGACTTTGTTCATAGGTATGGTCTTCTCATAAAACACAACATTTCTGCTGAGTATCTTCTTGTGGTTCATAGGATCCCATAGCTTGTACCCCTTCACACCACTCTCAAATCCGATGAAAATACATTCAATAGACTTTGGCTTCAACTTGGATCTTTCATCACTAGGAATAAGTGCATATGCACTGCATCCAAACACCTTAAGATTCGAATAATTAATTGACTTATTAGACCATACCTCCTTTCCACATTTGAACTCAAGATTTCTTGAAGGCGATCGGTTAACCAAATAGGCAGCGTGGTTAACTGTTTCTCATACATCTCTCACGCTCCATGCGAGTTCGGTTCATCCTCTCCGCAGCTCCATTTTGTTGGGGTGTCTTCTTCACGGTAAAGTGCCTTTTAATGCCTTCACTTTTGCAAAACTCAAGGAACTTGCTGTCCTTATATTCACCACCATTGTTACTCTTTAGGATCTTGATCTTTCTTCCAGTTAGGTTCTCTACTTCCGCCTTCCACTCTTTGAATTTGGTGAAGACCTCAGATTTCTCCTTCATGAAGTAGACCCAAACCTTCCTAGAAAAATCATCCAAGAAAGTCACGAAATAGCGAGCTCCACCCTTCCACTTTAACCGGTGATGGCCCCCATACATCCGTGTGAATATAATCTAGCACACCTGTGCTTTCTTCCTCTTTGTTTCGCTGCTTGAAAGCTATTTTTGATTGCTTTCCCATGGTACAAAATCTGCAGAACTCAAGCTTGCAACTTTGAACACCTTTCAACAACTTTCTGTTGTGTAGTTCCTGCATGCCCCTCCCACTCATGTGCCCTAGCCTCAAATGCCAAAGCTGAGTTTCATCTTCCAAGTCCATGCTTGTAGATACAGCTGCTCCACCAATGATTGTTGTACCACACAACCTATATAGACAGTTAGGTTGAATTTCTCCCTTCATAATCACAAGTGAACCTTTTGAGACTATGAGTTTCCCACCATTTGCTTTGAATGAATAACCATTCTTATCAAGAGTTCCAAGGGAAATGAGATTTTTACGCAACTTTGGAATGTGCCTTACCATTCCAAGCGTCCTAACAGCCCCATCATGCATCTTCACCTTGATTGTACCGGTGCCTTTGACTCTACACATTGAGCCATCCCCCATCATCACTTCACTACTATCTTCTTTCTCATACGTGTCAAACCACTCCTTGTTTGAGCACATATGATATGAGCACCCGGAATCCAAAATCCAATCGGAAGAGGAACACCTTGAAGAATTAGCCAATGCATTTGTTTTAACATTTCTATTAGCACACAAAAGCTCACCATCACTTTCTGTGACATCCTCAGCTGTGTTTGTTGCATTCTTCCATTTGTTCTTCTTCTCCTTCCATATGGGGCAATTCTTTTTCCAATGCTCCTTTGACCCACACTCGAAACAACCTTCCTTTGCCTTGGATTTGGACCTCCCTCTGTTGCTTTTCTTGCCTTCACGCCTCTTTGAACGACCTCTCTCTTCGGTCTTTGCAACTAGACCTTCGCCTTGAGAGTTTTCTCCCGAACGTTGAGTCATCCTATGGTGTGTCATGATGTCTTGCACCACAGGTTCAAAATCAAGAGTAACCTTCCCGAACATAAGGGTGGTTCGAAAGTGTTTATAGGACGGAGGTAAGGATGTCAACAACATAAGAGCCTTATCCTCCGGACTATAATTCACATCCATTCTCTGCAGTCAGCAACACATCTATTGAAACTACTTAGATGTTCCACTAGATTTCCTCCCTCCTCCATCTTAAGATTCAGGAGTTCTTCCTTGAGGAAGAGTTTGTTGGACAACGACTTCCTTGCAAACATCTCTTCGAGCTTCTCCCATGTTTGCTTCGCTGTATCCTTTATCACGTTGATGAGCACCTCATCGGAGAGATAGTTTTCGATGGCTCTTCTGGCTAACTCGTCAAGTACTCCCCACTCATCATCCGTCATGCCTACTGGCTTCTTTCCCTTGCCAACCAACACAACATGGAGCTGTTGTTGTGTAAGAGCTGACTTCATCCTTCGTTGCTAAAGAATGAAGTTCTCCTTGCCTGTGAAAGGCTTTAACTCCACCTTCATGCTTGCTGCCTGGTTGCTTCAGATGCCTGTGAACTGCTACCACTCTCAGCTTCCAAGTCACTTGCCATCTTCAACACACTAGCACTCCAAGAGAAAAACTAGCTCCAACTGCCAAACACAGCTCTCATACCACTTGTTGTGAATTAATGACTAACTCACTGCCCTTAAAGATCTTGTTGTTGATGGACTTTGGACAAAGAACTCAATGATGGATGAGACTTACACACACACGCAGAAATTAACCAAGCACAAATGACACAAGTGTTTATAGAGGTTCAGCAATTTGCCTACATCCTCTTTGGTCACCTTGAGAAATTTCACTAATGAATATAGGTTACAACTTTGGTTTACAAAAGGAAACCCCTTTAGAACACTACCCTCTTGATCAGTTTCTCTCACACCCTTGCTCAACACCTTGATACACTTAGAGAACTCTCTTGCTCTCCCCTTGGCTTTCTTGACAAAACTGAAAACTCCAACTCTCTCATCAATTTCCAGCTTCTGCCACTTACTATTATTCAACTTGTTCTTCTCTTCTTGTGTTATCTTACTTCACCCCATTACCTACACAAGCCAATGGACAAGAGATAAGACATAATCTTTGTCCTCCATGTTCCTCCTTTAGTCACCACTTAGACTAAATGTCAGATCAAGTAGGTAAATAGAATCCCACTCAACCACCTCCACTAAACCAGAAAATGGAGAGAAGATTATTCAAAATAAGATAACCAATTAGCCATGAGTGCTCTCCCAACTATCCAGTAGGTAGTCAACCCTCTTTCAACTCATAAGTGACCCATTAAGCCTCTGAAATCTTGTGGCAAACGATAGCCCTCGAAAACATAGTTGAAAACACGTAAGAAAACGTCACAGCACGACTAAGACGACCGGTTGGCGACCGGTCGCTTTTGGAGAGAAGCTTCAGTTTGATCTTCTCTGGCAGGAAGACCGGTCGCAAATGGCGTGCGACCGGTCGCTTGCTCATCGCGATCGGTCACAAAGAGATAACGACCGGTCGCTAGTCGACTTCCCTAAAAACGACCGGTCGCAAATGTCCTGCGACCGGTCGCTTTCAGAGATTTAAATCCTTCCTTTCAGCGCCAAAACAACCTTGTATCCTTAGGTGAGCCATTTTTTCCAACAATCTCCACCATGGCGAGCCTAATACTCCTTGTGGACATCATTGCCTTCTAGGACATCTGTAATGTCTTGAGAATCGTCCTAATAACTCTCAAGAACTTGTTTGGGCTTAAAATTGGCGCACCCAGAAAACCCATGACATTTCTTGGGCCGCTTGTTTTAAAAACATTTTCAGCCCATCAGCACATCCAACCCAAAAAGCGTTGGGAAAACTAGGCTGCAATAGAGGCCCGAAACGGTTCAAGCGAGAGAAGGAATGGGCCTGACGGTTTTAAGTAAAAAGAAACATACCCACGTGACCCTGAGTTAGAGAAGTCAATAAAATCGGCTGGAATTAAAGATCGAACAGGAGCAGGAATAAAGCAGAACGCTTTTGAAAGAAAACTCTCCTGCCAAGAGGGTAGTTTATCTAAAGAAATTCTGATATTTTTAGAAAAATACCATTTTCAAGAGATAAGAGAACTTTAACTCTGTGAAAGGAAGATAAGCGAGAAACAGAGAGTTGTTCAAAATTGAGAACTTACCATCTCAAAACTTCAGACTCTTACAAAAACTTGGGACTTACGAAAGCAGTAAAAATGGGAGACGAGCATGGCACCCCATCAAAACACAGGGGAATAATCGCTTCAGAAACCAATGGTGGAGTGCCTGCTTGCCAGAACAAAGATAGAACTCCTTTACTTTTCCTTTTAAAAATAAAAGATCTGCTGAGTATTTTGCCTCCCTTTGTTAAAAGATGAAAAACCCGCAGGAAAACATTTCCTATAAATACAAGAGAAGGTGAACAGACAAAGACACAACCAACCAACCCAACCAAAAACTCAGTCAAAAGACAAACACTCAAAATGATCACTTGATCACAAACAGAAATCCAACAGACTCTAAAGTCTGAAGCATTCCAATCTCAAAAGCTTTCCAGCAAGCTTGCAGAATCATCTTGTTTTTCCCCTGGAGAAACAGACAAGATCACTGCTCCTGATTCGAATCCCAATTCACAAGTCAGCAACAACGAGACTTCTCTCGTTACAAATTTGGTTTAGCAAAAGCCAAAGACAGGCAGAGTTTGAGTTTTCTCAAATACGAAAACCTCAACAAATTTATGAAAAGCTCTGGCTAAGCAGGACAGGTGTCCCAGGATAGACTCTAGCTCAAGTCCAGCCACTTCTGCCCCCTTCAGATTGGATAAATCAAGTTCTGCCCATCCAAAAGCCTTCCAGGGCTTGAAATAGATGGAAGCTCTGCCAAACTCAAGCTTGGTATCGATTTGCAGCCAAAACTTGTCAGGAAAAGCTGTTTAAGGTCCAGTCCAGCACAGACACATCCAATCCAGCCCAGAACAGAGGCAACTATCCAGGCAGAAATGGAAGCGCAGCCCTCCTTTTCGTCTTTATGTAGACAGTTTTCCCTTTTTGATTCTTGTAAAAAGGAGTTCTGCCTGAAATAATGGAGTTCTGCCTTAAATAAGGGAGTTCTGCCTGAAATCAATCCAATCTGCGTCATCCATTCTTGCCAGAACTACCGGTTTTTATACTGAGATAAATTATGAAGTCCTTACCAGTCTAAGGCATAGAAAAGAACTTACTTGGGAAATATTCCTCACCCAAATTCGCAATCGTTTGTTTAAAGTCAATAGCTTGGGGCGCAATTTATTTTCACTCTTAAAATCTGTTAGAATTGAAAAATTGCTAACAGTGGCACGCTCGACACACAAAGAAAGTTAATTTATTGACCAAACAATGGTCTTTGGATTAATGGGGAACTTTACCCTTTCATCTCAGGAAATAAATCAAAACGGGTAAACAATTTGGCACGCCAGGTGGGACATCTCAGTATATGTACTCTGCAGACCTTTGAAAGTACATGTATACTGGAAGTTCTAGCCAGAATCTACATTTGCACGATGGAACGAGACCAAGCAGCGTTCCAAGAAGGACCAGAATCAGAAGAAAGCGATGCAAGACAGTCAGCTCATGGAGGACAGGAAGCAGGAGTTCCGACAGGAGACTACGACAGAGAGGAGTCAGGAGTCTTTAAATAATATAACAGCCATGATGCAATGGCAAGTTAACAGGCAGTTCAGGAAAGACCATGAGGCCGCCATGGCCAGAATTCCAAATCCTTAATGCTGTGGTTCAGGCTGGACCTTCCCTTCGATCCTCCACCAGGGCTAGCATGGCCATATCAAGAGAATCCTCTTATTGCACAGATAGCTGGAAATACCAGGACCCGATGAAATCCAGGTTGGACAGAGGGGAGGAGCCTTTCTCATCCAAGAACACGAGGCTCCAGCGAGGCCAGAAGTTCCTGCACCAGTTCAGGCTCCCAGAATCAGCCAGAACCGCCCGCTCCACCACCTGTGGCCCCACGAGATCAACCGCCGCCACTTCTGCCTGAGGCACCAGCTGTGCCACCCTATAGACCAAGGAGAATGGATCCCAATCCATTTCCTCCACTAGCAAGGGGCAGAAGAGGCCGAGGGGGAATTAACCCATTTGCCAACAATGACAGAAACAAGCCAGGGGCAAACTGGAGGAACCATCCAGAGGTTGAAGAAGAGGAAGAACACAGGGAAGAAGCTCTACCCGACCATACAGAATAGAGCCCAGGTTGGATCATGACCATCCAGAGCAGGGACGAAATCCACATCCTGTTAATGCTTTAAATGACATGGGGGCATTACAGAGGATGATCAGGGAAATGATGGAGCCAGAAGCCAGAAGAGGAGAAAGGCCTACCTATAGAAAGCCATACCCGGCTTATATAGATCAGATCCTCTACCCCCAGGTTTCAAAGTACCAAACTTCACTTTATTTAATGGAGAAGACCCCCATGCTTCGTCAGTTGAGCACATAGGCAGATTTTCTGTCCAGTGCATAGCTATAGAGAACAATCCCCTGTTAAAGCTAAGGCTTTTTGGAAATTCTCTCTCCTAGGCTTTCACCTGGTATACCAGCTGCCAGCCAATTCTGTTAGACCTGGGAGCAAATGGAAATCGTTTTCCATGATTATTATTTCAGGATCCAGCCAGAAGTCACCATCAGTGATCTTGCAGCTCTCAAGCAAAGTGAAGATGAGCCAGCCCAGGATTTTATAACCAGATTCAGGAAGCTCAAGATGAAATGCCGAATCCCTATGGAAGAAAGACACTTCATTCAGATGGCTCAAACCTCCCTTAAGATTTCTTTGATAAAAAGATTCGATGGGATGCTGTTCGAGATTCTGGCAGAACTTGGAGACAAGGCATCCAAATATGAGGAACTGTTAAGGGAAGAACAACAAAAGAGGAACTCTTCCAAAGGCAAGTACTACAAGACCCCTTCTTCTTCAATCCATTTGATTGAAGTAGAATCTGAAGAAGATAAGGAAGGCTCTGAGGAAAGAGAGGTTGTAGTGGCAGAAATGGCAAAATTAAAACATCCCATCAGCTGCAAAGCTCTCACAAAGCTACCGAAGGACCAGAAGCCACCACCATTTACAGGAGGATTCGTTCCAAACAAGCCGACACAGAACAAGGTCTACTCTTTCGATCTAACCAAAGTGGATGCTTTGTTTGATGAGATGCTGGCACAAAAGGCAATAGAGACACCTCATAAGCTGCCCAAACCAGAAGAGCTCAAGGGTAGGCAGGATTGCAGATGGCACAACTCTTGGAATCATTCCACCAACAGTTGTGTCGTTTTCAGAAACGTCATACAGGAATGAATAACTCCAAGGAGATTGAACTGGAGAGAAACCCCCTCAGTTACGTCAGAATCCTTTTCCCCAGCCTCAAGTTAACATGGTCAACCTAAATTGGCCAGAACGAAGGGAAAATGCCAGTTTCAGGAGAAGCAGGAGAACAACAAAAGAGGACTTCCAAAGGCCAAAGGCGACCATCTCGGCTGGGATAGTATTATGTAGTAAATGCAAGTGTGAAAGTGAGTTGGAAGTGACTCTGGACAGGGCAGACGCAGCCCACACGTGTTTGACCGGATTGGAACGTCACATCAGCAAGACCTAGCTCCGATTCTTCCCAGAAACGGAATCAGACAAAGGGATTGTCTTAGGCCGGTTCAGCACAACAGAAGAATGCCAGAGCAGCCTAAGGAGGAGATACCAATCAGCATGCCGGGAAACGACAAACCCTTAGCAACTATCATAGAGGGAAGATGGTATTCCGTTGGAAAAACGTAGACTAACCTTAGAATTGAGCAGAACTCAGAAAAAGAAGAATCCAGAAACAATATTCCACCTTCCTTAGAGACAGGAGAAATGCACAGGTACTAATAGAGTCGAATTCTGCCAAAAGGAAGGAAGATCCAAAAACAGCTCCTCAGGCGGAGAACAAGCAGGACGTGAGCCACAAAAGCAGGTAAAGACAGAATCTTCAGGCAAGCCCTCCGTCCATTCGAACTCATCCTCAGTCTTAACAACCTGAACTTCCACAAGTACAAGCTGGACCCGAATCAGTTCCTGAAAAAGACCGACAAGGCTGGACTGAAGAAACGAGGAGGAACAGTTGGATTATGAGCCATCTGGAGGAACAAACTGGTTTTCTCGAGACAGGAGAGCAGGAGGATCTGGGACAGAAGAAATGGAGTATAATGAAGGATTAGATGAAGAAACTGAAGCTTTTGGTGCAGAATTGGAGGACTTGTTACAAGGTGATCTAGGCATTAACATGGTATTCATTTTATCAGAAAGATTCAGGCAGCAGAAGGACAAGGAAGCACCTTGGAGGGAGACGCGTTCTCGCAAGAGAACTTTGAGTGCAGACCGGCGGAAGTAGACGAAGTGCCAGGAACAGCAACTACCTCCTGCCCAGAATAGGTGGAACCACCATGGAACCAGTTGCAGAATAGCTTTGTTTCCCCAAACCAACAAGGGAAATGGCTAATCACCTTAGGCCTCTATTCATAACTGCAAACTTTGGAGGAATTCCTATTTCCAAGGTAATGGTAGATGGAGGCGCAGCCATTAATCTTTTACCATACAGACTGTTGAGTAAAATGGCCAGAATAGAAAAGGATCTAATTCCAACCCGTTCTGACCGTCACCAATTTTGTTGGGGGCATCACTAAGACTCATGGAATTTTGGACGTAGATGTCATTGTTGGAACCAAAAAGCTGAAAATTGCATTCTTTGTGGTAGATACTACCTCTACTACCTACAATGCATTGCTTGGAAGAGACTGGATTCATCAAAGCCTTTGCATTCCCTCTACTCTACATCAGCAACTAGCCCTTTGGCATGAAGAGGGTTACATGGAGATAGTAGAGGCCGATCCACGGCCATTTCTGCCTTCTGGCATGTGTTTTGAAGGAAGGTACTATCACGATGACCTTGGTCCCTTCACCTTCCTTGGAGTCAATCAGAACGGCCGCCCTCAGGGTGTCACGGCCCAAAGGCTCATTGAAGACGGTCTGGCCAGTTCTCTAGAAGACTGGAATAGACCTTTTGTTCTGAACCTCCAGAACTCCAATGTTTAGTCTAAATCAACAGGAAAAGGATCGAGCTGCAACAATCCGATCCATTACAAAAAGATTGTTGATATACTAGGAAGAAAGGAAACTCATTGCACAGAGTCCAGCCATTAACATGGCAGAATTCACGCATGAGAGCATTGAAGAACAGGAAGAAAGTTTACAGGAGGAAATATTGGACTTCGCACCAGGAGCACTAGATGACTCCTTACCAGAAGTAGAAGATTCGTTACAGGAGATTAATCTAGGGACAGAAGAGAACCCAAGACCTACTTTCATTAGCACACTACTAGAAGAACCACTCAAAAGTGAAATTATCGCACTTTTGCATGATTTCAGGGATTGTTTTGCTTGGCATTATCATGAGATGCCCAGATTGGACAGGAAATTGGTTGAACACAAGCTGCCTATCAAAGAAGGCTACCTTCCAGTGAACAGAGGCCAGAGAAGACTGTCCATAGAGACAGAACTGAAAGTCAAAGAAGAGATAGAGAGATTGCTCAAGGCAGGATTCATCAGGCCGGCCATTTACACAGACTGGCTAGCTAATATTGTGCCAGTTTTGAAAAGAAAGAGAAGGGGGCAGTTAGGATATGTGTGGATTATAGAAATCTGAATGAAGCATCCCCCAAGGATGAATATCCTATGCCAATGGCAGATATGCTAGTAGATGGAGCTGCTCACCACCAGATGTTATCTTTCATGGATGGCAACGCAGGATATAATCAGATTATGGTGGCAGAAGAAGATATCCACAAGACAGCCTTCATGTGTCCAGGACATTTAGGTTCTTTTGAATACACTGTAATGCCTTTTGGCTTAAGAAACGCAGGAGCCACTTATCAAAGAGCAATGAACTCTGTTTTCCATGATATGATAAGGCATTCTCTGGAAGTATATATAGATGATGTGGTGATTAGTCTCTCTGAATCAGAGAATCATGTATCAAACCTAAGAAAGGCATTTCTAAGGATGAGGCAACACAAATTGAAAATGAACCCTAAGAAATGTGTTTTTGGAGTACAGGCAGGAAACTTCTTGGGATTTTTGGTACATCAAAGAGGCATAGAGGTTGACAAAAATAAAGTCAAGTCCATCATAGAAGCTCAACCGCCTCGGAACAAGAAAGAGCTGCAAAGTCTTCTTGGGAAAATTAATTTCCTAAGAAGATTCATATCCAATTCCGCGGGAAAAATTCAGCCTTTTTCTTCCTTGTTAAGACTAAAGCAGGAACAGACTTTCAAGTGGGAAGAACAACACCAACGAGCTTTTGAAGAAATTAAACATTATCTCTCAAATCCGCCAGCTCTGTCCCCACCAAAGAAGGGCAGACCACTTAACCTCTATATATCCGCATCAGAAACATCTGTTGGAAGCTTGTTAGCTCAAGATAACAAGGAAGGAAAGGAACAAGCAGTCTACTATCTCTAGCAGAACTCCTAAAAGAAGTAGAAAGGAACTATTCTGTAATTGAAAGGCTTTGTCTGGCCTTATACTTCAATGCTGTGAAACTTAGACACTACATGTTGCCATTTACCATCTACATCATTGCCAGAACAGACCTAATCAAATACATGCTGACAAGGCCAATGTTAAGAGGCATAATTGGAAAATGGACTCTGGCGCTGAGAATTTGCTTTCAGGTATGTTCCTCAGAAATCCATCAAAGGGCAAGCTGTAGCAGATTTCCTCGCAGATCATCCAGGAGAAGAAATTGAGAATATGGACTCTTTGGATATAGCAAGTGCAGATTTACTGACAAGGGCTCATGTTTGCCTTAACAATCTCATTTATTCAATTCATCTCACACCATGGAAGCTGTACTTTGATGGATCAAAAAATGACTTAACCTCCTAGAGCAGGAATTGTTCTAGAAGAACCTTTGGGAGTTAGACATTGTTATTCTTTTCAGTTGGACTTTCAACGCACTAGTAACAGAGCTGAATATGAAGCTCTAATCATTGGCCTTGAAATGTTGGTAGAACTTGGAGTCCAATCTGTGGAAATTTTGGGAGACTCTATGCTTGTTTTGAAACAGATTGCATGAGAATACAAATGTTTGAACCCTGCTCTAGCTGTCTATTTAGTAGCAGCTAGGAACCCTTTGACAGAATGCAGGGAAGCCACTTGGGAACACATCCCAAGAGAAGAGAACTTCGCAGCCAATGAACTGGCTCAAATAGCTACAGGAATACAAATCCCGGAAAACCGTGTGCAAAGAATTATCAAAGTAAGGAAAAAGAGCCTGCCATCTGTTCTGACTAGAGGAATGGAGATAGATGTCAATTCTGCCACAATCACTGAGGATGACTGGAGGACCCCCATCATAAACTACTTACAATATCCAATTCTGCCCTCTGAGAAGAAAGTCAGAATCATGGCTTTAAATTATCTTATGTGGAATGAAGAGTTGGTCCAAAAAAGCAAGGATGAGGTACTACTAAGATGCTTGGGAAAGAAGGAATACATGAAGGTCATGGGAGAAACTCATGAAGGGATATGTGGAGCACACCAAGGTGGAAGGAAAATGTGTTGGCTGATCAGAAGGTATGGCTATTTCTGGCCAACCATGATGAAAGATTGCATCGATTATTCCAAGGGATGTGAGGCTTGTCAAAGACATGGACCAATCCAGCAGGTTCCTTCGGTTCCCATGAATCCAGGAGTCAAGCCATGGCAATTCAAGAGGATGGGCAATGGACCTCATTGGCAAGATTTATCCAGCCGCAGCAGCCAACAGCATTGTTTCATCATTGTAGCCAACAATGACTATCAATTTCTGCAAAACCATATTAGAATTAAAACCAAGTCTTATCATAGGTGTTTGAAAAGATAACGAAACAACACACAAAATCCTGCGTTTTTAGACACAAGACACACTTAAATTTTTTAAAATTTGACAATAAAACAACGTAACTAAATCCTTCCCCCCAAACTTAAATGAAACATTGTCCTCAATGGTTAGAGTGTAAGAACAAGCAATGCCTCATAAATGAAAGGAAAGAAGATAAGGAAAAGACATAACCAAATGTTAGAGTTTAGAAAACAACTCCCTTTTGAAGCGATTAGGACGCAAGCAAGCTCCTTGCACGTTCTATCTTCTCCTCATCACCTTGGGTTGCCTCCCAAGAAGCGCTAACCAAACTTCCTATAGTGAATGGGGGGGGGGGGGTGGTTTGGGCTCAATCGTCACCTCATGCACTGCAAGATTGGTCACCAAGCTTGTTTTCTTTTTCCATCGCTTCCTTGCTGCATTCCTTTTCCTTTTATGATTATGAACAGAATGGAAATGAACTGGAGGAATGATTGGAGTATCTCGAAAATTGGGCAGCCCCTTGCTGTGTAGGAATTGTAGCATTAAACATGTGGGCAGCCCCCTGCTCCTCCTCCTCTACTCCTTGCAGCAAGCATGCTTCTAGTGAATATGAAAGACCATCAAATCTCTCTTTCCCTGGATCGCCCAATACTTCAATTTGAAAACAATCTTGAACATCATTTGGCAGATTCGTGGCATCAAACACTTTGAAAGCAACAGTTTCTCCATTAACAGTCATGGTGAGAGTGCCTTGCTCTACATCGATCGTGGTCTTAGCAGTAGCCATGAAGGGTCGACCAAATATGAGGGGCAATTCATTGTCAGGAATTGGTGCTTCTTCCATCTCTAAGACTAAGAAATCAGCAGGCAAGATTAAGCCTTCTACTCTCACCAAAACATCTTCTAGAATGCCCTTGGGGTACCTAATAGTTCTATCTGCCAATTGAATGCTCACAGATGTGGCTTGCAACTCACCAAGGTTAAGTTTCTCATAAACATGATATGGAATAAGGTTAATGGATGCACCGAGATCAAGCAAAGCTTTTGGAATCTTGAAATCACCAACCATACAAGGTATAGAAAACGAACCTGGATCCTTTAGCTTTGGAGGTAGCTTTCTTTGTAACACTGCACTTACCTCTTCACTCAATGCAACCTGTTCATGCTCTTTGAATCTCCTCTTGTTAGTGCAAAGATTCTTCAAAAATTTTGCATACTTGGGAATCTGAGCAATGGCACTTAGAGCAGTGGGATGTTGATTTGCACCTTCTTGAATATTTCCATTATCTCATTCAAGCCTTGATCTTTCTTTGACTTTGATAACATGCTGGGAAAGGGTGCAATAGGCCTAAAAGCATTAGTTGAAATTGGAACTTGATCAGCATTAGATGATACCTTAGGGCCTGTGCTCTTTCCAGGAGCATTGAGGTGCTGTTTGGGGGAACCTGGGGCTGCCCTTGTGGTGGCTGAATGATCTCCACGTTTTCTCCCTCTTCTTGCTCTTCATTGGCATCTCTAACCTTATTATCAACTTGTTTACCACTTCTCAAGATGTGCACTGCTTTAACTTTCTCATGATGCCTTGGATTAACCTCCGTTTGGCTCGGAAAAGTTTCTGGATGCTCTATTGCTCATGGAGGATGCAATCTTCCCAACTTGCACTTCTAGTTTGTTCACTGCATTTTGAAGATTCTAATTGGTTTGCATCTGCTGCCCCATGACCTTCTTGAACATGTCTTGCAATTCCCCCATTTGATCACCCCTTTGCTCTTGGACTTGTTGGGGAGCTTGCTGGAATTGCCTTTGTTGTATTTGGAATCCTGGGGGAGGTCCTTGAGATTGTTGCACATTTGAATTATTGCTCCACCTGAAATTAGGATGATTTCTCCACCTTGGATTGTACGTGTTTGAGTAAGGATCATTCTGAGGATTCCTTCCTTGAAGGGCATTTGCTTGCTCTAACATGTGGTCCGCAAAAGTTTGGTTTTGAACTTCCACTTTGTTTCCTAGAGGGCCAGTCACTGCCTATTGAAGCAAAGAACACATAACATCAAGTTTTGCATTAATCTCATTATTAGTACTTACCTCAGAGACCACAGCTTTCATAGGAGCTCCTCTTCCTTTATTGTAGCTCCATTGTTGAGAGTTAGCACTCAAAGATTCAAAGAGAGTAAAAGCCTCATCTGCTGATTTGTTCATCAATCCTTCTCCACTTGTTGCATCTACCACCATTCTTTCGGAATCAAGCAAACCTTCATAGAAAGATTGCATTTGCATCCAACTCTCTATATTGTGGTGTGGGCAAGAACTCATCATCTCCTTGTACTTCTCCCAGCATTCATGAAAAGCTTCTCCTTCTCTTTGTGTGAAACCAAGAATTTCCTTTCTAATCTTGTTAGTCTTTTGAGCTGGAAAGAATTTCTGCAAAAACTTATTAGAAAGCTCTTCCCAAGTACGAATTGAAGCATTAGGCAAAGAGTATAACCAAGACTTAGCCTTATCTTTTAAACTGAATGGGAATAGCCTCATCTTAATCTGCTCATCATCAAGTCCTTGAATTTTGATTGTAGCACATATTTCAAAGAATTGCTTAACATGCATGTACGGATCGTCAGTGGTATTACCATAATAAGTTGGAAGAAGATGAATCATACCACTTCTAAGCTCAAACCTGTCAATTGTGAGTTGAGGATAGACGATGCACGAAGGTTGATCAGTGACTTTGGGAATGGAAAATTCACGTAGGGTTTCCGAGGTTTGACAACAAGTGCACCACCTCCTTCATCATTATTGTTGTTGTTTGGAATCTTTGCCATCTTGCTTGAACCTTCAGATTCGTAGCTCTTAGATTCAACGCTTGAAGAACTATAATTCCTCCTCAAACCAGGACGTACGAGGAGCAGCTCTTGGTGATAGTGGCTCAGTTTCAGATTCAGACATATATGCACACACAAGAACCAAATTAGTGCCTTCAAATGGACATAACAAAGAAAAACTGAATACAGAAAGAAAAACCAACGAAATGAAAAAAAAATTAAAACTTAACAAAAACAGAAACACTCAAAGTAATCTAACTATAGCACCATCGTTACCCGTTCCCCGGCAACGGCGCCAAAACTTGTTGAGCCTATTCCTAACAACTAAAATGAGTTATTAAAAATAGCAACTTTAATTCTCGCAAGTGCACGGACCGTTTATAGTATAGCTTATGTAAATACGAGGTCGATCCCACGGAGAATGGTAACTTGGTTGCAAGTTAAACTACTTAGAATGCTGGACAAAACAGAAAAGAAACAAACATAGAAACTGACAATGGCAAGGTCTAGGACAGAATCCTAACACGACACACGCACTCGGAATGGGGGGGTTTTGTTGTTGAGATGAAAACAAGATAATGAAATGGAAGTGCTAGAAAGTAACAATGGCAGCAATCAACAAGTTGTGAAACAAAGATTGAGAAGTGTTAGAGCCTTGGAATCTACCACTAGTCTTCCTATCCAAGTTATGAATGCATAGAAATTGACTCAAGCTTCATTAACAATAGATTATCGCATACAAGCCTATGGTATCTAGGTGCAGGATGCATGATTCTCCTAAGGCATGTAATTGTGCATGGTATCTACACAACACGTGATCTCTAATATGCAACCTAAGCATGGTATCTACTTAGAATAAAGCATACAAGAGTCATTAAGTTCCCTGAGAATATGATAATCACACAAGTCCTAGAACATGGTATCTGTCCTAGTCAACCTATGGTTATTAACCCCTTGAATGATTCTTAGGCCATTCATGTGTTGCTTGTGAAAGGAGAGTAGAATTGGTGAATCTAAACCCCTTCCCAACCTGTGCTAGATGCATAAAATCATAGTTAGCTACTCCAAGAAAACATACATCAAGCACATAATAAACTGGAGATTAACAACTTGGCAATGAAAGCAAGGAAATCAATTAACTATGAAATCATCCATAACATTGAATATTCATGACTAGGGCTTCATCCTAAGCCATAACTAAATGGATTAGTTACACATGACTAAGAATACAGAAATAAGAAATATATAGATAGATTAAAGAGAAGAGAAGAACTAGTTGGTGGTAGAGGTAGTTCCCAGGACAGCTCCAAGCTCTCCCTCATTTGCAGCTAGCTCTCTCCTCACTTTGTGGTGAATCTGAATGTGTGTATGAAGTGAATGTGTGAGAGGGGATTGTGAATCTCAGGATATGAGTTATGATAGTGTTTGGAATGGGAGTGATATTTATAGGGAGAAGGGAGTGATAAATCTGAATTCAATATGGTTAATGCATACAACACTTGCATTTAAAAAATCAGAATTGGTTGCTGCACTTCACCAATAAATCCCACCAGCAGCCACAGCTCATCATCATGTCAGCATGACCAAGCTTCCATCCAGAAACCAATAGCTCATGCCTAGCTCACCATGACCAAGCATCCATCAGCTCATCCTTAGGTCAGCATGATGTGCAGCTTCAAGGGCTTACGAATTGGGCTTGGCTGAATCAAATGACAACTTTAAGATGTCCATTGTGAAGTTCAGAATGTCTCTGATCCAACCACACAAGTATTGGCCCAATCCAAGCTCCGATGAAGAAGATAAGCCTGAAATGAACTTCTAACTCAATCTCCAGCTTTTGCACGTTTTTGCACCATTTTGCTTCAAATGCCTCAAGTTGTAATCCTCTCATGCCAATCAGCCCTTAATATGCATGGATTGTACCAAAAGTGTTCTCTTGCTGCCTTAACCTAGAGAACACACAAACATAGGTAAGTGACTCGAAATAAAGAGAAACTAAACAAAATTACTAAGTAACGAAGGCATGCAAATGTGTGAAATTATGAACTTATCACTTTGCGAGGAGCAGCTCAAGACTGGTTCCACACTCTACCGTCCGCGTCGATAGGCAACTTCAAGGAGTTCGCCCTCATCTTCACAAAGGAGTACACCTCCTACATGACGGTTAGAAAGCATGCAGACCACTTGTTCAACCTGCACAAGAAACCAGATGAGTCTCTTCCTGACTATCTCAGACGGTTCAAGGCTCAGAAGGCGAACATCATAGGATGCAATGACCAAGTGGCATCCTCAGCTTTTAAGAAAGGCTTGCCAACCGAACATGAGCTATACCGTGAGCTGGCCATAACTCCAAGCCAAACCTTGGCAGAGGTTTTCGCGACGGCAGAGCGCTACGCACTTTGGGACGATGATCGTATTGCGCGAAGAAAGCCAACAAGCAAGCTGATCACCCGACAAGGCAGGCAAGCCAAAAAAGTAACAAGTTCGAGCCCAAAGTCAGAGACAAGCGCAGGTCGCGACCCCAAGAGGGAGGCTCGGAAACAGGAACCTTCACTGAATTCACTATCCCGATCCACCAGATCCTAGCACAAGTGAAGGACAAGCCGTGGGTGAGGAGACCGCCGCCCCCTGAGGGGAAACCCGTCTAAGAGAGATGCCAGGAAGTATTGCGCATTCCATGGGGAGCATGGTCATTACACGAACAACTGCAACGCTTGGAAAAGGCACCTTGAGGAGCTGGTTAGAGATGGCCATTGCACAGAATTCGTCGCAAAGAAGACCATCCAGGAGATCGAGGATCGTGATGCAGCCTGTCAAGGAACCTTCCCAAAAGGTCATAAGGATCAACACCATTCTAGCTGACTCCCAAGAGTCCGGGCTGACCACCAAGGAGCGTAAGAGAAAGATCGCGCAGGCGACTTATATCTCCCAAGTCCTAACTAGCGATCCAGTCATTGAAGATTCACCCATCATCGGCTTTCAAAAGAAGAACTTGATCGGACTCAATCTACCACATAATGATGCCCTAGTCATCTGCATCCAAATTGAACAAGCTGTGATCGAGCGAGTTCATGTTGATGAGGGAAGCACAGCCAACATCCTGCAACTATTTGTTATCAAACAGATGGGATTGGAGCCCAAGATCAACAAACTTGCTAGGTCCTTCACCGGCTTCAATGGAGCCACATCGATCACTGTTGGAACGATTGACCTCGACATCCACTCACCCCGGATGGTCTGCTCGCAAACCTTTATGGTCATCGACGAGATCTCCCCATACAACGGAATCTTAGGCAGACCGTGGATCAACAAGGTAGAAGCCGTCACATCTGCTTTACACCAGAAGATCCGCTAACCCATCCTTGGAGGCGGTATCTGGGTAGATCAACAGTGACCAACCCATGGAAAAGAGATGCACAGCCCAAGGGCTCAAGAAGAGCAAACAACTGCAGTTCACACCAGGAATGCAGGCCACTGACGTGGCAGGAAACACTCCCAGGAGACAAGCAAGCCCGGACGGGAAGGGAGTTGCTACCTCAAAATAGCAATTAAGGAGCCAGGATCAAGGCGAGGGAATCCGCCCGAAAAGGGTTGGAAGCCTGAGGATGACGTTGAGTCAGTACCCCCTAATCCTGGCCCGCCAGACAAAGAAGCGCATATTGGCTCGCGCCAGAATCCAAATAAGAAGGATCGAGATGAGGGAATCCGCCCGAAGGCTCCCTTGAACAAGGTTGAAAGCCTGAGGAAGACGTTGAGTTAGTACCCCTCGATCCTGCCACCCTAGCTAAACAAAAGCGCGGATCGGCTCGCGCCTAAGCCTAGACGAGAAGGTGGAGCTGACCACCTTCCTCCAAAAAACAAAGATATGTTTGCGTGGTAGCCATCTGACATGCCTGGCATCGACCCGAACATCATCTGCCACCGACTCCATGTCAACCCTCCAGCAAACCCGTGGTGCAGAAGAGACGCAACTTCCCTCCCGGAGCGAGTCGCGATCATTGAAGTCGAGATCGATAAGCTTCTAGCTGCCGGCTTCATTGAAGAGGTCTCCTACTCAGAATGGCTGGCCAACGTTGTACCTGCGGCGAAACAAGAAAAGGGCAAATGGAGAGTTTGTGTCGATTACACCGACCTCAACAAAGCTTGCCCTAAAGACAACTTCCCATTACCGAGAATCGACCAGCTCGTGGATTCAACTTCCGGCAATCAGCTGCTCAGCTTCATGGACGCCTACTCCAGCTATAATCAAATCATAATGTACGAGGATGACAAGGCGAAGACTTCTTTTATCATAGAGAGAGGGACCTACTGCTACAAGGTCATGCCTTTTGGGCTGAAGAATGCTGGAGAAACATACCAAAGGCTCGTGAATAAAATTTTCAAGGAGCAGATTGGTAAAACCATGGAAGTCTACGTGGATGATATGCTGGTCAAAGCCCCTAAGCGAGCAGACCACATCAAGAACCTCACTGAGGCATTCAGCCTGCTCCGCCAGGATCGCATGAAGTTGAATCCAAGTAAATGCACGTTCGGTATATTGTCCGGCCGATTCCTGGGATACCTAGTAACTCAACGAGGTATCGAGGCGCACCCAGGCCAAATCAAGGCCGTTCTCGAGATGAAGTCACCTTCAACAGTAAAGGAAATACAAAGTCTGACGGGCGGGCGAGCACGGCCCTCAACCGATTCCTCTCGAGATCCACCGACAAGTGCAGACCATTCTTCAAGGCTTTAAAGAAGGGGCAAAGAGATAAATGGGACGAGGAGTGCGAAGAAGCTTTCCAAAATTTGAAGATTTACCTCACTTCACCTCCCCTACTCTCAAAGCCAGTTCCTGGGGAAGACTCTTTCGTGTACCTGGCAGTGTCCAATTCAGACGTCAGCTGAGCTCTCATCCGAGAAGAACTGGGGGCCCAACATCTAGCATTCTACCCGTCAAAAGCCCTTCTCGATGCAGAGACTCGCTACCCAAAATTGGAGAAGCTCATTTTTGCCCTTGTAGTTTCCGCGAGAAGCTGTGACCCTACTACCCAGCTCACCGAGTCATCGTCATGACCGACTTTCCTTTGAGGTCAATCTTGCATAGCCTTGATGCGTCTCAACAACTCATGAAGTGGGCTATAGAGCTAAGCCAATACGACCTCCTCTACCAGCCGAAGACTGCAATAAAAGCCCAGGCTTTAGCAGACTTTGTAGCAGGATTCACGCCATCGGCCGAAGAAGAGAAGCTGGTCAGCAAAAAGAAGGAAAGTTCGAGAGCAGAGACAGACCTCCGCTGAACCTGACCAACCCAGAGACATGTGGCAGTTGTGCGTAGACGGAGCGTCGAACCAAAAAGGAACTGGAGCAAGTGTCATCATCATCACCCCGATGGAACCCTGTTGGAGCAAACTATCACGCTTGGCTTCCCAGCCTCAAACAACGAGGCCGAATACGAGACATTACTCACTGGCTTGCGCTTAGCGAAGGAGCTGTCAATCAAGAAGCTGGCCATCTACTCAGACTCCCAGCTGATCACAAATCAAGCCTCGTGAGAATACATGGCGAAGCACCCAAGGATGATCTTGTACCTTGACAAAGTCCATGAGCAGTGAAGGCGTTTCCTACCTTCACCATCCAACAAGTGCCTCGAGCAGAGAACGCGCATGCAGATGCACTGGGAAGCTTAGGATCAGCTCTTGATACCCAATTCAGGCTCTCTATCTCGCTTTAGACCTTGACCAACCAACCATAAAATAGGCAGAGCAGCCAAACCTGATGCAGTCGACGAGGATCCTAGCTGGCAAGACCCTATCATTGACTACCTAGTCAACGAAAACTTACCTAAGGGTAAGTCCGAGGCCAGGAAGATCAGACAGGTGACATGCAAGATACTACATGAAAGGTGACATGCTTGTTCGTAGATCATACTCCGGCCCTCATCTTACTTGCATTAAGTACCCGCAGATGCTCGAGGTTCTCTGCAAAATACATGACGACGAATGTGGAAATCATGCTTGGGGCAGACGCTTGCCCAGAAGGCTCTCAGCATAGGCTATTTCTGGAGTATGCTCGAAGATGTAATCGATGCCAACGATATAAGCCAATCCCTGGCTTGCCAGCTGAGGAATACCATCCGAGAACAGTCCATGGCTTTTCATGCAATGGGCCATCAACCTGGTGGGACCTATGCCGACAGCACTTGCCAACAAGGAGATGATGATCGTCGCCACTGATTACTTCACCAAATGGATTGAGGCCGAGGCTTTATCCTATACCAAGGAAGCTAATTTCGAATGATTTATCTGGAAGAACATCATCTGCCCTTATACCCGTGTCGATAGTCACCGACAATGGTACACAGCACATGTCAACCCCCATATACCCGCAAGGCAATGGCCAAGCAGAAGCATCCAACAAGATCGTGCTGGACTGCTTGAAGAAAAGGCTAGAAGGTGCAGAGGGAAAATGGGTCGACAAGCTGCCAGGAATCCTATGGGCTTATCGCACAACCAAAAGAAGATCAACCGGCGAGACACCATTCTCTCTAGCCTATGAAAGGGAAGCAATCATCCCCTCACCCATCACGGCCCCTTACATGAGCATTGAGGTGGGCAGTCTTGACCAAAACTGCAAGCAGATGAAAATCAACCTTGATATGCTCGAAAAAGAACGAAGAAGGCCATTGTTCGAGCTTCCCAATAGCAGTTGGCATCTTACTACAACAAGAATGCCATTGTTCGAGTTGCAGCTTACCAGCTCGACTCCAAGTAGGCAACAAGCCCCACCTCCATTGCAGACAAGTTGCTCCTCGAAGCACGGACTCAATGGAACCTCTATTGCAGACAAGCTGCTCCTCGAAGCACGAACTCAATGGAGCATTTTTTGAGTGTTATGTCACCGACATACGCTCGCATGCGACAAGCCTCACCTCCACTGAAGGCAAGCTACTTCTCGAGTACAAACTTCATGGAGCCTTTTTCAAGCGCTATGTCCCCGACATACGCCCACAGGCGACAAGCCTCACCTCCATTGCAGGCAAGCTACTTCTCGAGTACAAACTCAATGGAGTCTTTTCGAGCGTTATGTCCCCGACATACGCCCATAGGCGACAAGCCTCACCTCCACTGAAGGCAAGCTACTTCTCGAGTACAAACTCAATGAAGCTTTTTTTCAAGCGCTATGTCTCCGGACATACACTTACAAGATACAATGAGAATTGAAGTTTGAAAGACAACTGAAAATTCCATTACAAAGCTGTCAACCAGCCAAGTTCAACAAGAAATGAGCTTATTCTGCTCAACCGGCATCATCTGCTCGGCAGCCCCAGCCCGCCTCCTCCTCCTCCATCTGCCCTAATCTCATCAGCGCGCGCCACCTTTGGTGTCGTCTTCCTCCATTGCAGCTTCATCAGCTACCTGCTCTTCAACCGCTTCTACATTCACAACATTGATCTGCTCACTTTGAGCAGGGGGCAAGTCAAGATAGAGCTGCTCACCATCTTCATATTCGAGAGGGCAACAAGGAAAAGCACCGTTCTTGTAGTCCAAGTATCCCAGCTTGTATTCATTAGCAGCAATTTCATGCTTGGATGCCTCCGTGGCTTCAACATGAGTGTCAAACTTGACCAGCAGAGCTTACCTCAGCTGAAGGACTTTTTGCTCGAGCAAACGACTCTTTACCTCTCTTGACTGCAACTTGCAACATTGAGTTAGCTCGCGCTTCACTGTCGTGGCTTTGCAGACGAGTCGTAACTGCCTGAAGAGAGGCATAGTCCTCTCAGTTTGATCCTCGGATTGGTGCAGGCAACCCAAACCCTGCTTCTCCCCAGCCTCTTTATAAGACGAGGCATGAGCAACTCCCATAAGGACCTTCTCAACAAACAAGACCCTCCTTGAGGAAGACTTGCTCGTGGCAGAAGAAGGTCTCGGCTGCTTTCGCTATGGAGACGTATTCCCTGGTCATGAGACTGCGACTTCATCGTGGGCAGATCTCCTGCTAGCCTTCCTCTCCTCAAGGAGCTCGATCGAGGACTCCTCCTGCCCAGCTGGCAGATCACTAGGTCCGAGCCATGCAGCTTCTATCTTTCAACATCTTTAGTATGAGGCAGACCATCGACCTCCTTCTGATGTTCGCTCAGGAACCAGTGCCATTCATTAAACCGGAGAGAGATGTTCAAAGCTTGCTGAACCTTGGACGTGTTCGGGTCGATATTGAGCTTCTTGCAGATGTCATCCTCTGCAAGTAAAAGATGGAAGTCAGTCAGAGACACATCAATGTTTCAGAGAGGCTATAGCAGATCAAAGAAGTACAACTTACCATCACAGTAACTCAAGCTGGCCCGAACGGCCACCCGCTCTAGCAGGAGGCCAGCGCGCCTCCAGCCCAGTTACAACTAGACTGCCAAGTCAAATACCTCCTTGACTCAGGAGCCCAAATCCAAGAAGGAAGCCCAGTTACAGCTGGACAGCCCAACGGATAATATTCATCTCCTACATGCCACCACGCGCCATGCAGAAGCTGGGGGCATTTGTGGGAACCCAATTAAATCACCCTAGGTCAAATAATTCCTTCCATTTGGGGATTATTTGACCTAATTGGGAGTTACTCAATTTAATTGGGAGTTACCCAATTAAATTGGTAATTACCTAATTAAAATGGGAATTGATTTGATTCCTACCCCAATTAGGGATTTGATTTAAATCAAATAAATCAAATCCCTAATTAATCAAATCTCACCTAATCAGGGAGGAATAATTCCTTTCCATCTACGGAATTATTCCTCTGAAACCCTAGCCTCCGAGGCTCCTATAAATACCTAGCTACACACAAGGGTTAAGGTACGTCTAAATTCCTACTGAAACTCTACAGAAATAATTCTCCACAAACCCTAGCCACCATCTTCTTTCTCTCCCTCACACAAGGCTCCGGCCTCCACACACGGCTCCGGCCACCCGGTTTCCTTGAACACCCATCCTAACTTAGGCATCGGAGGGCCTTTGGCCAACACCCCCCGGTGTGGTCCTTTTACTCCGATCTGTTTGGGAGGGAGAGAAAGGTGCGAGGAAGACGAAGGAATCTTTAGGCGAATATTCTCGGGGAGGAAATTTGCTCCCACAATGTTCTTGCCTTGGATGTTAATCTTTTCTCTTTTTGACTTTTACTGTTTTTGGAAGAAGAATATATGATTCCCTTCATGACACGAGTTTATAATTTTTTGGATGGTTGTGACAACTTATGCTGACACTTTGTTCGTTTATCCGTATAACAAAACCTTCTTTTGGGCTTCCATTAGCACCCATCAATTTGATCAATGCACCCAGGACAATGAGAGAGAACTAAGAAAGCTTTTAAATCTTCTACAATTGAAATTTGACTTTCCAAGTAGAGCCTTATTACACGATAATTAAGCACTTGAGTTGCTTATTGAGATGCACTTGATAAAAACAAAACAACATTGATGCAATTCATTCAGGGTAAGCTTCAATGATTGATAGAAAGCTTGGGATTTTGATGATCTTATAGTGACCAAATCCTCCTTCCCTCAGAGGTTCTTCCATTCAACTTCACTTCTCTCCTTCCCACTTATTGTTTGTGCCATCATCGTAAGTTCGTGACCTTTGAACAAAAGAGTCCCACAGTCCATTATTTGGAAGAAGAACCCCATCTACTATAACCACCTTCCCAATTTTCTCTGGGATAGCTTTGCAACAATTCTTCAGAATTTTAATGCATTTCTCATCATTCCAATTGTGAAGTATCCACTGAATCACAAATTAGAGTGTCACGAGTTAGTTTTAGTGCATACGTCTCACCAAATTTATTATGGCTCTCAGACTATAAATCTACACATTTAATTGACTAATTAAAGATTCACGTTCAAAGTCTAACAAAATAACATTTTTGTGCATGTAATGCATGGATCTTACCTTCACGAAAATGGCATCAGCCTTAGGAATGACATCAAACGCATGTCACCACCCACATGGATCACACCAGGGTACTTTGGTTTGGTGCCCTAGCCACCACGTCCGCTAGGTCAAAATTGATACCTCTTATATGTGGATGACCCTTCACAATCTCAGCCACATCCGTGCCTAGACCTCCTCCAACATCAACAATGAATCTCACGCCATCAAACCCTTGTTTATAAGTCGACAAGATTGTTTTCATGACAATTCTAGACGTGCATGCCATACCCTCTTTGAAGTAATTTCCCAATTCAGATTTCTCACTTGGGATATCATATAAGCTAAACCCATTTGCTTTCTGAAACCCACATCCACCTTCCTTTATGCATTGGCTTAGGCAATGCCAGGAGGCTAAGTGATGGGATTTGATTGGCCATGAGCACTAGAGGGGCCAGGCTTTGCTCCTCATTGCTCAAAATCCACTTGGATGAACTCGTGAGGCCGTAGAGGGCGTCACCTGTTTTTGGATCAATGGTTGCCTCGAAGAGGTTCCTGTGGACCAAAAATCTCATGAGATGTGAGAGGAGATCAAGGTCGGTTGAAGGCGAGGCAATTTGTGGTGCAATTTGAGATAAGGTGATGGGTTGGCCTTGGCCATGAGAGTTTATGATGTATGCAATGCCAAGCTCCACAGCACACTTCAAGGCGATGCTCTCAACAAAGTTGTACGTGTAACGCAAAATGTCAACTTGGCCTTGTAGTATGGCTTCCTCTTCCTTCACTTCTAGCATTGCCACGATCTCTCTCTTCAAAGAACTAATGAAAAAAAAAAACTTAGTTTATATAGTTAAAACTTTGCAGGCATTAGATATAATGCCTAACTTACTAGCGTTTCCTTACGCGATTTGGCATATGAATTCCTTGCTTATCGATCTTGACTTGACATATTACCTAATGTTTAGTCTGAATCGTGTATTTTCAATTCTATTTAGTCAAGAATGGATTTGCATTGTAATTACCAGGATAAGCTAACATGCTGGTATATTTTTATTGTTTTATGGGTTGGAAACGAAAAAATAATACACAAAAAGAAGGAAACATAGAACAGTCCAATCCAACTGATTAAAACTGGTTAGGTTTCGCCTGAAAATGGTCTAGTTCGTCTTATAAATTTCCGTCATGCATATACACCTGTTGTGAATTAATACTAACTCACTTCCCCTTAGGACCTTGTTGTTGATGAACTTTGTGACCAACTCAATGATGGATGAGTCTTACACACACACAGAAATTTAACCAAGAAAGAAATGACACAAGTGTTTATAGAGGTTCAGCAAATTGCCTACTTCCTCTTTGGTGATCTCCTTGAGAACTTTCACTAATGAAGATAGGTTACAAACTTTGGTTTACAAAGAAAGGAAACCCCCTTAGAACACTACCCTCACAATCTGTTTCTCTCTCACCCTTGCTCAACACCTTGATACACTTAGAGAACTCTCTTGCTCTCCCCTTGGTATTTTCTGAACTTACAAGTTTTCAGCTTCTCTATACTTTGCACAAACTTATGCACTTAACAACTTAATGTTCTCTTGCTTCCTCTTCCCTCTTATATAGGCCTTGGGACTCCAAGATCAGATATCATTAAGTTATACACGTTCATGCTTTAGTTATCTCTCTTTAGACACCTATTGTTGGCAGCTCATAAAGCAAGGGACAAAGGATGCTAGCTGCCATCAATCTCTTGAACCAAGAGAGAAAACACTCATGAAACAAGTTATCAATTTGCCAATGTGTTCTCCCAACTTTCCAGCTGCTATGCCACCTTCTAATATCTCAGATTTGATCAGAAATATCCTTGCAAGTCGATAGGAAGTGGTAGCACACCAAGGAAGACTTGAAAACGCGTAGGAATTTGAAACAGCATCGTCTTGGCGACCGGTCGCCCCAGACGCGACCGGTCGCTTTGTCACAGAATCAATTTTTCGCTCCAGGCCTTCACCGGGCGACCGGTCGCTTGTAACTTGCGACCGGTCGCTTTGGCATTTTGCTGAAACCGACCGCCGTCACAACCTTGAACCGGTCGCTGGTTTTTAATATTTTTGTATCTTTTTAATTGAGCCATTTTTCTCAACAATCTCCACCATGGCGAGATTAAAACCCCTTGTGGACACTATTGCTTTTCCAGGACATCTTTAATTTCTTGAGAATCGTCCGGATAACTCTCAAGAACTCCACCTCAATCTTAGCATGGAACAAGATTGAGCAAGCTCAAACAATGCTTGAACTTTGCTGCCTGACTGGCTTTGTTAGACAATCTGAAGCGTTCTCCTTTGTATGAACCTTCTTTATCATGACGTCTCCTTCATTCACCCAATCCCTTACCCGGTGGTATCGGACATCAATGTGTTTAGACCTTCCATGAAATACTTGATTCTTCACTAGGTAGATTGCACTTTGACTATCACTTTGAATCACCACCAAGTTTTGGGCTATCCCGAATTCCTTAGCCAATCTCTTCAGCCATACCGCTTCCTTCGAAGCTTCCGTGAGCGCCATATACTCCGCCTCTGTTGTAGACAAGGCACTAACCGATTGTAACACCGCTCTCCAACTAATCGGTCCTCCACCACAAATGAAGACATATCCCGTGGTGGATCTCCTCTTGTCTAGATCCCCTGCATAATCAGAATCTACATACCCTGACACACATGCATTACCTTGTTGTTTTTCAAACAATATCCCAAGCCTCCTTGTGCCCTTCAAGTACCTGAGAATCCACTTTGCTGCTGACCAATGAAGTCTGCCCGGATTCGCCATGTATCTTGACACCACACTTACGGCTTGAGCTAAGTCGGGGCGTGTGCAAACCATTGCATACATAAGACACCCTACCAAGCTTGCATATGGAACTTTGCTCATTTCTTCCTTCTCATCATTCGTAGAAGGACATTCCTGTGCACTTAATTTGAAATGCTCCGCCAAAGGAGTAGACACGGGCTTGCAATCCATCATATTGAATTTTTCAAGTACTTTGGAAATGTACTTACTTTGTGACAGCCATAGCTTGCCTGCGTTTCTGTCTCTCCTTATCTCCATTCCTAGGATCATGTCAAACTCCTTTCCAAGCAATGTTTTTAATTCCTGGATTTTTGACATATCTTTACATGCAATTAGCATGTCATCAACATAAAGAAGTAAAAGGATGAAGTTACCATCCTTAAATGCATGACTGTAAACACAGCAATCTGATTCACATCTTCTATATCCAATCTTCATCATGAAAGAATCGAAGCACTTATTCCACTGCCTTGGAGATTGCTTTAGCCCGTATAAAGACTTCTTCAACCTGCAAACCAGATTTTTCTTGCTTGCTTCAATGAACCCTTGAGGTTGGCTCATGTAGATATCTTCCTCCAAGTCTCCATGGAGGAAAGCAGTCTTCACATCCATTTGCTCCACCTCAATGTCCTCTTGGGCTACTATGGAGAGGAGTAGCCGTATAGAAGTATGTTTCACCACCGGTGAGAAAATTTCATCATAATCAACTCCCTCCTTTTGCAAATATCCCTTGGCCACCAATCGAGCTTTGAACATGGTGGCTCCCTTCTCATGCATTTCTTCTTTCTTCCTAAACACCCACTTGCAGCCAATAACCTTGCGATCTTTGGGTTTAGGAACTAACTCCCAAACTGAGTTTTGGTGTAGAGATTCCATCTCTTGCATCATAGCTTCCATCCAACTTTCCCGCTCCTCATTCTCAACAGCTTCTTGGAACGTGGTTGGTTCTTCTTCACTTGCATTTAGAGCATAGTGAACTGAGTCCGTGTCCCATCCAAACCTTTGAGGTGGTTTGATGGTTCTCTTGGGCCTGGACCGAGCTATAGATGATGGCTCCACCATTTCTTGAGCATCTTCTTCTTCTTCTTGAGTTTGTTGTTGATTTTGCCCAGCTTCTTCCTCCTCAATGTCAGACTCCTCCTCCTCCTGAACGTCTTCAGTTGGCTGTTTTTGTGAAGTCTTTCTTGACACCTTCTTGAGTGGAACTTCAATGGTTGTTTCTCTTTCAACAACATCCTCCTTTGCTTCTGAATTCTTGACTTTGTTCAAAGGCATGGTCTTTTCATCAAACACAACATCTCTGCTGAGTATCTTCTTGTGGTTCACCGGATCCCATAGCTTGTAGCCCTTCACTCCGCTCTCGAAGCCGATGAAAATGCATTCAAGAGACTTAGGCTTCAACTTGGTTCTTTCATCACTAGGAATAAGTGCAAATGCACTGCATCCAAACACTTTCAGATTAGAAAAAACTATTGACTTATTTGACCATACCTCCTCTGCACATTTGAACTCAAGATTTCTTGAAGGTGATCGGTTAACCAAATAGGCAGCGTGGTTAACTGACTCTGCCCAAAATGATTCGGGCAATCCTGCATGAATCCTCATACATCTCTCACGCTCCATGAGAGTTCTATTCATCCCTTCCGCAGCTCCATTTTGTTGGGGCGTCTTCTTCACGGTAAAGTGCCTCTTAATGCCTTCGTTTCTGCAAAACTCAAGAAATTTGTTGTCCTTATATTCACCACCGTTGTCACTCCTTAGGATCTTGATTTTTCTTCCGGTTAGGTTCTCCACTTCCGCCTTCCACTCTTTGAATTTGGTGAAGACCTCAGATTTCTCCTTCATGAAGTAGACCCAAACCTTTCTGGAAAAATCATCCAAGAAAGTCACGAAATAGCGAGCTCCACCCTTTGATTTAACCGGTGATGGCCCCCATACATCTGAGTGAATATAATCTAGCACTCCTGTGCTACCTTCCTCTTTATCTCGCAGCTTGAAAGCTATCTTCGATTGCTTTCCCATGGTACAAAATTTGCAGAACTCCAGCTTGCAGCTTTGAACACCTTTCAACAATTTTCTTTTATGTAGTTCCTGCATGCCTCTCTCACTCATGTGCCCTAGCCTCAAATGCCAAAGCTGAGTTTCATCATCCGAGTCCTTGCTTGTGGACACAGCTGCTCCACCTGTTATTGTTGTACCGCACAATCTATATAGACAATTAGGTTGAACTTCTCCCTTCATAACCACAAGTGAACCTTTTGAGATTATGATTTTCCCTCCATTAGCCTTAACAGAATAACCATTCTTATCAAGAGTTCCAAGGGAAATAAGATTCTTACGCAACTTTGGAATATGCCTTACCATTCCAAGCGTCCTAACAGTCCCGTCATGCATCTTTATCTTGATTGTACCGGTGCCTATGACTCTACAAACCGAGCCATTCCCCATTATAACTTCGCCACCTTCTTCTTTCTCATATGTGTCAAACCACTCCTTGTTTGAGCACATATGGTATGAGCACCCGGAATACAAAATCCAATCCGAAGAGAAACACCTTGAAGAATTAGCATATGTATTAGTATTAACATTGCCATTAACACATAAAAGCTCACCATCACTTTCCGTGACTTCCTCAGCTGTGTTTGCTGCATTCTTCCCTTTGTTCTTCTTCTCTTTCCATATGGGGCAATTTTTTTTCCAGTGCTCTTTTGACCCACACTCGAAACAACCATCTTTCGCCTTGGATTTTGATCTTCCTTTGTTGCCTTTCTTGCCTTCACGCCTTTTTGAACGACCCCTATCTTCGGTCTTAGCAAATAGACCTTCACCTTGAGAGTTTTCTCCAGAACGTTGAGCCATCCTATGGTGCGTCATGATGTCTTGCAGCACAGGCTCGAAATCCAGAGTGACCTTCCCGAACATAAGAGTGGTTCGAAAGTGTTTATAGGACGGAGGTAAGGATGTTAGCAACATAAGTGCCTTATCCTCCGTACTATAAATAACTTCCATTCTTTGCAAATCAGCAACACATCTATTGAAACTACTTAAATGTTCCATTAGATTACCTCCTTCTTCCATCTTCAGATTTAGGAGTTCTTCCTTTAGGAAGAGCTTGTTGGACAGCGACTTCCCTGCAAACATCTCTTCGAGCTTCTCCCATGTTTGCTTCGCGGTATCCTTCAACACGTTGATGAGCACATCATCGGAGAGGTAGTTTTCGATGGCTCCTCTAGCTAACTCGTCAAGTACGCCCCACTCCTCATCTTTCATGTCTGCTGGCTTCTTTTCCTTGCCAACTAACACAACATGGAGATGTTGTTGTGTAAGAGCTGACCTCATCCTTCGTTGCCAAAGAGTGAAGTTCTCCTTCCCTGTGAAAGGCTTTAGCTCCACCTTCATGCTTGTTGCCTGTGGTTGCTTCACATGTTGTGAACTGCTACCACTCTCAACTTCTTGTTCACTTGCCATCTTCAACACACTAGCACTCCAAAAGAAAGACTAGCACAGCTGCCAAAACACAGCTCTCTGATACCACTTGTTGTGAATTAATACTAACTCACTTCCCCTTAGGACCTTGTTGTTGATGAACTTTGTGACCAACTCAATGATGGATGAGTCTTACACACACACAGAAATTTAACCAAGAAAGAAATGACACAAGTGTTTATAGAGGTTCAGCAAATTGCCTACTTCCTCTTTGGTGATCTCCTTGAGAACTTTCACTAATGAAGATAGGTTACAAACTTTGGTTTACAAAGAAAGGAAACCCCCTTAGAACACTACCCTCACAATCTGTTTCTCTCTCACCCTTGCTCAACACCTTGATACACTTAGAGAACTCTCTTGCTCTCCCCTTGGTATTTTCTGAACTTACAAGTTTTCAGCTTCTCTATACTTTGCACAAACTTATGCACTTAACAACTTAATGTTCTCTTGCTTCCTCTTCCCTCTTATATAGGCCTTGGGACTCCAAGATCAGATATCATTAAGTTATACACGTTCATGCTTTAGTTATCTCTCTTTAGACACCTGTTGTTGGCAGCTCATTGTTGAGAATTGAGCAAGAAACTCAACTCCACACTCCCACTAAGATCTTGTTGTTGATGGACTTTATGACACACACAAAGTATGGATGAATCACACACACACACTTGCAGAAAACTAACCAAGCACAAAGTGACACAAGTATTTATAGAGGTTCAGCAATTGCCTACTCCTCTTGGTGATCCCTTTGAGAAATTCACTAATGAAAGAATAAGTTACAACTTTGGTTTTACACAGAAAACCCCCTTAGAACTCTATTCTCTCCACAAGCTCTCTTTTCTCTCTCACCCCTTGCTCAACCCTTTGTTGCACTTGTGAACTCTTTCACAACCCTTGGTGTTTCCCCCCTTTGGTGTCTAGACTCTTAAGACTACAACTCAGTTCTAACTTGAACTGATTGCTCTCTCTCTTTGGTGAGATAATCTCCCTTTGAAAACAATAGCTCCCAGCTACTTTGACAACTTTGAGATTAACTACTTATGCACTTCACCACTGGTTCTCTTGCTTCCTCTTCTCTCTTATATAAGCCTTTGGACTCTAAGACAAGGTATCAAAGTTCTACACGTTCTAGCTTTAGTTATCCAACTTTAGACACCTGTTATGGCAGCTCACAAAGCAAGTGATCAATGGTTGCTAGCTGCCATCAATCTCTTGAACCAAGAGAGAATTCACTCATTGAAGCAAGTCATCAATTTGCCAAAGTGTTCTCCCCACCTTTCCACCTGCTTGCCACCTCTTATTATATCAGAAGTGATCAGAAATATCCTTGCAAGTCGATAGAAAATGGTAGCACACCAAGGAGGACTTGAAAACGCGTAGGAAAAAAACAGGCACAGGCATGAAGCGACCGGTCGCTGACCCACCCGCGACCGGTCGTCGCGACCATTTGGATACCAAACGACCGGTCGCTGATACCTTGCGACCGGTCGCTTTCAGCGAAATTTCCAGATTTCGAATCTCTGAAAAAACGACCGGTCGCCCAAACCTTGCGACCGGTCGCTCTCTCCTTCACTTGCATACTAAATGTGAGCCATTTTTACAACACTCATAAAGCAAGGGACAAAGGATGCTAGCTGCCATCAATCTCTTGAACCAAGAGAGAAAACACTCATGAAACAAGTTATCAATTTGCCAATGTGTTCTCCCAACTTTCCAGCTGCTATGCCACCTTCTAATATCTCAGATTTGATCAGAAATATCCTTGCAAGTCGATAGGAAGTGGTAGCACACCAAGGAAGACTTGAAAACGCGTAGGAATTTGAAACAGCATCGTCTGGCGACCGTCGCCCGATACTGCGACCGGTCGCTTTGTCACAGAATCAATTTTTCGCTCCAGGCTTTCACCTGGGCGACCGTCGCTTGTAACTTGCGACCGGTCGCTTTGGCATTTTGCTTGAAACCGACCGACGCCGCCCAACCTTAACCGGTCGCGGTTTTTAATATTTTTGTATCTTTTTAATTGAGCCATTTTTCTCAACAGCTACAACATGTGTCAGATCAAAATTGAAACCCTTGATGTTGGGGTAGGCCTGCACAATATCACCCACTGCACTTCCGGTCCCACCGCCTACATCCACCAAGGACCCCAACCCATCAAACCCGTGTCCATATTCTGTGAGTATTGCCTTCATCACAATCCTAGCCGTGCAGGCCATGCCATCGTTGAACAATTTATTGAACCCTGGATTTTCAGAGGCAAAGTCCCAAATCTCAAGCCCATGCGCCTTCTTGAAGGCCCAAGGCCCCCCTTCTTTGACACATTGGCTGAAATAGTGCCATGGCGCCATTAGGGAGGGGTGATTCTGTTGTGAAATTTCTGATAAACTCACTGCCCTTAAAGATCTTGTTGTTGATGGACTTTAGACAAAGAACTCAATGATGGATGAGTCTTACACACACACACAAATTAACCAAGCACAAATGACACAAGTGTTTATAGAGGTTCAGCAAATTGCCTACATCCTCTTTGGTGATCACCTTGAGAAATTTCACTAATGAAGATAGGTTACAACTTTGGTTTACAAAAGGAAACCCCCTTAGAACACTACCCTCACAATCTGTTTCTCTCTCACCCTTGCTCAATACCTTGATACACTTAGAGAACTCTCTTGCTCTCCCCTTGGCTCTCTTGACAAAGCTGAAGACTCAAAACTCTAACAACTCAGAATTCCAGATTATACCACTTACAATTATTCAACTTGTTTTCTCCTCTTGTGTTATCTTACTTCACCCCATTTCCTACACAAGCCAATGGACATAGGATAAGGCACCATCTTTGTCCTCCACGTTCCTCCTTTAGTCAATAACTTAGACTAAATGTCAGATCAAGTAGGTAAATAACATTCCACTCAGCCTCCTCCCACTTACACCAGAAAAGAGAGAGTGATATCTTTGAAATAAGATAACCAATTAGCCATGAGTGCTATCCCAACTATCCAGCAGGTAGTCAACGTTCTTACACCTCAGAAGTGACCCACAAAGCCTCTGAAATCATGTGAAAAGCGATAGCCATCGAAAACACAGTTGAAAACACGTAAGAAAAACGTCACAGCACGCTGACGACCGGTCGCCAGCTTCCTGGCGACCGGTCGCTTTTGAACAGAATGCTCCAATTCGTTTCTGACAAAACGACCGGTCGTAAATGGCGTGAGACCGGTCGCTTCTCTATCGACGACCGGTCGCAAGGAGATAGCGACCGGTCGCTCTTCGACTTCCTACAGACTTCAATTCTTGTGAAAACGACCGGTCGCAAATGTCCAGCGACCGGTCGCTTTTAGGCAGATTCAAAATCTCCATTTTCAGCTGCCAAAACATCCTTGTATCTTTAGGTGAGCCATTTTTCCAACAATCTCCACCATGGCGAGCCTAATACTCCTTGTGGACATCATTGCCTTCTAGGACATCTGTAATGTCTTGAGAATCGTCCTAATAACTCTCAAGAACACCACCTCAATCTTTAGCATGTAACAAGATTGAGCAAGCTCAAACAATGCTTGAACTTTGCTGTTGTGACTGGCTTTGTTAGACAATATGAAGCATTCTCCTTCGTATGAACCTTCATTACAGTGATGTCTCCATCATTCACCCAATCCCTTATCCGGTGGTATCTCACATCAATGTGTTTGGACCTTCCATGGAACACTTGATTCTTCACTAAGCATATAGCACTTTGACTGTCACTTTGAATCACCACCAAGTCTTGAGTAATCCCGAATTCCTTTGCCAATCTCTTCAGCCATACCGCTTCTTTTGAAGCTTCCGTTAAAGCCATATACTCCGCTTCCGTAGTAGACAAGGCACTAACCGATTGTAACACTGCTCTCCAACTAATCGGTCCTCCACCACAAGTGAAGACATATCCTGTGGTGGATCTCCTCTTGTCAAGATCTCCAGCATAATCAGAATCTACAAACCCCGACACACATGCCTTTCCTTGTTGTCTTTCAAACAATATCCCAAGCCTTTTGGTGCCCTTCAAGTACCTGAGAATCCATTTTGCTGCTGCCCAATGTTGCTTTCCAGGATTCGCCATATACCTTGACACCACACTTACGGCTTGAGCTAAGTCGGGGCGTGTACAAACCATTGCATACATGAGACACCCTACCAAGCTTGCATATGGAACTTTACTCATATATTCCTTCTCTTCTTCCGTAGAAGGACATAGCTGAGCACTTAACTTAAAATGCTCTCGCCAAAGGAGTAGACACCGGCTTGCAATCCATCATATTGAACTTTTCAAGTACCTTGGAAATGTACTTGCTTTGTGACAGCCACAACTTGCCTTCATTTCTGCCTCTCCTTATCTCCATTCCTAGGATCTTTTGTGCAGCACCAAGATCCTTCATGTCAAACTCCCTTCCAAGCAATGTCTTCAAATTCTGGATTTTTGACATGTCTTTACATGCAATTAGCATGTCATCAACATAAAGAAGCAAAAGGATGAAGTTACCATCCTTGAATGCATGAGAGTAAACACAACAATCAGATTCACATCTTCTATACCCAATCTTCATCATGTAAGAATCAAAGCATTTATTCCACTGTCTTGGAGATTGCTTCAGCCCATATAAAGACTTCTTCAACCTACAAACCAGATTTTCCTTCCCTGCTTCAATGAACCCTTGAGGTTGGCACATGTAGATGTCTTCCTCCAATTCACCATGAAGGAAAGCAGTCTTCACATCCATTTGCTCCACCTCCATGTCCTCTTGTGCTACTATGGAGAGTAGTAGCCGTATAGAAGTATGTTTCACCACCGGAGAGAAGATTTCATCATAATCAACTCCCTCCTTTTGCAAGAATCCTTTTGCCACCAACCGAGCTTTGAATAAGGTGGCACCCTTCTCATGCATTTCTTCTTTCTTCCTAAACACCCATTTGCAGCCAATAACCTTGCGACCTTTGGGTTTAGGAACTAACTCCCAAACTGAGTTTTGGTGTAGAGATTCCATCTCTTGCATCATAGCTTCCATCCAACTTTCCCGTTCCTTGTTCTCAACAGCCTCTTGGAACGTGGTTGGTTCTTCTTCACTAGCATTTAGGGCATAGTGAACTGCATCCATCTCCCATCCAAACCTTTGAGGTGGTTTGATGGTTCTCTTGGGCCTGGACCGAGCTATAGATAATGGCTCCACCTGTTCTTGAGCCTCTTCTTCTTCTTGAGTGTGTTGTTGATGCTGCCCAGCTTCTTCCTCTTCAATGTCAGACTCCACCTCCTCCTGAACGTCTTCAGTTGGCTGTTTCTGAGAAGTCTTTCTTGACACCTTCTTGAGTGGAACTTCAATGGTTGTTTCTTTCTCAACAACATCCTCCTTTGCCTCTGAATTCTTGACTTTGTTCATAGGTATGGTCTTCTCATCAAACACAACATTTCTGCTGAGTATCTTCTTGTGGTTCACATGATCCCATAGCTTGTAGCCCTTCACACCACTCTCAAATCCAATGAAAATACATTCAAGAGACTTTGGCTTCAACTTGGATCTTTCATCACTAGGAATAAGTGCATATGCACTGCATCCAAACACCTTAAGATTCGAATAATCAATTGACTTATTAGACCATACCTCCTCTGCACATTTGAACTCAAGATTTCTTGAAGGCGATCGGTTAACCAAATAGGCAGCGTGGTTAACCGTTTCTGCCCAAAAAGATTCGGGCAATCCTGCATGAATTCTCATACATCTCTCACGCTCCATGAGAGTTCGGTTCATCCTCTCCGCAGCTCCATTTTGTTGGGGTGTCTTCTTTACGGTAAAGTGCCTTTTAATGCCTTCACTTCTACAAAACTCAAGGAACTTGCTGTCTTTATATTCACCACCATTGTCACTCTTTAGGATCTTGATCTTTCTTCCGGTTAGGTTCTCTACTTCCGCCTTCCACTCTTTGAATTTGGTGAAGACCTCAGATTTCTCCTTCATGAAGTAGACCCAAACCTTCCTGGAAAAATCATCCAAGAAAGTCACAAAATAGCGAGCTCCACCCTTCGATTTAACCGGTGATGGCCCCCATACATCCGTGTGAATATAATCTAGCACACCTGTGCTTTCTTCCTCTTTGTTTCGCTGCTTGAAAGCTATTTTTGATTGCTTTCCCATGGTACAAAATCTGCAGAACTCAAGCTTGCAACTTTGAACACCTTTCAACAACTTTCTTTTGTGTAGTTCCTGCATGCCCCTCTCACTCATGTGCCCTAGCCTCAAATGCCAAAGCTGAGTTTCATCTTCCGAGTCCTTGCTTGTAGATACAGCTGCTCCACCTATGATTGTTGTACCACACAACCTATATAGACAGTTAGGTTGAATTTCTCCCTTCATAATCACAAGTGAACCTTTTGAGACTATGAGTTTCCCTCCATTTGCTTTGAATGAATAACCATTCTTATCAAGAGTTCCAAGGGAAATGAGATTCTTACGCAACTTTGGAATGTGCCTTACCATTCCAAGTGTCCTAACAGCCCCATCATGCATCTTCACCTTGATTGTACCGGTGCCTTTGACTCTACACATTGAGCCATCCCCCATCATCACTTCACTGCTATCTTCTTTCTCATACGTGTCAAACCACTCCTTGTTTGAGCACATATGATATGAGCACCCAGAATCCAAAATCCAATTGGAAGAGGAACACCTTGAAGAATTAGCCAATGCATTTGTTTTAACATTGCTATTAACACACAAAAGCTCACCATCACTCTCAGTGACAAACTCAGCTGTGTTTGCTGCATTCTTCCCTTTGTTCTTCTTCTCCTTCCATATGGGGCAATTTCTTTTCCAGTGCTCCTTTGACCCACACTCGAAACAACCTTCCTTTGCCTTGGATTTGGACCTTCCTCTATTGCCTTTCTTGCCATCACGCTTCTTTGAACGGCCTCTCTCTCCGGTCTTTGCAACTAGACCTTCACCTTGAGAGTTTTCTCCCGAACGTTGAGTCATCCTATGGTGTGTCATGATGTCTTGCACCACAGGCTCAAAATCAAGAGTAACCTTCCCGAACATAAGAGTGGTCCGGAAATGTTTATAGGACGGAGGTAAGGATGTCAACAACATAAGAGCCTTATCCTCCGGACTATAATTCACATCCATTCTCTGCAGTCAGCAACACATCTATTGAAACTACTTAGATGTTCCATTAGATTTCCTCCCTCCTCCATCTTAAGATTCAGGAGTTCTTCCTTGAGGAAGAGCTTGTTGGACAACGACTTCCCTGCAAACATTTCTTCGAGCTTCTCCCATGTTTGCTTCGCCGTATCCTTTATCACGTTGATGAGCACCTCATCGGAGAGGTAGTTTTCGATGGCTCCTCTGGCTAACTCGTCAAGAACTCCCCACTCATCATCCGTCATGCTTGCTGGCTTCTTCTCCTTGCCAACCAACACAACATGGAGTTGTTGTTGTGTAAGAGCTGACTTCATCCTTCGTTGCCAAAGAGTGAAGTTCTCCTTCCCGTGAAAGGCTTTAACTCCACCTTCATGCTTGCTACCTGTGGTTGCTTCACATGATGTGAACTGCTACCACTCTCAGCTTCTAAGTCACTTGCCATCTTCAACACACTAGCACTCCAAGAGAAGAACTAGTTCCAGCTGCCAAACACAGCTCTGATACCACTTGTTGTGAAATTTCTGATAAACTCACTGCCCTTAAAGATCTTGTTGTTGATAGACTTTAGACAAAGAACTCAATGATGGATGAGTCTTACACACACACACAAATTAACCAAGCACAAATGACACAAGTGTTTATAGAGGTTCAGCAAATTGCCTACATCCTCTTTGGTGATCACCTTGAGAAATTTCACTAATGAAGATAGGTTACAACTTTGGTTTACAAAAGGAAACCCCCTTAGAACACTACCCTCACAATCTGTTTCTCTCTCACCCTTGCTCAATACCTTGATACACTTAGAGAACTCTCTTGCTCTCCCCTTGGCTCTCTTGACAAAGCTGAAGACTCAAAACTCTAACAACTCAGAATTCCAGATTATACCACTTACAATTATTCAACTTGTTTTCTCCTCTTGTGTTATCTTACTTCACCCCATTTCCTACACAAGCCAATGGACATAGGATAAGGCACCATCTTTGTCCTCCACGTTCCTCCTTTAGTCAATAACTTAGACTAAATGTCAGATCAAGTAGGTAAATAACATTCCACTCAGCCTCCTCCCACTTACACCAGAAAAGAGAGAGTGATATCTTTGAAATAAGATAACCAATTAGCCATGAGTGCTATCCCAACTATCCAGCAGGTAGTCAACGTTCTTACACCTCAGAAGTGACCCACAAAGCCTCTGAAATCATGTGGAAAGCGATAGCCATCGAAAACACAGTTGAAAACACGTAAGAAAAACGTCACAGGCACGCTGGACGACCGGTCGCCAGTTCCTGCGACCGGTCGCTTTTGAACAGAATGCTCAATTCGTTTCTGTGACAAAACGACCGGTCGTAAATGGCGTGAGACCGGTCGCTTCTCATCGACGACCGGTCGCAAGGAGATAGCGACCGGTCGCTCTTCGACTTCCTGACAGACTTCGATTCTGTGTAAAAACGACCGGTCGCAAATGTCCAGCGACCGGTCGCTTTTAGGCAGATTCAAAATCTCCATTTTCAGCGCCAAAACATCCTTGTATCTTTAGGTGAGCCATTTTTCCAACAGATTCTCCATCACAAGCATTGGAGCTAGGCTCATCTCGGAGTCATGTAGCAGCCATCGAGACGAGTAGGTCAACCCGTAGACGGGTTCTCCCCCTTCGGACGGGTGATGGATGGCGAAGATGTTTCGCGGACGAGAAGTCTCATGATGCGTGTGAGGCATGTGATGTCTGGAGAGGGTGCTACTAAGTGTGAGGCTATTTGGGGCAAAGTGATCATATGATCAGTAGGAGCATGAGAGTGTATTATATCAGCTATGCGTAGCTCCACAGCACATTTCAAGGCCATGGAATCTGCAAAGCCAAACATGTACTTCCATATATCTGCTTGACCTCTAAGCATTGCCTCAGCCTCCGTTTCTTCCATTTTGATTCTCTAGTGTTCTCAAAAACAAAGCATATGCTATAAGCCTATAACACGGGTTATATAAAGAAGGGAAGCATAGTAACATACCACACTAATGTCCAAATTTTTTGGTTAAATCTATACACAATTGCTGGAGTAGGTACTGAACAATTGACACTAAGCACTAAGCAGACGACAAATCACAGGAGATGCACATCTTGGATTGATTGGTTGGTAGATGCACATCAATAGATTTTTGTTTTGTTTTATTTTTAATAGAAGCGATAGTCTAAACAGAAAATAGAAATCATTGATTGGTTGGATTTCTCATACACACTGCTAACATGTTATGGGGATTTAAATTTGAGACCAATAGTCTACAAATCAACATTTTTTTTCATTGAGCTAGACCCTTTGGCGCATATGTATAGAATCTTAAAATGCGATGAAACTGCCAGTAATTTGTAGTTGGCTTCAGTTTTTTAAAATTTATTTATTTATTTTCATAAATCGTTAAGTAGTCTTTTTAATCCAAATAATTGTGGATGCTCAAATCGATGTCATCTCGGTTAGATCAATAAAAACGTGCAATGCATGTCTAGCAACCAGTCAAGGGCATTGCTCACACTAACAAACTTGAAAAGGTTTCGATATATCAACATCACCACATGCTTTTAACAATTCTTATGAGCTCTTCAATTTGGTCACATTATAAATCCCGAATGTATGGGGATCCAATTGAAATCATGAGAGAGATCTTCCCCTGTTTGTGGACAGCCATTATATATAGCGGAAATGTTTTAATACATTGGAAGATGTTCCGAGTTCGAGTAATATTCTAATGGATTTTGTACAAACACAAAAAGCTAGCTACTGGTACAATAGGTTGTAAGCTGGTAAATCATGTATTCTTTGAGTATCTTCTAAAGACAGCTCTCTCTCTAGTTGTGTCCTTGTTGCTTGTAGAACTGTTGAAGTGAGTCTCCTAATTAATTAAGGAGATTTATTTCCTTGATTAATTAAGGGATTTATTTTCCTATTTTATATAGTTGTTAAATCATTGTATAATTAGGAGATACTTTCCTAATTCTTTACTAGATCTAATTTCTTGTAAAGCACTCATGTAAACTCTTATATATACATCCTTATAGAGAAGAATAATAACAAGAACCTAACATATGCAAACCCATATTCATATTTTAGCATAGTATCAGAGTAATCGATCCTCGGTTGTTTCTAAATTCTTATATCAAAATTTCTCCTCCCCTTCTCTTCAAGGGGGGGAGGGGGAGTGAAAACGGATTTGTTTCTCTTTCTCATGGAGATTTTGCCTCTTTCTTGACTTCGACATACCCTTCTCTTCAGGGGAGAAGAGGATTGAAGAGAAGTTTCCATGTTCTTAAGCCGTGTTCACAGGGTTTCTGTGTCCTTAGCTGTGTTCACAGGGTTTCTGTGTTCTTAGCCGTATTCGCAGGGTTTCTGTGTTCTCATATCCTCGTATCGAATTTTCTTGAAACACAAATCGTATTCCTCATATTGAATTTCCTCGTATCGTATTCCTCATATCCTCGTATCCTAAATCAAATTCCTTGTTCAGATTCAGATATTCATACCTAGATCCTCATATACTCTTATCTCGAAACCCTAAACATATATTTTTTATCTTATTCTTAAATCCTTCCATTGCCATGGATATCGTTTCCAAAACCACCGAATCCACTTCCTCATCCCCCCAATTTGTTACTATTCATAGTGACAACGCTCCCTTTCCTACCGGTGTTCACAGGGTTTTCTGTGTTTTTTAAACTCATCATATCAAATTTCTCAAATCCCTCAAATCCAAGTTCGAATTTGAATCCGAATCCGAACTTTCCAACCTGAATCCGAATCCAAATCCAATTGGTACATCAAATTCCTCAAATCAAATTCCTAAATCAAACGGTCGGTCGCCAGTGGAAAGTGATCGACCCCCCCTTAGTTCTTCGAACAAAGAGAATCTGCTTCAAAACTACTAGTCGCTTTGTCAGAGAAGCCGTTTCAAACCAACCGATCGCCAAAATCCAGCGACCAGTCACCAGAGGAAAACGATCAGTTTTCTCCACGCTGTCAAAATCATGAGGAGGAAATTGAATCGTCTTATGAGATTTTTGCCCAGTTTTAGCTCTAGTACCACACCAATCACCTGTTGAGGAAGTCTTTTAGTGTGCTGGCTAACACACCCATTGAGATGGATCACAAGTTGTGTGAAGACATGAACCAAGAACCAACCAATAAGGAACATGAAGATCTTGAAGTTTTCGGATATACATATGCTGATTGGGCTGGGTCCATTACAGATAGAGACGCTCTACTTCAGGTTACTTCACATTTGTGGGAGGTAACCTAGTCACTTGGCGGAGTAAGAAACAAAATGTGATTTCTCGGTCTAGTGCTGAAGTAGAGTATCGAGAAATGGCTCACGAAGTTTGTGAATTACTATGGATCAGAAGATTGTTGATAGAATTGGGTTTCAAGCCAGAAAAACCAATGGAGTTACATTGTGATAACAAGTCAGCCATCGATATTACCCATAATCCAGTTCAACATGATTGAACTAAACATGTTGAGGTGGATAGACATTTTATCAAAGAAAAAATTGAGAAGAAGATTATCCAGCTACCATTCATAAAATCAGAAGATCAACTGGTAGATATCTTAACCAAAGCTGTTTGTGGCATAGTATTTCATGACTCACTTACCAAATTGGGCATTTGTGACGTATATGCACCAACTTGAGAAGGAGTGTTGAAGTGAGTCTCCTAATTAATCAAGGAGATTTATTTCCTTGATTAATTAAGGGATTTACTTTCCTATTTTATATAGTTGTTAAATCATTGTATAATTAGGAGATACTTTCCTAATTCTTTACTAGATCTAATTCCTTGTAAAGCACTCATGTAAACTCTTATATATACATCCTTATGGAGAAGAATAATAACAAGAACCTAACATATGCAAACCCATATTCATATTTTAGCAAGAACATCCTAAAAGATTGAAAGCAACAAATTAAGGGTTGGTGATTTGGAGAAAAAGATTAGCCTCATAAATTCTAAATTTTACTGTGAAACACATTAGAAGGAAAGAAACAGAAAATAGAAATCATTGAGAGAGAGAGAGAGAGAGAGAGAGAGTTACATTAAACTGCATGTAGGATGCATGCATTGCAAGCCACTGAGCATCAACCATTTCAAAAGCTATACAGTATAGTACATCGAAAGCGGCTTCATCTTCTGCATGCAATTCATAATTCAGGAGGTTAAATATCAGACATCAGCGGAGTTTATAAGCAATTCTCTAATTCTTTCTGTAGAGCATTGTAACCGAAAAAAGACAAGCATAACCTTGTTTGAGATGTACATTTACCTCCTAATAATTTTCTCACGAAATTTATTCCTGGAATTGGTTTTGCTGCAAAGTAGATCAGCTGACAAGGAAGATTTAAGAATAATTAAGATTCGTTTCATCTATAACAGTAATGCTATGAACACCAACTAGTTTACCAGCATTTTAATACCAACTGATGTGGCACATAATATGACAGTCACTTGCCAACTCATCTATTTTAACATCTTGATTTTTTTTTTTTTTTATCAACTTAATTTTCTAATTTAGGCTGAGTCCCGCAACACCTTCTTTCATCACCACCACAACTCCGTCACTGCTGCTATTATACAGTGTCACCATCACGGTGCCGCCATCACCAGTCAGTCCCATCGTCAATCTCGAACTCAACCGTTCACAATCCATTGACTGTTACTGTGACGATGCCATTCAATCAGCTCATCATAAATTCGCTGACGGGTTTTTTTTGGTCATATGGAAATCTTGGTTGAATCCACTGTGTTGTTGATTCGTTATTAAATTATTGATTGATCAATTGCAAGCGTAAAAGTTCCCAAGGACAGTCAACAAGGTTTTTTTTGTCAAGATGTATATGTCCAGCATCGTCAAACACAATATAAGATAATCTCTCTCAAATCTTATATATTTATAAGAAAATCTCAGTGATGGGAAACACTCATTTTGGAACCACGAATGATTTAAACCAAGTTACCATTTGGCACAAAATGAAAAGATTCATCCTAGATGGAGGAGGAAGTCAGTGGAATAATATCGCATCATCACTATGAAGAGGAGATGTTGAAGCGGTGAAAGTTGGATTCAAGATTGGAGGTGGCGGCACAATGGTTTAGGGTTGCGGGTGATTACTCAAAAACTAAATTGAAAAATTAAGTTATATATATATTTAAAGAAAATTAATTTATACTTTATAGATATTAATTTGCTAGTTTCGATATATATATTTTATAGATTTAATTTTTAAAAAATATACTCTTTTTATTCAATAGTATGCGAAAATTTTGTGTATAATATGTGAATTTTGTGTGTATTAAACATGAAACATATGTACGTATATGTACAATACGAGTATTAAATGTGAAAATACTAAAAATTTTATACGAATAATAACTTTGGAAAAGTAAAAACTCCAAAGAGTACAATAGAGACTTGGGTATTAGCCTAATAGTACTGGATAATGCTCTAAACTATAGATAAACAAAAATCGGAGAAAGACAATTTTTTTATAAAAAAAAAAATCATAGTATCTAAGAAAAGCGGCGATACTATTTATATATAAAATATAAAAAAATATAAAAAAAAGGACCCCAGTAAAGACGGTTGGCTATACTTTTTTTTAAAAAAAATCCCGAGTACTATTTGTTAAGGGGATAAAAAAAAGGAACGCCTAGCGTCCAACCAAGTTTCAAAGGGGTATAGCCCCCCGGCTATACGAGTGTTTTTATAATAAAAAAACCGTAGTAAAATTGTGTGTATAATACGTGAATTTTGTGTGTATTATTGAAAATTTTGTAAAAAATCAAATATATTAAACATGAAAATACATACGTACGTGTAAAATATGAATATTAAACATGAAAATGCTAAAATTTTTATACAGGTAATAACTTTGAAAAAGTAAAAGCTCAAAATGGTACAAAGAGACTCGTGTATAGGCCTAATAGTAATGGATAATGCTATAAATTATCGTTAAACAAAAATGGGGGAAAATTATTTTTTTTCAAAAAAGATTATAGTATCCATGTAAAGAGTATAGCCGCTTGGCTATACTATTTATAAAAATTAATGTGAAAAAACGACCCCAGGCTATACTCTTTTTTTAATGATAAAAAATCCTAAGTATAGCAGCGCGGCTATACTATTTTCAATAGAAGAGTTCAAGTCTGGCTCAAAACTAAACACCAAAACATGCTAGAGGAAAATACCATGAGATTCTAGAGGTACATAACATATTAATGATAACATAGGATGCTTATTTATACTTGAAGTATCCGTGTGACCTCAAACGACTTTGTTTTAGATTATTAGTTAACAATATCTTCACATAAAATATAAAACAAAGAATCTGAACTCCATAAGTATGCCAAGAAACTTAGAAAAGACTTTTACTGTCACTTAACATCAACTGTAGGAGACTTAATGGAGCCAAAAGGATACATATCTCCAAAGACACCCAGACTGCTGCTGCCCATTGTATTCGTACTCACAGCAGATATTGCCTGGTTAGGGAAAACTTCGAAAGGGTGCTATAGTTGTCACTTAACCTCAACTGTAGGAGTCTCCTTGGAGTCAGAAGGATCTACATATTTCCAAAAGAATGCCAGACTGCTTCCCATGATATTCATAATCACAACAGACAATGATGCGGGTAATGCAATCATCGGCGAGGTGAAATTAGAAGTGGCCAAAACCACACCCAAAGAAGAATTTTGCATACCAACCTGCGAGTGTCAAACATGTAAATGAAGGATTAGTGTTGCATGCCCACCAAAATTTATGAAAGTTTCGACATTTCAATCTGAGGATAAAACAATGAAGCTCTTCTATGGACTTACAATAAAATTTAAGAAGAGAATTTTTATATATTTATTACCAATTTGACCAAAGCCGAAATAAAACTGGAACACAAGGATTCACAGAAAGCCAGATCATGTCTTAAGGTTTACATTCTATTTGATTAATACCTCAATTGATATTGCTCATCTCTTTGCTTCTCTAAACCCGCAAACAGCTGCTGAATATTTGTATGAGTGCAAACTCTGCCAACAATGCTCGTATACAAAACTAGCTTCTATCTTCATATGTCAAATTAAAATCCACATAGACAAAGAAGATTGAATATATACTTTCTTACTGCAATAGCTTTTAAGGCTATAAAGTCATAGTGATAGCAAACTAAAGTTTCTCAACTGTTGCTTACAAATTATGAATACTTTGTTTTTTCAAAATATAGTTAACTTCACTCTATAATTTATATATCAAACTTGACAGAAGCTAAATCAAACAGAAATAATACATTAATACAAGGCTACAACATAATTTTTTAGAATTTTTGAGCTAAAATTAGAGTGAATCTTTACATTACATACTGAAAAAAAATGTATACATTACCTTGAGCTTTTTCCACAACAACACACTTAACAGTTCAAGTCACCAACTACTCCAAAAATTGAAAGCTACGTCACCTAAAAGACGTCGAAAAGTGAATTCCGCGACGTTGTTTTAAAATTGGCTATAAATCACGTCAGCATTTATAGAAGCGACGTTGTAGGATACCTAATACGGTGGTTTATGAAAACATATTTTAAAACCACGTCGGTTGTCAAGACAAAGCGACGTGGATTCAAAACAAGCTAAACACTGTTCACTCAAGTGACCTAAATTTTCACGACTCACTCTTGCTCTTCTAAGTTTCCCTCTCGTTGCTCTCGATGAAAATTTCCAATCTCTCTCAACCTCTCCCTATCTGGACCTCTCTCTCTCTCTAAGGCCGTCATCTCTTTCGCGTTCACTGTGGGTTCCGTCGATTTGGAGTTGTCTTGCCGTGGCTACCGTCGACATTGGCATTCACTGCCCTGCCCTTGGCTGTCGTTGACATTCCCGTTCGCTGCCGTCGATTTCTCATTCCCCTGGGCTTACGCCATTGGAGGTCACTGAGCTCCCTCAAGTTCGCGACCCTTCATCAACACTCTCAGGTACTTTCGCTGAGCCTTTTACTTTGTCAATCACGACTTTGGGTTTGGGCTTCTCTCCAACTTCTTAAGAAAGTTTCATATCTGCGCTTCAGAGGTACCATTTTCGCTCTCTTTCCTATTGAGTTTTTGCTTTTCATGTCTTTGTGTTTTGTGGGTTCACTATAATGCATGCAGATCTGGTGGTTTATATGGTTTTGTTTTGGTTTTTTTTACTTCTGTTTTGGAAATATGAGAGATCTTAGAGGCTTGCTGTGGTTTTTGTTAGCATTTGCTCTCGGTTGCTTGTGACCGACAAGTCAAACTAAAATCTGTATGTTTAATGTCTATCTCTCCTTTGTGCTTCCATGGCAGTGGTACCCTCTGAATATTGTCTTGGGTTGTGCATTCCTGATTTTCCTTCTAATTATCAGGTTTATTGTAAGTATTGATAAGTTTCTAGTCTCTCAATCTGCCCTTTATTTTTCCTATTGTTGCTTTGACTGTGAGTTCTAACCTTTATTTCTCCTATTATTGAGTTCTACCCTTTATTTCTCCTATAATTGCTCCTATTATTGAAGATGAGGTCAGTTGATGAGAAATTGATTTTTTCTAGTTACGAAATGTTCAATGGTATATTGAAACTTTTTCTTCTTTCTTTTGTTCAGATTCCTGTTGTTGGAAATTTGGCTCACATTAAGGTTGCAAGTGAAGGAGGCAGCGACCGGTCGCAAGGTTTGGGCGACCGGTCGTTTTGAAGCAGATTCGAAGTCTGAAGAATTCGCAGCGAGCGATCGGTCGCAAGGTTTCAGCGACCGGTCGTTTGGTATCCAAATGGTCGCGACGACCGGTCGCAGGTATCCGCGACCGGTCGCTGCCGTGCTGTGTGCTGACGTTTTCTTACGTGTTTTCAACTGTGTTTTCAAGGGCTATCGCTTTCCACAAGATTTCAGAGGCTTAGTGGGTCACTTCTGAGGTAAAAGAAGGTGGACTACTTGCTGGATAGTTGGGAGAGCACTCATTGCCAATTGTTTGTCTTGCTTTGAAGGATATCACTCTCCATTTTCTGGTGTAAGTGGGAGATGGCTGAAGTGGGATATCATTTACCTAACTTGATCTGACTTTTAGTCTAAGTGGTGACTAAAGGAAAGAACGTGGAGGACAAGCTGATATCTTATCTCTTGTCCATTGGCTTGTGTAGGTAATGGGGTGAAGTAAGATAACACAAGAGGAGAAAACAAGTTGAATAAGAGGAAGTGGCTGAAGCAGAAACTGTGTGGCTGGGCTGTGGCTATGGTTGTGGCTTAGTTCACCAAGGGAGAGCTCCTTATTCCTCAAGGGGTGTGGTTAATCTCAGGTGGTCAAGTAGCTGGGAGCTATTGTGTTCCAATGGAGGTTATCTCACCAAGGTGTGGTTAAGTTCATCAAGGGATGGTTTTTTATTCTCCAAGGGGTGATTAACTTCACAAAGGGTGAGGGTAATTGTAATACCATCAAGGGTGTTTTAATCATCAAGGGAGGAAGTGTTGTAGTCATGAGAGTCTAGACACCAAAGGGGGGAAACACCAAGGGTTGTGAGAGTGTTCACAAGTGCATCAAAGTGTTGAGCAAGGGGTGTGAGAGAAAAGAGAGCTTGGGGAGAGAATAGAGTTCTAAGGGGGTTTCTTTGTAAACCAAAGTTGTAACTTATTCTTTCATGAAGTGAATTTCTCAAGGGGATCACCAAGAGGATGTAGGCATTTTGCTGAACCTCTATAAATGCTTGTGTCACTTTGTGCTTGGTTGTTGTCTCAAGTGTGTGTGTGTGTGATTCATCCATTCATTGTGTGTGTCACAAAGTCCATCAACAACAAGATCATTAGGGGAGGTTGAGTTGAGTTTTGTGCTCAATTCACAACACCTGTGACACTTCATATGAGGCAGTTAAGGTGGTCAAAGGGAAGAGAGTAATTGCATCCAAGGGAGAAGCATGCGCAAACTAGAGAGTGTACAAGCTTGTGTCTTATTGTGCTTGTGAACAAATGTGCAAGAAGGCAACTAACTCACACACCCAAGAACAAAGTGATGAAGTTCAAATGGAATTGGTAGAGTTTGTGAGCAATCACATTTAGCTCCATTATTTCCAATTAGGTTAATGTTATGGATGTGGTAGGAAGTCTGTATGTGGTACGAATAAATATTGTTTAACTATGTAATAAATGTTGAATCTTGAAATTTTATGAAATAAATAAATTTTGGGTATATATATTCATTAATAAAGTATTATGGTTGATTTTCTAGTTAAAATTGTTGTGTAGAAGCATTGCAAATAAAAACTATAAAAAGCCAGGGAACATATTAGACGTTATATTCATAGAATAGACGACGGTGTTTACAAAAACCGTCGTCTTTGCATACAATAGACGACGGTTTTCATATAATAGACGACGATTTTTGTAAAAAACCGTCGTCTTTACAAATAATAGACGACGGGGATTTACCGTCGTGGTTTTATGTATCAAAAGATGTCGGTCGATTTCACGACGGTTGAAAAATCTAATACACGACGGTGGATTACCGTCGTCTATTGCGATTTTTGTAGTAGTTAACAGTTAAAGGCAACTTACCCCACAAAGAAACCAGCAATATGTACTAACAGCACCGAAAGAATAACCACCCCAACTTCTCTAGATAACATTGTCTGAGCACGAGCCATTAGAGATAGATCAACCGACAATGTTACAGCAACCATTGAAGCTTTGAGACGGACAACATTCTCAGAGAATACACTGGCCCACAAAATAAAATCTAGTATGTTTGAGAAAGAGAGCACATTTGGAAGGAACCACATGCAAGACAATCATATTTTACATATAAGTAATTAAAAAGATATTTATATGCATAACAAATGTACCTGCATGCAAGCAGTGATGCAGCTAGAACAACAAAAAGTGGTGAAAAAGGTATCACAATCTTTAACCACAGCAGGAAATGCACTCTGCATATAAGAACCTAACAAAATTGGAGCAACAACGACCTACAGAATGACAGAATAGAGACCATAAGCCCCAGTTGATGGATAATATAATATTACTGAAGTTTATTATATTTAACTTAACCTGCATGGTGCCCATTGACAGTTGGCAGCATCCAGCAGTTGGCAGCATCCACAGGTACGTAAGTCCCTGCCAATATCTTTGTTAGTAGAGGAGTCAGGGCTACTGCCCCAAGAGTTGTGCATACCGTCATTACAATAGACAGAGGAACATCTCCTTGAGCAATTAAGGTCATCTGAAAAGCTATTTCATAAAAAGCATTGAATGGAGTATCTCACAATTTGAAAATATTAAGGCATTGTGTTCAAACAACACTAGATCCACAACTAATTTCAAGTCTATATTAAAAAGAAATACAAAGTTTCTTTTGGTAAGATTGCATTTCCAGTTTAGAATCACTTTTGTATTAAAAATAGAAACTAGAGAAGTTTGTTCAGAACATAAGGGTATTGTTCAAAGATTAATGTCTTTTTCTACTCATGGTGATTAACCAGTAAGGGAGTGACCACGAAGAAGCACAGAACTTTGAAAAGTTTTCATTCAGCAAAACAGGAAGGGGGAAGGCAAGGACTGAATAAATATAATAAATAAGAAAACCCTAATGATGCAGAATGCATGTGATTAGTTTTCCTAATTCTATTTGGATTAGTTATTATTAGCTTTCCTAATTCTATTCGGATTAGTTATTACTTTAGTTAAGGATTCCTTCTTGTTGAAGGATCTCCTATTAGTTAATTTTCTTTCCTATTTCTTAAAGTTTACTTTTCCTTTTCCTAGAGTACAAAGGGTTGTGCCTCTATGATGAATAGAACAGTTTGTAATCTTTTAAGGCAGACTTGATTAATGATAAATTTCCTTACTTTAAACTCTATGGTTCCTTCCCTTTCCCTTCGTCCCTTCAATCTCTAATTCTTCTCCTCAATCTCCCTTATTCTAGACGTTCTAGATCACCTAAATTAGGAAAGAATTTGGGAAAACATAAAAACCTAACCTAATTGGGCCACCTGGCCTGCAGTCTGTCATACCACCAAACACATGATTTTAGGTAATCAAAAAATTTTGCATAAACCAAGCACAGCCGAGACTATGATTTGTGACAATTGATCGGTAATAGTGAATTAGAACGGAAGTTAATAAGTTAGAAACAGAAAGAGTGGAGAAGAGTGTTGTGAATTAATACTAACTCACTTCCCCTTAGGACCTTGTTGTTGATGAACTTTGTGACAAACTCAATGATGGATGAGACTTACACACACACAGAAATTTAACCAAAATAGAAATGACACAAGTGTTTATAGAGGTTCAGCAAATTGCCTACTTCCTCTTTGGTGATCTCCTTGAGAACTTTCACTAATGAAGATAGGTTACAACTTTGGTTTACAAATAGAACACTACCCTCACAATCTGTTTCTCTCTCACCCTTGCTCAACACCTTGACACACTTAGAGAACTCTCTTGCTCTCCCCTTGGTATTTTCTGAACTTACAAGTTTCAGCTTCTCTACAACTTTCTCTAGTTTGCACCAACTTATACACTTGACAACTTATTATTCTCTTGCTTCCTCTTCCCTTTTATATAGGCCTTTGGACTCCAAGATAAGGTATCATTAAGTTCTGCACGTTCATGCTTTAGATATCCAACTTTAGACACCTGTTCTTGGCAGCTCACAAAGTAAGTGAACAATGGATGCTAGCTGCCATATATCTCTTGAACCAAGAGAGTATTCACTCATTGAAGCAAGTTATCAATTTGCCAAAGAGTTCTTCCAACTTTCCAGCTGCTATGCCACCTTCTAATATCTCAGATTTGATCAAAAATATCCTTGCAAGTCGATAGGAAGTGGTAGCACACCAAGGAAGACTTGAAAACGCGTAGAAAACTGAAACAGCATCGTCTGGCGACCGGTCGCTGAATCCTGGCGACCAGTCGCTTTCCACAGATTCGATTTTAGCTTCAGGCTTCCACCGGGCGACCGGTCGCTCACAACTTGCGACCGGTCGCTTTGGAAAACCAATTCAGACTTTGCAATCTGCCGAAACCGACCGGTCGCTCACAACCTTGACCGGTCGCTGGTCTGAATATTTTTGTATTTTTATTTAATTGAGCCATTTTTTCTCAACAATCTCCACCATGGCGAAATTAAAACTCCTTGTGGACATCATTGTTTTTCCAGGACATCTTTAATTTCTTGAGAATCGTCCGGATAACTCTCAAGAACTCCACCTCAATCTTTAGCATGGAACAAGATTGAGCAAGCCCAAACAATGTTTGAACTTTGCTGCCTGTGACTGGCTTTGTTAGACAATCTAAAGCGTTCTCCTTTGTATGAACCTTCTTTATCATGACATCTCCATCATTCACCCAATCCCTTACCCGGTGGTATCGGACATCAATGTGTTTAGATCTTCCATGAAATACTTGGTTCTTCACTAGGTAGATTGCACTTTGACTATCACTTTGAATCACCACCAAGTCTTGGGCTATCCCGAATTCCTTAGCCAATCTTTTCAGCCATACTGCTTCCTTCGAAGCTTCCGTGAGCGTCATATACTCCGCTTCTGTTGTAGACAAGGCACTAACCGATTGTAACACCGGTCTCCAACTAATCGGTCCTCCACCACAAACGAAGACGTATCCAGTGGTGGATCTCCTCTTGTCTAGATCCCCTGCATAATCAGAATCTACATACCCTGACACACATGCTTTACCTTGTTGTTTTTCAAACAATATCCCAAGCCTCCTTGTGCCCTTCAAGTACCTGAGAATCCATTTCGCTGCTGTCAAATGAAGTTTGCCCGGATTACGGCTTGAGCTAAGTCGGGGCGTGTGCAAACCATTGCATACATGAGACACCCTACCAAGCTTGCATATGGAACTTTGCTCATTTCTTCCTTCTCATCATCCGTAGAAGGACATTCCTGCGCACTTAATTTGAAATGCTCCGCCAAAGGAGTAGACACGGGCTTGCAATCCATCATATTGAATTTTTCAAGTACTTTGGAAATGTACTTACTTTGTGACAGCCATAGCTTGCCTGTGTTTCTGCCTCTCCTTATCTCCATTCCTAGGATCTGTTGTGCAGAGCCAAGATCCTTCATGTCAAACTCCCTTCCAAGCAATGTCTTCAATTCCTGGATTTTTGACATATCTCTACATGCAATTAGCATGTCAACAACATAAAGAAGTAAAAGGATGAAGTTGCCATCCTTAAATGCATGACTGTATACACAGCAATCTGATTCACATCTTCTATATCCAATCTTCATCATGAAAGAATCGAAGCACTTATTCCACTGCCTTGGAGATTGTTTCAGCCCGTATAAAGACTTCTTCAACCTGCAAACCAGATTTTCCTTGTTTGCTTCAATGAACCCTTGAGGTTGGCTCATGTAGATGTCTTCCTCTAAGTCTCCATGGAGGAAAGCAGTCTTCACATCCATTTGCTCCACCTCAATGTTCTCTTGGGCTACTATGGAGAGAAGTAGCCGTATAGAAGTATGTTTCACCACCGGTGAGAAGATTTCATCATAATCAACTCCCTCCTTTTGCAAGTATCCTTTGGCCACCAATCTAGCTTTGAACATGGTGGCTCCCTTCTCATGCATTTCTTCTTTCTTCCTAAACACCCACTTGCAGCCAATAACCTTGCGATCTTTGGGTTTAGGAACTAACTCCCAAACTGAGTTTTGGTGTAGAGATTCCATCTCTTGCATCATAGCTTCCATCCAACTTTCCCGCTCCTCATTTTCAATAGCTTCTTGGAACGTGGTTGGTTCTTCTTCACTAGCATTTAGGGCATAGTGAACTGAGTCCGAATCCCATCCAAACCTTTGAGGTGGTTTGATGGTTCTCTTGGGCCTGGACCGAGCTATAGATGATGGCTCCACCACTTCTTGAGCATCTTCTTCTTCTTGAGTTTGTTGTTGATATTGCCCAGCTTCTTCCTCCTCAATGTCAGATTCCTCCTCCTCCTCCTAACGTCTTCAGTTGGCTGTTTCTGTGAAGTCTTCCTTGACATCTTCTTGAGTGGAACTTCAATTGTTGTTTCTCTCCCAACAACATCCTCCTTTGTTTCTGAATTCTTGACTTTGTTCATAGGCATGGTCTTTTCATCAAACACAACATCTCTGCCTGAGTATCTTCTTGTGGTTCACTGGATCCCATAGCTTGTAGCCCTTCACACTGCTCTCGAAGCCGATGAAAATGCATTCAAGAGACTTAGGCTTCAACTTGGATCTTTCATCACTAGGAATAAGTGCAAATGCACTGCATCCAAACACTTTAAGATTAGAAAAATCTATTGATTTATTTGACCATACCTCCTCTGCACATTTGAACTCAAGATTTCTTGAAGGTGATCGGTTAACCAAATAGGCAGCGTGGTTAACTGACTCCGCCCAAAATGATTCTTGCAATCCTGCATGAATCCTCATACATCTCTCACGCTCCATGAGAGTTCTATTCATCCTTTCCGCGGCTCCATTTTGTTGGGGCGTCTTCTTCACGGTAAAGTGCCTCTTAATGCCTTCGTTTCTGCAAAACTCAAGGAATTTGTTGTCCTTATATTCACCACCATTGTCACTTCTTAGGATCTTGATCTTTCTTCCGGTTAGGTTCTCCACTTCCGCCTTCCACTCCTTGAATTTGGTGAAGACCTCAGATTTCTCCTTCATGAAGTAGACCCAAACCTTCCTGGAAAAATCATCCAAGAAAGTCACGAAATAGCGAGCTCCACCCTTTGATTTAACCGGTGATGGCCCCCATACGTCCGTGTGAATATAATCTAGCACTCATGTGCTTCCTTCCTCTTTGTCTCGCAGCTTGAAAGATATCTTTGATTGCTTTCCCATGGTACAAAATTTGCAGAACTCCAGCTTGCAGCTTTGAACTCCTTTCAACAATTTCCTCTTGTGTAGTTCCTGCATGCCTCTCTCACTCATGTGCCCTAGCCTCAAATGCCAAAGCTGAGTTTCATCCTTTGAGTCCTTGCTTGTGGACACAGCTGCTCCACCTGTTATTGTAGTACCACACAATCTATATAGACAATTAGGTTGAACCTCTCCCTTCATAACCACAAGTGAACCTTTTGAGATTATGAGTTTCCCTCCATTAGCCTTAATAGAATAACCATTCTTATCAAGACTTCCAAGGAAAATAAGATTCTTATGCAACTTTGGAATATGTCTTACCATTCCAAGCGTCCTAACAGTCCCATCATGCATCTTTATCTTGATTGTACCGGTGCCTATGACTCTACAAACTGAGCCATTCCCCATCACAACTTCGCCACCTTCTTCTTTCTCATATGTGTCAAACCACTCCTTGTTTGAGCACATATGGTATGAGCACCCGGAATCCAAAATCCAATCGGAAGAGAAACACCTTGAAGAATCAGCATATGTATTAGTATTAACATTGCCATTAACACATAAAAGCTCACCATCACTTTCCGTGACTTCCTCAGCTGTGTTTGCTGCATTTTTCCCTTTGTTCTTCTTCTCTTTCCATATGGGGCAATTTCTTTTCCAGTGCTCCTTTGACCCACACTCGAAACAACCTTCTTTCGCCTTGGATTTTGATCTTCCTTTGTTGCCTTTCTTGCCTTCACGCCTCTTTGAACGACCCCTCTCATCGATCTTAGCAAATAGACCTTCACCTTGAGAGTTTTCTCCAGAACGTTGAGTCATCCTATGGTGCGTCATGATGTCTTGCAGCACAGGCTCAAAATCCAGAGTGACCTTCCCGAACATAAGAGTGGTACGGAAGTGTTTATAGGACGGAGGTAAGGATGTTAGCAACATAAGTGCCTTATCCTCCGTACTATAAATAACTTCCATTCTTTGCAAATCAGCAACACATCTATTGAAACTACTTAAATGTTCCATTAGATTACCTCCTTCTACCATCTTCAGATTTAGGAGTTCTTCCTTTAGGAAGAGCTTGTTGGACAGTGACTTCCCCGCAAACATTTCTTCGAGCTTTTCCCATGTTTGCTTTGCTTGATCCTTCAACACGTTGATGAGCACATCATCGGAGAGGTAGTTTTCGATGGCTCCTCTAGCTAACTCGTCAAGTACACTCCACTCCTCATCTTTCATGTCTGCTGGCTTCTTTTCCTTGCCAACTAACACAACAAGGAGATGTTGTTGTGTAAGAGTTGACCTCATCCTTTGTTGCCAAAGAGTGAAGTTCTCCTTCCCTGTGAAAGGCTTTAGCTCCACCTTCATGCTTGCTGCTTGTGGTTGCTTCACATGTTGTGAACTGCTACCACTCTCAACTTCTTGTTCACTTGTCATCTTCAACACACTAGCACTCCAAAAGAAGAACTAGACCAGCTGCCAAAACACAGCTTCTGATACCACTTGTTGTGAATTAATTCTAACTCACTTCCCCTTAGGACCTTGTTGTTGATGAACTTTGTGACAAACTCAATGATGGATGAGACTTACACACACACAAAAATTTAACCAAAATAGAAATGACACAAGTGTTTATAGAGGTTCAGCAAATTGCCTACTTCCTCTTTGGTGATCTCCTTGAGAACTTTCACTAATGAAGATAGGTTACAACTTTGGTTTACAAAGAAAGGAAACCCCCTTAGAACACTACCCTCACAATCTGTTTCTCTCTCACCCTTGCTCAACACCTTGACACACTTAGAGAACTCTCTTGCTCTCCCCTTGGTATTTTCTGAACTTACAAGTTTCAGCTTCTCTACAACTTTCTCTAGTTTGCACCAACTTATACACTTGACAACTTATTATTCTCTTGCTTCCTCTTCCCTTTTATATAGGCCTTTGGACTCCAAGATAAGGTATCATTAAGTTCTGCACGTTCATGCTTTAGATATCCAACTTTAGACACCTGTTCTTGGCAACTCACAAAGTAAGTGAACAATGGATGCTAGCTGCCATATATCTCTTGAACCAAGAGAGTATTCACTCATTGAAGCAAGTTATCAATTTGCCAAAGAGTTCTTCCAACTTTCCAGCTCATTTGATCAGAAATATCCTTGCAAGTCGATAGGAAGTGGTAGCACACCAAGGAAGACTTGAAAACGCGTAGAAAACTGAAACAGGATCGTCTCGGCGACCGCCGCCCAATGACGCGACCGTCGCTTTCCACAGATTCGATTTTAGCTTCAGACTTTCACTGGGCGACCGGTCGCTCAAAACTTGCGACCGGTCGCTTTGGAAAACCAATTCAGACTTTGCAATCTGCCGAAACCGACCGGTCGCTCACAACCTTGACCGGTCGCGGTCTGAATATTTTTGTATTTTTATTTAATTGAGCCATTTTTTCTCAACAAAGAGATTGAAAAATCGAAAACGGTCAGCCTAATAATTTGACTATACAAAATGGTACTTCTGGAGTATATAAAAAAAAATGATGTCACCAGTTTGTCATCGTTAGCGGAAATGGTGAGAATAAAGACCATTATCCATTGTGAGCAAAAGGATGGTGCATATACTTCTAATAGTCATAGCATATGTTCTCTATTAATTTGACAGATCAAATAATTAAGCCTGTGTTGGTATAAGCGGTAGCAACTATCTCTAAATGTTACCAACTGATCATTCTTTTGGCTTTAAGAATCCTTAACCTTGCTTTAGTAAATTGTAAGCATTCAAGTTTAGGAACAAATTAAGAGGAAAATAAACAAGTTCATTGCCCTCTAAAAAGAGAAGTTAAAATGCTGGAAAAGTTTATCCTGCGGATATGCTCCTTAAAGACAGAAAATCATAATGAAAATAAATCTATTAAATGCAACCAAATACTTTTACATTCTGCACAAAAATAAAAGGCATCGTCACTAACAACATCGAATTAGAAAATTACTAATAGAGCCTTATCATTGTCAATTAGAACATCAAGAACTCTGGAAAATGCGCTTTATATGAGTTAGGTATGGATGTAAGCTGAAGAAAGAAACAAAACAAAATGAAACTTACCACATTGGAGGCAGGACCTCCAGGGCAGCAGCCAAGCAATATTAAACCAACTGAATGAGGTCATCAAGGGATAAAAGAGTTCAAGAATGAGATGCTGTCGATTTCCAAACTCCAACATAAAAATCTTGTGAGGATCATGGCCTGCTCCATCCAGGATGATGAGAAGTTACTAATTTACAAGTTCATGCCAAACAGAAGCTTGGATACTCTTCTATTCAGTTAGTTTCATTGCTCTTTGTTACCTACTGATGGTCAATTTTTTTATTGTGAAGTGCACGGGATTGGGATGTATTAATGACATTACTGTTATATTTTCAATTCCAAATTCCAATGCCAGGAGGAGCAGTGCTTGATTGGGGTCGACGCTTCAAGATTACTCACGGTGTTGCTAGAGGGCTTCTTTATCTCCACCATGATTCCTGTTTGAAGGTAATACATAGAGATTTGAAGGTCAGTAACATTCTCTTGGATCGAGACATGAACCCAAAACTTTCAGATTTTGGATTGGAACGTATCATTTAAGGCACAGAGAGTCTAGCAAATACTCACAAGGTTGTAGGAACAATGTAAGCATCATCTCTTTCTTTTCCAATTCTTGAAAATCTTCTTTAAAAGTTAAATCATTGAACATACTTTCACTCATATCTGAATAAATGGCCTAGGCGGGCGCTAGCGGGCTAGGCGGCGCTGAGGCGGTTTAGGACAAGATAGGGTTTAGGGTCTGGGACATTTTGGAACTCCAAGGTTTGGGACAAGATGACGATGGTGCTATTAGGGAAGAGAGAGAGACGACGATTGAAGAAGAGGAGAGGTTGCGTGTTATGTTTAGGGTTTAGAAAACGGCCTGGGTGAGAGAGAAGGGCCTAGGCTTCAGAAAATAGAACATTAAATGGATTTTGCATTATGAAATCACGAAAGTAACCACTAATAAGTAACAAATAACAAACAAATATTTTAATATTTTAAATCAAAAAAAAATTATACTATTTGTTTAATATATAATTTATATATCCTTTTATTTCATGATTTTAGTATAAATTTATAATTTATAATACTAAATAATTAATTAAAAAGAGCATAGGCACTCACATAGGCTCCGATTATTCCTCTAGGTGCTAGGCCCTTGCCTACCGCCCCCTTACTGCATAGTGATTTTTCGAACATTGGAATTAACATGTTGGTAAATTGAGGTGTACCAGCACTTCAATTTACAACCCTGAATTTTAACTAACTCCAATTCCCTTCTGTTTGTGTTCATAATTAACTAAAAATTAGTTGCATTGCATGGCGTCTAGATTTAACTTTTCTGGTAAAAAATTTCTCGAGACTATAAACAAAGAGGCAATTTCGTCAATTCTCAATTGATTGTGCAGTGGCTATATGTCTCTGAGTATGCCATGGGCAGGATTTTTTCTAAAAAATCTAATGGCTACAACTTCCGAAGTCTTGCAATTGAGGATTATTAGTGGCAAAAAGAATACCAGCTTCTATTGTAGTGACCAACATATAGGCTTCCTAGCTTATGTAAGCTCACACTCTAAATCTTAATGCAAAATCGTATCTTTCATACAGCTTAAGCAACCTATATGAAGCTAAATGCAACAGAGTTTAACAATTCTAGCCAACATACATGAAATTTTGTCAGGCATAGCACTCATGGAATGAAGGCAGGGGAGAAAACGTAAGAGCGAAGCTAGGGTTTCTAATCATTGTGCGTGACTGCGGCGGGTTAGGGTGAGATTAAATCTCTGGTTCCTTCGTCTACGTCCACTTCTCCAACCAATGGAGTCGAGACCTGGCTGATGGATATGGAAGAGTTGGAGAATCGGTTTGGGTCGAAACTAAAGTTGTCGGAAAGAGAAAGAATGGGGGTGAAACTTGAGCTGGAAGAAGTTTCAGATACTCTGTTAGGTTTCCATTATAGTCTGGTGGTGGAGGTGTTAACGCATCGTTTAGTGAACCGTGATGCGTTTATTAGTGTTTTCACTTGGGTTATGGCGGGGCGCCGAGGGGGTCTCATTTCGGGAGATTGGGGAGAGACGCTTCCTTGCTCGCTTTGTAGGGTTGCGTGATCTAAGGCGAGTGATGGATATGGTGCCCTGGTCCTTTAGCAATCCCTTGGTGCTGGTAGCGGAGGAATCTCGTGCGCTGGGGTATTACGGTGTCCCGTTATCTAATGGGGTGTTCTTGGTCCAGATGCATGGCCTCCCACCGTTAAGCATGACGATCTCGGCAGTGAAAAAATTAGGGGGTTGATTGGTCAAGTCCTGGAGGTCAACGAATCCACTTTGATGTGCAGCAGCCGCTTATGCGTGGGGTGTGTGTTGAGTTCCCGATGGAAGGAGAACGATGGGTCGACTTTCGGTATCGAGTTCTTGCCTGAATATTGTCTACTTTGTGGTTGCTTAGGGCACCCTACCAAGATGTGTGAACAGAAACTTAGAAAGGGAAGGGTGGAGATTGAAACAGTGGCCATGGTGGAGTTGGAGTACTAGTATCGGGATTTGGAAGCGCAGGAAGATTTGCAGGGTAGGAAACTAAAAATTGATGCTAAGGGACCACCATCCCACTCGAATCGATGGGGTTGGACCTGCCCTTGGAGCATGCGAGGGGGGAGCCCGGACCGACATAGGAAATTGAGGAGGGATGAGGAGACGAGTCGTCGACATGATCGCAGGCGGTGAGCCCTTGTGATAGTAAGAGTGGGGAGAGGTCGACTACAAGAAATGGCCCTAAGCCCAAACGAAGTTTAGCTAAAATTATACGACTACAGCGGGAGGAGGAGGATGAGCGACAAAGACAGTTACGTGAGGCTACTTACGATGTTGGGCTTCTTTATGCGCAAGGGGATGTGCATGAGTAGGCAGATAATCAAGAAAAGAGTGGGATAGAGGGTACCTATGGCCATGACCAAGTAGGAGTTCATATGGATGTACAACATTCTTTGGAGGATGGGAATGAGATTGATCTTAATGTCGCTGCTGAAGACAATCTCGAACCTACTGGATTGGTTATGCTAGGGAGAGTTGGTGACGAGGTAGTAGGTGATGAGACTGCGAGAGAGTTTTCCTTACATAGAATTCTGATCCGTTCAACTTAGGACCACTCATTGAGCGGACCAGTGGCGATAAAGGGAAAAGGAAGCACAGGGACCAGCAAATGGCAAAGGAGGAATTATATTTGAATGCGGGAGGTGGTAAATTTGCTCAAATGGTGACTAATACATCAGCTGTGGCGGAGGAGACCAGCCGTAATGGGTCTCCACAGTCGTCATGAAAACACTCGCATGGAATTGTCAAGGCATCGGAGGGGCTTTGATAGTTCCAAATTTGGTGGAGCTTACGTGGCTCCACTCTCCGGATTTGGTGATTTTGCTATATACTAAGAATAAAGGACGGAAGCTTGACTTTTTAAAAAGAAGGTTGGATATGCCGTACATGTGTAGAGGAGATGCGCGTGGATTTAGTGGTGGTTTATGTGCTTTTTGGAAGGACCCACAAATGATTGTTCTGTCCAAGTATTCGGATTGTTTTATTGAACTTTTAATTCAGGATGTTAAAAAAGGAGATCTATGAAGGCTAATGGCAAGTTATGCTAGTGCTGACGCGAAAATATGTGCACAACAGTGGTTAACTGTCAGACAAGGTTGGTGAATTTTCCGAAACTGATTGTTCTTTTGGGTGATTTTAATAATGTCCTGCATGCTATGGAAAAGCAATGGGGTATTCCTCGTAGTACAAGTAGTATGCGCAATTTTAGGAATTTTGTGGTGGATTGTGGGTTGCTGGATTTGGGGTTTGTTGGTTACCCTTTTACTTGGAGCAATAGGCATAAGGGAGGGCAGATACAAGAATGCCTTGACCGGGCTTTAGCATCACCCTCTTGGGTTCATCGCTTTCAGGATGCCGAGGTCTCACACCACTGTTAGCAATAGTCAATAAATGAGGATTAGTTTGGCACCTACAATGGTTGGTAGCCTACAATGTTTAGTCAATTAATGAGGATTAGTTTGGCACCTACAATATTTAGTCAATTAATGAGGATTAGTTTGGTTGCCTAACTAGGTTGGTTGCCTAACTTGGTTGGTTGCCTAACTTGGGGGGCTTGACTAATGTCTTAGGAACTTGTATATATATGTGTTGATTGTAAGTAATGAAACATAAGTGAAAATCAGAAAATATTCTACAACTCTCATTCTCTCTACACTTTCCACTCACTTCTCTCAATATTCTCTATGTTTTGACATGGTATCAGGCAGCGATCTTGGAATTGCTAACTCTTGTTCTGACTCTTCGTTACCTCCATGGGGGAAGATGTTTTTTTCCCTGCTGGAAATAGTACCACCAACTCTTCTCAACCTACCTACCTAGAAGCATTGACGACACCAATCCCGAAGACATCTACCTGACCCGACTGGCCTCACCTGGACTAGGTGTTGCCGTCGACCCAACCAACCGACCCCGATGATCCAGACCTTTACCCCGACTGAAACTACACAATATGAAAAAGATCAAAAGAGATATGAAGCTACAAGTGGTGATAGAAATTCAACGGGCTGGATAATTGATTCTGGCGCAACCGATCATATGACATTTGATCCTTATGATTTTCTCAGTACTAGTCAACCCAGACGAACTAGTATTGCTAATTCCAATGGAGTTACTTCTCCTGTGACAGGGGCTGGCACTGTGGCTCTCTCATCCTCTCTTTCATTATCTAATACTTTACTTGTTCCATGTCTATCAAATAAGCTAATGTCAGTTAGTCAGATTACTGAACAATTGAATTGTTGTGTATTAATCTACCCGAGTTTTTGTTTACTTCAGGATATTCACACTAAGGAGATTATTGGTCGTGGTACTATGAGAGGGGGCTATATTATATGGAGGATCTCAGTATAGGCATGGCTCACAATGTGACACATGATATCAAACAAAGGCAAGTCTGGTTGTGGCACCGTCGATTGGGGCATCCATCCTTTGGATATATGAAGCATATTCTACCAAACTTATTATCAGATTTCAAGGACTCCGACTTCAAATGTGACACTTGCATTTTGGCTAAAAGTCACCGTGTGCCCTACCCATTAAGTTCAAGTAAGAGTACTAGTCCGTTTAAGTTAATTCACTCTGATGTTTGGGGACCCTCACCTATAACTTCTCATTCTGGCTTTCGGTGGTTTGTGACATTTGTGGATGATTGTACTCGTATGACATGCTTGTACTTGATAAAGAATAAAAATGAAGTGTTTACTATGTTTCAGTCTTTCCACAAACAGATTGAAACTCAGCTCTCTACCAAGATCCGAGTTCTTCGCTCCGACAATGGGGGCGAATATGTCAATCATGACTTTCAAACATACTTCCAGATGCAAGGCATGATTCATGAGACAACTTGTCCTCAAACACCACAACAAAATGGTGTTGCGGAACAGAAAAATCGACACCTCCTTGAAACAGCACGAGCCCTTCTGATTGGAGCTCATGTTCCTCGTCACCATTGGGATGATGCTATAGTCACCGCAGTCTACCTCATCAACCGAATGCCTTCCAAAGTTTTAGACTTCCAGACTCCCTTACAAGCACTTGCCCAACATGGGCCCTTGCCCTCCGTTCAAATGCTTCCGCCCCGAGTCTTTGGTTGTGTGGCATTCATTCACCTTCATAAGAATCAACGTGGCAAACTTGATCCATGTGCTCTCAAATGTGTTTTCGTAGGCCATGCTGCTCATCAAAAAGGATACCGGTGTTATCACCCCTCCAGCCGTGGTACGTATGTCACTTTGGATGTCACCTTTATGGAGTCGGAGATGTTCTTCCATGATCCGATGTCCAACTCTATGCCTCAAAATGGCATAATAAACAAAGAGGCTCTGGAATTCAAGGACTTGAAGATTGGAGAAAAACAAACCCAAGCAATGAAGTTGAATTTCTGAGCAGGAGCCAAGCGACCAGTCTCCAAGAGCCTAGCAACCGGTCGTAGAGAATCCTGAAGAAAAATTTCCAACCTGCCCAAAAGCGACCAGTCGCCAAGAGCCTAGCGACCGGTCGTCAGAAAATCTTGAAGAAGAATTTCCAACCTGCCCAAAAGAGAATGGTCCCCAGGAGCCCAGCGACCGGTCGTCCGAAAGACCTGAAGAAGAATTTCAAATCTGTCAAAAGCGACTGGTCGCCAGGAGCCCAGCGACCGATCGCTTCCCTGCCAAGAACACGATATCTCTTCATATTTCACCTCCGAACCCCCTCACATCTCAGGACCCGCTGATCAATCTCCTGAGAATAATCCTAGGGTACGTGATTCTACTACATCTACTGCTTTAGTTGATAAACCTGTTAGATATCAATTACCTGAGAGAGAACCGCTGAAAACGGCCAATTCGGTATTCACCGAATAATGGCAAGGCATCAAAGTATCCAATTGCAAACTATGTTTCTGCTGAAAAATTATCTGCACCCCTTCAAGGTTTTGTACACCAGTTATCCGCAATTCATATTCCAACCAAAGTGAGTGAGGCATTGAAGGATCCAAAATGGGTTCAGGCAATGAAGGAGGAGATGCATGCTCTGGAGAAAAATCACACATGGACACTAGAGAACTTACTTCAAGGAAAAAGGACTGTCGGATGCAGATGGGTTTACACTTTGAAAAACAATGCTGGTGGTTGATTGAACGTTACAAAGCACGGCTTGTGGCAAAGGGATACACACAAACATATGGTATTGACTATGAAGAAACATTTGCCCCTGTTGCAAAACTTAACACTTTTCGAGTGCTCTTGTCCATTGCAGCAAATCTTGATTGGCCTTTCCACCAATTTGATGTGAAGAATGCCTTTCTCCATGGAGAACTCACAGAAGAAGTCTACATGGATATCCCACCAGGATATGTTACATCTACTCATGCTAATGTGGTGTGCAGATTACGAAAGGCATTATATGGATTGAAGCAGTCTCCTCGAGCATGGTTTGGGCGTTTTACCTTGGCCATGACGAATTATGGTTTTAAGCAGAGTAATTCTGACCATACTCCGTTCTTAAAACACAAGGGAGGAAAGGTAACAGCTCTAATCATTTATGTCGATGATATGATTATTACTGGGAATGATATGCAGGAAATCTCTCAACTACAAAAATGTTTGGCAAAGGAGTTTGAAATGAAGAATCTTGGTGGACTCAAGTACTTCTTGGGCATTGAAGTTGCTCGATCAAAGCGAGGCATATTTCTCTCACAAAGGAAGTATGTTCTAGATTTATTGGCAGAAACAAGAATGTTAGATTGCAAACCTGTTGACACTCCAATCGTTCAGAATCACCACCTTGGGGAATATCCCAATCAGGTACCCACTAACAAAGAAAGATACCAAAGATTAGTAGGCCGATTGATCTACTTGTCTCATACCAGACCCGACCTCGCATATGCTGCCAGTGTTGCTAGTCAGTTATGCATTGTCCAAGTGAAGATCATATGGATGCGGTTTTTCAAATTCTTAAATATTTGAAGTCAGCACCAGGAAAAGGACTTATGTTCTCCAAAATGGTCATCTGAATATCAGTGGCTATACAGATGCAGATTGGGCAGGGAACATCACTGATAGACGATCAACATCAGGGTACTTCACATTTGTGGGAGGTAACTTGGTTACTTGGAGAAGCAAGAAACAGAATGTCGTTGCTTTGTCTAGTGCAGAAGCGGAATTCAGAGGAATGACCAAAGGAATTTGCGAACTTCTTTGGTTGAGAAAATTGCTTAGAGAGATTGGATATGCACCTACATTCGGAATGCATCTACAGTGTGATAACAAGGCTGCAATATCCATTGCACACAATCCAGTTCAACATGATCGCACCAAACATGTTGAAGTGGATCGACACTTCATTAAAGAGAAAGTTGAAAATAAAGAAATTCAGCTTCCGTTTGTCAAGTCCGAAGACCAGCTGGCAGATATATTGACAAAAGTTGTTTCTAGCAGAGTATTCCACAACTCACTGATCAAGTTGGGCATTGGTGATATCTATGCACCAACTTGAGGGGGAATAGTCAATAAATGAGGATTAGTTTGGCACCTACAATGGTTGGTAGTCTACAATGTTTAGTCAATTAATGAGGATTAGTTTGGCACCTACAATATTTAGTCAATTAATGAGGATTAGTTTGGTTGCCTAACTTGGTTGGTTGCCTAACTTGGGGGGCTTGACTAATGTCTTAGGAACTTGTATATATATATGTTGATTGTAAGTAATGAAACATAAGTGAAAATCAGAAAATATTCTACAACTCTCATTTTCTCTACACTTTCCACTCACTTCTCTCAATATTCTCTATGTTTTGACAACCACTTGGTATCAGGCTTTGATCACGCTGCGATTCTCTTGGACTTGGAGCCAGTCCAGGTACGAAACCGAGGAAGATTTACTTACGATAACATGTGGGGTAAGGAAGTGGGCTGTCGCACAGCTGTCCAAGATAGTTGGAGGTGGAATTGTAGGGGTTTTGCGTGCTATCGACTGGTGGAAAAATTAAAGGTGGCATGAGGTAAAATGCTAAAGTGGAGGAAAGGTGCAAAAACAAACACACAATGTAGAATTCGAGAGCTTAATATGGAACTGCAAACATGTTATCAAGCTCCGGAGTTTGATCGGTCTAAGGTTTGTGCGTTGGAACGGGATCTAAAAGTGGCTATTAAAGAAGAGGAAGTGTATTGGAAGATGAAATCTAGGGTCCAATGGCTTAAGGAGGCTGATAAGAATACAAAGTTTTTTCATGCCAAAACTGTGACGTGGCGACGTAGGAATAAAATTAGAGGCTTGGAGAATGAAATGGGGGAATGGCATGATGATGAAAATGAGATACAAGGCATCACAGTTAAGTACTTTGAACAGCTCTTTACATCTTTGGCGTCTCTCCAGTTTGAGGAGATTATTAACTGTGTGGCTCATGGTGTATCTGAGTAGCACAATTCTGAACTCACCCGAGAAGTTACAGCGATTGAAATTCAAGAGGCTCTATTTCAAATACCTCCAACCAAGGCACCTGGGCCTGATGGGCTCACTGGGGGTTTCTATCATAATTATTGGGATATGGTGGGAGATGATGTGGTGGCAGCCGTTTTGGCTTTCTTCCGAACAGTGCATATCTTGAAGAAATTAATCATACCCACGTTGTGTTAATCCCAAAGGTGGCGAGCCCCACTTGAATGACACAACTTCGACCGATTTCGTTATGTAATGTCATATATAAAGTGATATTGAAGGTCTTAACGAACTGCCTGAAATGGGTACTTCCCCACATTATTAGTCTGAATCAGACGACATTTGTCTCAGGTCAACAAATAACGGACAATGTCTTGATTGTCCATGAAGTGCTCCACTTGTTGAAGACAAAAACACGTGGTTCGGAGTCTGATGTCGTGGTTAAATTGGATATGGTGAAAGCATACGATTGTGTGGAATGGCCTTTTCTATTGGCCATGATACTGTATCTTAGGATTATGGTGAACCTCAACGAGGCTTGTGGCAAGGACACCCATTGTCTCCATATTTATTTTTGATTTGCATGGAGGGACTGACAACGCTACTACATCACTTTGCACAGAGGGGTCTATTGCATGGTATCAGGGTGTCCAGGAGTAGCCCACCTCTCTCCCATCTTTTATTTGCAGATGATTCGATATTATTTTGTAAAGCCACTGAAGGAGAAGTGGACATGGTTAAGCACGTCCTTGATCTGGATGAAAAAGGCTCCTGGGCAGGAGTTAACTTTGACAAAAGTTCTCTCTTTTTTAGTTCCAATTGTTCGCAAGGAGCTCGTGATTGTTTGGCAAGACATTTAAGCATTCCCCATGGGCGGGGTTTTGGGAAATACTTGGCACTCAAATCTGAGCTTGGCCACTCCAAGAAAGAGGTGTTTGAAGAGATCAGGGAGAAGGTGGAAGCACGTGTGCATGGGTGGGCAGAGAACTTTCTGACAATGGCTGGAAAGGAGGTGTTGTTGAAAGTAGTGGCACTTGCGCTACCTACGTATACTATGTCTTGCTTCTTACTTTCGCAGGGTGTGTGTGAGGATATCCTTCTAGAGCTCGCTTCCTTCCTGGGGGGTGTAGTCAAGGTACCTGGAAAGGGGTTACACTGGGCAAAGTGGAAGAAGTTGACACAGAGGAAGGAATGTGGGGGGCTGGGTTTTAAGGACCTGTTTTGTTTTAACCGTGCCATGCTTGCCAAGATTGGTTGGCGCTTATTATCACAGCCGAATCTGCTTCATCAGGTGCTGCAAGTGAAATATTTTCCTAATGGCTCTTTTCTAGAGGCATAGCTTGGATGGGGGTTGTCATGGGGATGGCGAAGCATTTTAAAAGGGCGGAAGGTTTTGATGGCGGGGCTAAGATGGTGTATTGGGGACGGACAGTCGTCAATGTACGGCGAGATCCGTGGCTGCCGATGCCCTACCACTTTAAGGTTAGGACACCATCACCTCTGCTGCTGGAAAGGGTATCGGACCTTATTGATCTTGTTTTGCGCCAATAGGATGTGCATACGGTATGTCGTCTATTTTATAAGGAGGAGGCTGACTCCATTTTGGCCATGGCGCTTAGTCGATTTGGATGCCCGGATCGTTTGATTTCACAAAAAATGGGCTCTATACTGGAAAGTCGGGGTGTCAAGTGGTGGTGGAATTGGATTCCAATGGCCTCCTAGGAAGATGAGGGGATGGAGGAACTAGTGCTGATAGGGGAGGAAGACGCCTATGGAAATCAATCTGGAACTGAACGTGGTGGGCAAGATTCGTCATTTTGTCTGGAGATGCTGTCAGGACTATATAGCTGTGCGATGTAACCTAAGGCGGTGAGGTATGCAGGTTTGATCCGGCGTGCCCATCCTGTCAGCAACATGAGGAGACGGTGGCCCATCTTCTGTTCCATTGCAACTATGCACGGTTTGTTGTGATTTGAGAACAAACTCAACTCACCCTCCCCTATTGATCTTGTTGTTGATGGACTTTGTGACAAACACAATTATGGATGAATCACACACACTACACTTGAGAAACCAACCAAGCACAAAATGACACAAGAATTTATAGAGGTTCAGCAATTGCCTACATCCTCTTGGTGATCCCCTTGAGAAATTCACTAATGAAAGAATAAGTTACAACTTTGGTTTACAAAGAAACCCCCTTAGAACTCTATTCTCTCCCCAAGCTTTCTTTTCTCTCTCTCCCCTTGCTCAACACTTTGATACACTAGAAAACTCTTAAGCCATGATTTACTTCTTGCATGTTAAACCCCTTTATATAGCCAAATATGCAAGAGTGTGAATGCAACCTCACACTATTCAAATGTTGGTTACCAAACTTAACCATGGATGGCTACCAAACATTCCACCATTTTGTGCCACCAAACAAGTCACCTATTTTTGACAAAGATGGCAAGCCAATATTTACTCACATGGGCAACTCCAAAAATTCTTCTAGAAATGAGTCAACCATGTCATGGAATTTAGGTAGAAATCCATAGCACACAAAAGAGGACTTTGTATCCTTAAGTGAGCCAATTTTTCCAACACGGTTGTTCTGGTTTGCATGCCCCATTCACTTAGATGTTCAGTCGTTGGGGGGACCTTTGCGGACATTTGGTTGGAGCTGTGTGATCGTTTTGCACTTGGATTCTGGACGGTATGGATTGCTGAGCTCAATTGCATACGGGCTTTGGCGGCTATGGAAGTGCCGAAATACTCTGGTATTTGAAGGGACCCCGGTTCACCCAGGAGAGGCTGTGGAGCTCATGAACAAACAGCAAACTGAATTTTTGCAAACCAAGGAGCAGGGACGGAGACGACAACCATCCATGGAGTTCGCGGAGCACGTCGAAGCATGGGCACTCAACAATGGTCCTGCCCTCCGTTGGCTTTCGCTGAAATTAATTGTGACGGGGCATGGACGTCACAAACTCTTCTTGGTGGGTGGGGTTGGGTGCTACGTGATGCATCTTGTGTTTTCAAAGGGGCTGGGGGTGAAGGTGGCGTGCGATGCGGCACAGCAATAGTTGTTGAAGCTGAGGCATTACGGGCTGGTCTATGTGCGGGAGTGGACCAGGACTAGCAACGGGTGGTGCTGGAGTTTGACTTCAAGCTCATGATTGATATGTTGAAAGGGGGCGATTGTTCTGACTTCCGGTTGAAGGTATAGTGCATGACATTCGAATTCTGATGCGGCAGTTGCAGACTGTGGTCTTGTCTTTTGTTCCTAGAATAACTAATAATGTGGCGCATTTAGTTGCTGCCTTTGCGTCTAAAACCCATGGTCTGTGTAGGTGAGAGGGCTCTTCCCCCACTATGGTTTCTTAACTCTTTGGCAATTGATGTAAACTCTTATTTTACTGATGAATGAAATGGAACTATCGTTTTGACAACATATATATATAAGTTATCCTTAAAATCCCAAATCGATGTTAAGACAGATCCACATTCAATACAATATATATATATAATATATATATATATAATGCAATTTTTTTTTTTGGTCATTCGTTAGGGAGGGGGAGGGGGAGGGGGAGGGGGAGTAATATATTGAGTTGCCTCAAAATTGTCTCTTCCGAGAATCGAACCCGCTGGTGCACTTTTTGGGAAGAGGGGAGAGTTTGGCGCACTTTTTCATTGTTGTGCCACCCCATGTGTAGATCATTTGAATTGAATCGCTCGATAAAAAGAAGATGATTTCAATTTAATGTGACAATAAAGGTGATTCTGTTTACTTAAATATGACAGAAAAATAAACATGATAGGATAAGCTAAACATGGTCTCCTATACTCTCTCAAAGAAAAAAAAAACTTCTATACACACCAGAGCAAAGATCCAGCATTTTAATCAGCATTTTAAACTTATTTACTCTCAAAAAGTTTCGATGTATTAATGTCACCACATGCTTTTAACAATTCTTATGAGCTCTTCAATTTGGCACATTATAACTCCCGTATGTATGGGGATGCAAATGAAATCATGAGAAAGATCTTCCCCTGTTTTATGGACAGCCGTGATATATAGCGGAAATGTTTTAATTCCTTGGAACATGCTTTAAGTCCGAGTAATATTCTAATGGAATTTGTACAAACCAAAAAGCTAGCTACTGGTACAAAAGATTGTAAGCTGGTAAATCATGTATTCTTTGAGTATCTTCTAAGGACAGCTCTCTTTCCAGCTGCGTCCTTGTTGCTTGTAGAACATCCTGAACGATTGAAAGCAGAAAATTAAGGGTTCTATTGTGATTTCGTGATTTGGAGACCTCATGCAGAGAAACAAACCAATTTGACCTAATTTCACTTGAAGTTGTGGATTAAGGAGATAGAGAGAAAATTACATTAAACTGCATGTAGGACGCATGCATTGCAAGCCACTGAGCATCAACCATTTCAAAAGCTATACAGTATAGTACATCAAAAGCGGCTTCATCTTCTGCATACAAATCATAATCCAGGAGGTTAAATATCAGAAACCAGCGCAGTTTTTTTGCAGTTCTCCAATTCTTAAAGGCAGTTGAGCATTGTAACCGAAAAAAGACATTTGAGCATAACCTTGTTTGAGATGTACATTTACCTCCTAATAATCTCACGAAATTTATTCCTGGAAGACACCTTGGTTTTGCTGCAAAGTAGATCAGCAGACAAGGAAGATTCAGGAATAATTAAGATTCGTTGTTTTCATTTATAAAAACCTTGTGTAACAAATGATAGTGATATTGAAACAAATATAAGTTATCCTTAAAATCCCAGATTAATTTTTCTGAACTCGGTGTTGGGACAGATCCTCAAGAAAAAGTTAATGCAACCATTTGAAACGTTTGGAGAAAGAAGATGATTTCAAGTTGATGTAAAAATAAAGGTGATTCTGTTTTCTTAAATATGATAGAAAACTAAACATAATAGGATAAGCTTCATGGTCTACATATTTAAATTTCTTTACAAACCTGAGCAAAGATCCAGCATTTTAATCAACATAAATGATATGTTTATTCCAGCAACAGCAAAAGGGTATTCCCAAGTTGCTCGCTTCCCATCTTCCTTGAACAATAACCTACGGAAAGACACCTTCATTTTGGATTTTATAAAATTAGTATTAACTCATTTTTTGTGCACTTCAGAAATTAGGAAGCTAAAACACAATGGCTAGGAGGGGGAGCCAGAAAAGGAAAATATGATTATTTGCAGGACCCACACAACAGGATAGAAGGCATACTGGATAAGTCCTGGCGAAAAACAGCAAGTTCTCTAGGGAGATAAAACCGCAACCCCTGAAGAGAGCATTTTACCGTAAGAGAACTCCAGAACAAACTATTCTACTAACATTTCCTTTTAGCAAAGTCCTTTCTACATTCATGAAAATCGTGAACCAAATTATAATTCAATTAGACAGAATTGTACCTAAAGTCAGTAGAAGGGTTAGAACCTTGCCACCCCATCTCTTTCCATTGTTCAGAAATTAAACCTTGCAGAGCAACATCTGGAAAGGCAGCACGCCACAATGCTTTCAAGGCTTCCTGAATTTCATATAGAATAACATAATCTAGTCGATGATATAGCACCAAAAACTTAATAAAAACGAGGAGGGCAAAGCAGAATGGCAAACAACATAAGAGCTGAAAATTAAGCACTTCTATTGAAGATTCAAAATGAAAAAATTAAATTGAAAAATCAAATGGTGTAGTCATGATAGCAAGTTGTTCCTCAGCAGCTAAGATTTATTAGTGAGCCCTAGTAGTGATTACCTCTATCAGACTCAAAATAACCGATGAAGGGTCATCAAATTTAAACATAGCTCAATTAAACCAAATTAAACAAGGATAACAGTGGATAAAGAGTGAGAAAAAAAAACTGATTTAGCACCAGCACAAAGAATATACTTGATGATCAGGGCGATTCTCATCAAAAGGTACTTGTAATCGTGCTTGAAGCCTCAAAAGTCTCTGTTCCTGTTTATAAATTGAAAATTATATTGGAAGTCCGTCAAACGGATAACGTCAGAAAGCAAATGTTAGCAAAACACTGGAAACAAAAACCACTACTCAGCCTCAACCATATACCTGAAGAGGACTCAAAGAGTAGTCACCATGCTTCTCATTTCGTTTGTTGCTTGAGCGGGTAAACAGTCCTGTCCAGGATCGTGGTCCAACCATAGCATTAACTGCAACCATTAAACACTTGTTAGTGAAATATGAGAGTTTGTGTACAGAGTGGTATAGGATCATAAATGCACATTTTATTACAAAATTTTGGTGGTTTAACAAGAACATGGTCAGCGTAGCATTGGTACCAGTAAATACAAGACCTATTATGTTTTAAGAGATTTTCTTCATTATTTTACCAAATGGGTGGAAGCCAAGCTTGTTAAATCTACCACATCTCAAGAAATCATCACTTTCATAGAAGAACAGATCATAGAGAGATTTGGTATTCCAGAATCAATCACCACCGATAAGGGATCTTCTTTCATATCTGGAGATATGCTAGATATGGCAGAAACATTCAAATTTAAGCTACTCCAGTCTACTCCCTATTATGCTCAAGCCAATGGACAGGCAGAATCAAGCAACAAAATAATAATCAATATCATCAGGAAAATGCTTGAGAAAAATCCAAAGCAATGGCATGAGAAGCTTTCAGAAACCTTATGGGCGTCAGAACGTCAAAAAGGGAGGCAACTGGTATGACTCCATATGCTTTGACTTATGGCCATGATGCAATTCTGCCTATGGAAATAGCAGTCCAATCCCTTAGAATTGCCTATCAACACGAATTGGTCGGAGAAGACTACAACCAGGCCATGTTATTAGAACTGGAAGGACTGGATGCAAGCAGGATTGATACCCTCAACAAACTCTTAGCAGGGAAGCAGGCTGTGTCAAGAGCATACAACATGAGAGTTAAAAACAAGAGTTTTGAAGAAGGAGAAATAGTCTGGAGAGAGTTCTGCCCTCCTAACACATATAGCTAGTTATGGAAAGTGGTCACCAACTTGGGAAGGACCTTTCATAATTAGCCAAGTCTTGGGATTAGGGGCATACAGACTACAGGATCGAGATGGAGAAGTCCATGCTGCGCCAATTAATGGCAAATGGTTAAAGAAATTCTATCCAACCATGTGGGATTCACAGGCTGTAGAAGGGATCCTGGGATAGAAAGGGAACAATTTGAAACTGTGGTTTGATTTTGTTTCAGTTTTAAATTTTGTGTTAGTGTAGTTTTCCAAGTTTTAGGTTCATCCAGAAAAATCAAAAATTCCCCAAAAATAAATAAACTTTTATTCAAAAAGCCACCTTAGTGACTAATCAGTTCATTACAAATCCAAAATTTGAATTCTAAAATCCCAGTTTTCTAAGGGTTTCCTGCATACTAGTCTTCTTGATAGAAAGCTCCTTCTGAAGCAGTACCCTTTGGTGAATTGAAGCTTCTGCAATTTCCAAAGCTGGCCTGGAAGCTGAAACCATGCTTTGCACAAGGAAGATAGCCTTGGTCTTAGAACTCAGTCCAACACTCAGCTTGCGCTCCACCTCCCTCTGTGTTGCCAGTTGCCTCTAAGCTCCTCAATCCTCTTCTCCAGCCTGTCTGCAGGAGCCTTGGCCTTTTTATACCCCACAACCATCTGATCCAGTTCTGCCTTTTGTTTTGTATAATAAGCCAAGTTGGCATCATGAGTAGCCTTGCAGAGTTCAGAGGTCTTGAAGGAAGGCCGGAGATCCTCATAGCGATCATGAAGGTTGAGCACGTCTTTGCTCAACAGCTCCTCGATTTTCATCCAGCTCCAGCTCGCAGATTGCCAAATCTTCACTCTCTCCATGGCCTCATCCACTGCCTTGAGTTTGGCCTTGCTGGGGAGAACTGAGCTTTTCCAGCCTGTCCAGCGGGCGTCCCAAATCCATAGCTTCGAACTCAGCCAATTCTGGGTCAGCCAAGGAAGCGGTGACAGTCGAAACGATATGGGACTGGATAGGCATCTGCAAGATCAAGTTGTGGTTTAGCGAAAAGGCGAGGAGAAACAAAAGGGAAAGAACAGGCTTCATAGGACTAACCATCACTGTCGCAGCTCCTGCAGTTCCTGGGCCCTTCCACCTGAAAAGAATACAAGTTAAAAAGAAACAAGGACAGGACAGGGTACAAGAAGTGGATAGAAATAAAATACAGGTTACCATGGAGCCAGAAGCAGCATCCACCCTCATTCCAGAGTCTGAAGCAGCAGAGAAAGCTCTGCCCGCCCCTGCAGGCTCGGCATGGCTTGTTCCGCCAGGCTGCAACAGGGAACCTTGCCTGCTCCATGGGTTCTGACACAGACTATTCTGCCTTCTTCTTCAAACCTCAGCCGCAGGAGATTGCTCTGCCTCGGCATCCTCAAAAAGAGCCAATTCTGAGCTAGTCAGTTCTGTCCTCGAAATGACCCTTTGCTTCTCAGCCAAGGCAATGCTTTCTGCTATCACCTCAGCAGGAATCTCCTCCTAACAAGAACAAACAAGAGTCAGAAGTTGAAGAGTAAAAACAGAAATAGAAATGGTCACACAATCAAAGAAGGGCCTCACTTATTCTTCAAGCTCTTTCCCCTTCTCCTGAGCAGGCTTCTGTCGTATCTTCTGCCCCTGGCCTTTCTCCTACTCAACAGCCTTGAAAGCCTCTTCCAGCTCGTCATCATCAGACTCAGCGTCTCTCGGTTGGAACAACGGCAGCCCCACCAGCGCCGACTTCACTCCTCCTCCTAAGTCTTTTGGACCTAGTAAGAGGAGGAGGAGAAGGACTCCCAGCTGCGCAAAACAAGTAGAGGTTTTAAAAAAAGATGAGCAAAGAGAGAAAGGACAGACCTGAAGTGATTAGAATTCTACAAAATCTTACCAGGAATTTCGGGCCGAGCAGGACTTGCCTGGAGCAAAGGAGCTTCCTTTTCTCTTCCTCCCTGCAGAGGGAGTGGCCCCAACAACGGCTGAGTTCTGTCAAACTCTCATCCTCTTCCTCCTCACCATAAGGAGGCTCCAGGTCACCCGCAGGTTATGACAGAAGACTGACTGCACCAAAGAAAGCTAATCTCAGAAGTAAATCCAGCGAAATTGGGAGCACAGAATAAATAAAACTTACCAAATGCTTCTCCAGCCTGGTCCAAATCTCCACCCACTTCCAGAGGAGGACCTAATACGAGCAGAACAGATTCATTCAGATATTGCAACATAGACAGAATAGAAGAGATATAGATAACAATCCAGAGTCTACCTTCTATAATTCGCACATTGACATCTCGAATGGTCTGGATGGTAAAGCTCTTGGCTTCTGCTTCTGTACTAGAGATCCCACAAGACCAGCCATCAAAAAGAATCTTGAACGCAGCAACCGAAGCAGGCAGAGGATGGCATCTGGCTTTCCACCACTCATCAAAATCGGTAGAACTCCAGGTATTCAGCTGCCAGGATGGAAAGAGGGCATCTGCAGTGTTGTCAATCTTGTTTACTGCACATCTAGCATCCTTATGTACTTCCAGGTCATCCAGATTTCTCCAGGAAGTGCCCTGATTGCAGCTTCTATAAGATTTAAGAGGGATAACCTGAGGACAACCAAGTTGTCTAGCACAGAAATTTGGATGATAGGCTTCTGCCCCCATGTGATAATTTGGAGGCTTCCCACCCCCATAAGGCAGGTCTCTTGAGGGCTACGCTCAAGAATAACTTCCTGAATTCTGTCCCTAGGCTTCATCTTCTGGCTCCTTCTCAAAAAGTCGGTGTTCCGGGCTGGAACCAAGGGTATGTCCTTCTGATCACCACCTGCCACTGAGCATCAGACCTCTTGGTACAATGCCTGAACCACATCAGGTACTCTTCATAGAGCGCTTGGGTACGGGTCGCGATCTCAGAGGAAGGGCCAGAACTTGGTTTTCAGGAGAATCAAATCTGGAAACCGAACTAAGGGAAGTACACCTGCAGCCAGATCTGAATCATCCAAAAAGCGCCAGGAGCTGACAAATCCAAAGGATTCTCCAAAGTGCTCCAAAGTGGCGGTGTGCAAGTTCTTGAAAAGGTGGGCCAGAACTGTAGGTCCGAGCCCAACATCAGTGTGGTTGTGCAAGGCTTCTGCCAAATGTCTGTACTCAAGCAGGAATAGCGGACGAACGATTTGGAAATACGAACCTATTCAGCCAGGATCCACGGAAGGAACAGCATGTGCCTGCTGATCCATGTCCTCTTCCACATCTGAATCTCTTCAGGAAATTGGAAAAGGAACAGTTCTGATTCATAGTAGCAGGAGAGATGGTGAAAGGCTTGGCCAGCTTCTCCTTATTCTTCCTCCGATGATAATCACCAACGGCATCAGGAGTCTCCCATGAGGCCTGAATCCAAAGATTTGAGCCATGTCCAGCAAGGTTGGTGCCATTGGACCTACACGGAAGTCGAAGGTGTTGCTGTTGCTGGCAGAATTCCAGAAACACGTGGCAGCGGCAAGCAGGTTTTCATCCCGGCTGATGGATTGCTTAGACAGGAGAATTGCATCATAAATTCCTGCCCTCTTCCAGTGAGCTCCGAATTCTGGGAGAAGTTTGTCAATCCAGCCTGACCACTTCACAGGACTGTTCCTCACCTCGCTGGATGGGAACGAGCAGCTGAAGTTCTTCCTGACCCAGGAATAAGAACATAGGGCAGAAGTACCTTCGAAACACAAAGGAGCTACGGCATCTTTACTCATCAATTCTGCCAGCTCATTGGGGGAGAACCAAACCAGCGAGGTCCTAGGGTCAGAATAGTATCGAACAGAATGAAGAACATTCTCATCCAGCTTTTATGGATAAAGGGATGAAGCCTCTTCGAACCTCCATGGCATGAGCATCGACTCCAGCCCCAGTAATATAATCAGGAGGAACTGAGGAGGAGGAGGAGGAACCACGAGCACGAGCTTTTGGAGAAGACATTTTTCTGGGATGTTTTAGAAAGGACTAAGGATTGATCAAAGAAAAATTCTGGTGGGAAGGATTCTGAAAAATTTGGAAAGAAGCAAAGGCTGAGAAGACAAGGGTTTCGAGATGAACAGGAACTGAGGGTTTCAAATTTCTTTTAAAGACTCAAAATCGTGGGAAGACAAGACGCCTGAAAGCTGATAGTGACCAGCCCGTAACTAGCTAGTAACTGAAAGTTTCCCACGAAGTCTAGTTCATGGTGGACAGACGTGGCGGGCAGGGGACGTTTTATTTCGCCGCGCACAATTTAATGGCGAAATCATTAAGTCTAAAACCGTTCAAAAATGATTCAGACTTAATGGGGGCATTGTTTGGGCTTAAAATTGGCGCACCCAGAAAGCCCACGACATTTCCTGGGCCGCTTGTTTTAAAAACATTTCTAGCCCATCAGCATATCCAACCCAAAAAGTGTTGGGAAAACTGGGCTGCAATGGAGGCCCGAAACAGTTCAAGCCGAGAGAAGGAATGGGCCTGATGGTTTTAAGTAAAAAGAAACATACCCACGTGACCCTGACTTAGAGAAGTCAATAAAATCGGCTGGAATTAAAGATCGAACAGGAGTAGGAATAAAGCAGAACGCTTCTGAAAGAAAACTCTCCTGCCCGAGGGTAGTTTATCTAAAGATATTCTGATATTTTTAGAAAAACACCATTTTCAAGAGATAAGCAGACTTTGACTCTCTGAAAGGAAGATAAGCGAGAAACGGGGAGTTGTTCAAAACTGAGAACTTACCATCTCAAAACTTCAGACTCTTACAAAAGCTGGGACTTGCGAAAGCAGTAAAATGGGAGACGAGCATGGAACCCCATCAAAACACAGGGAATAATCGCTTCAGAAACCAATGGTGGAGTGCCTGCTTGCCAGAACAAAGATAGAACTCCTTTACTTTTCCTTTTAAAAATAAAAGATCTGCTGAGTATTTTGCCGCCCTTTGTTAAAAGATGAAAAACCCGTAGGAAAACATTTCCTATAAATACAAGAGAAGGTGAACAGACAAAGACACAACCAACCAACCCAACCAAAAACTCAGTCAAAAGACAAACACTCAAAATGATCACTTGATCACAAACAGAAATCCAACAGACTCAGAGTCTAAAGCATTCCAATCTCAAAAGCTTTCCAGCAAGCTTGCAGAATCATCTTGTTTTTCCCCTCCAGAAAGCAGACAAGATCACTGCTCCTGATTTCGAATCCCAGTTCACAAGTCAGCAACAACGAGACTTCTCTCGTTACAAATTTGGTTTAGCAAAAGCCAAAGACAGGCAGAGTATGAGTTTTCTCAAATACGAAAACCTCAACAAATTTATGAAAAGCTCTGGCTAAGCAGGATTCCAGGAGTTCTGCCTGGAATAAGGGAGTTCTGCCTGAAATCAATCCAATCTGCGTCATCCATTCTGGCCAAGAACTATCGATTTTATACTGAGATAAATTATGAAGTCCTTACCAGTCTAAGGCATAGAAAAGAACTTACTTGGGAGATATTCCTCACCCAAATTCACAATCGTTTGTTCAAAGTCAATAGCTTGGGGAGCAAGTTATTTTCACTTTCAAGTCTGTTAGAATTGAAAAATTGCTGAACAGTGGCACGCTGACACACAAAGAAAGTTAATTTATTGACCAAACAATGGTCTTTGGATTAATGGGGAACTTTACCCTTTCATCTCAGGAAACAAATCAAAACGGGTAAACAGAACTCCACCTCAATCTTTAGCATGTAACAAGATTGAGCAAGCTCAAACAATGCTTGAACTTTGCTGTTGTGACTGGCTTTGTTAGACAATCTGAAGCGTTCTCCTTCGTATGTACCTTCATTATCGTGATGTCTCCATCATACACCCAATCCCTTATCCAGTGGTATCTCACATCAACGTGTTTGGACCTTCCATGGAACACTTGATTCTTCACTAAGCATATAGCACTTTGACTGTCACTTTGAATCACCAGCAAGTCTTGAGCTATCCCGAATTCCTTTGCCAATCTCTTCAGCCATACCGCTTCTTTTGAAGCTTCCGTTAAAGCCATATACTCCGCTTCTGTAGTAGACAAGGCACTAACCGATTGTAACACTGCTCTCCAACTAATTGGTCCTCCACCACAAGTGAAGACATATCCTGTGGTGGATCTCCTCTTGTCTAGATCTCCAGCATAATCAGAATCTACAAACCCCGACACACATGCTTTTCCTTGTTGTCTTTCAAACAATATCCCAAGCCTTTTGGTGCCCTTCAAGTACCTGAGAATCCATTTTGCTGCTGTCCAATGTTGTCTTCCAGGATTCGCCATATACCTTGACACCACACTAACGGCTTGGGCTAAGTCGGGGCGTGTGCACACCATTGCATACATGAGACACCCTACCAAGCTTGCATATGGAACTTTACTCATTTCCTCCTTCTCCACATCCGTAGAAGGACATTCCTTTGCACTTAACTTAAAATGCTCCGCCAAAGGAGTAGACACCGGCTTGCAATCCATCATATTGAACTTTTCAAGTACCTTGGAAATGTACTTGCTTTGTGACAGCCACAACTTGCCTTCATTTCTGTCTCTCCTTATCTCCATTCCTAGGATCTTTTGTGCAGCACCAAGATCCTTCATGTCAAACACCCTTCCAAGCAATGTCTTCAAATTCTGAATTTTTGACATGTCTTTACATGCAATTAGCATGTCATCAACATAAAGAAGCAAAAGGATGATATTACCATCCTTGAATGCATTAGTGTATACACAGCAATCAGATTCACATCTTCTATACCCAATCTTCATCATGTAAGAATCAAATCATTTATTCCACTGTCTTGGAGATTGCTTCTGCCCATATAAAGACTTCTTCAACCTGCAAACCAGATTTTCCTTCCATGCTTCAATGAACCCTTGAGGTTGGCTCATGTAGATGTCTTCCTCCAATTCACCATGAAGGAAAGCAGTCTTCACATCCATTTGCTCCACCTCCATGTCCTCTTGTGCTACTATGGAGAGTAGTAGTCGTATAGAAGTATGTTTCACCACCGGAGAGAAGATTTCTTCATAATCAACTCCTTCCTTTTGCAAGAATCCTTTTGCCACCAACCGAGCTTTGAATAAGGTGGCACCTTTCTCATGCATTTCTTTTTTCTTCCTAAACACCCATTTGCAGCCAATAACCTTGCGACCTTTAGGTTTAGGAACTAACTCCCAAACTGAGTTTTGGTGTAGAGATTCCATCTCTTGCATCATAGCTTCCATCCAACTTTCCCGTTCCTTGTTCTCAACAGCCTCTTGGAACGTGGTTGGTTCTTCTTCACTAGCATTTAGGGCATAGTGAACTGCATCCATCTCTCATCCAAACCTTTGAGGTGGTTTGATGGTTCTCTTGGGCCTGGACCGAGCTATAGATGATGGCTCCACCTGTTCTTGAGCCTCTTCTTCTTCTTGAGTGTGTTGTTGATGCTGCCCAGCTTCTTCCTCTTCAATGTCAGACTCCACTCCTCCTGAACGTCTTCAGTTGGCTGTTTCCGTGAAGTCTTTCTTGACACCTTCTTGAGTGGAACTTCAATGGTTGTTTCTTTCTCAACAACATCCTCCTTTGCCTCTGAATTCTTGACTTTGTTCATAGATATGGTCTTCTCATCAAACACAACATTTCTGCTGAGTATCTTCTTGTGGTTCACAGGATCCCATAGCTTGTAGCCCTTCACACCACTCTCAAATCCGATGAAAATACATTCAAGAGACTTTGGCTTCAACTTGGATCTTTCATCACTAGGAATAAGTGCATATGCACTGCATCCAAACACCTTAAGATTTGAATAATCAATAGACTTATTAGACCATACCTCCTCTGTACATTTGAACTCAAGATTTCTTGAAGGCGATCGGTTAACCAAATAGGCAGCGTGGTTAACTGTTTCTGCCCAAAAAGATTCGGGCAACCCTGCATGAATTCTCATACATCTCTCACGCTCCATGAGAGTTCGGTTCATCCTCTCTGCAACTCCATTTTGTTGGGGTGTCTTCTTCACGGTAAAGTGCCTTTTAATGCCTTCACTTTTGCAAACCTCAAGGAACTTGCTGTCCTTATATTCACCACCATTGTCACTCTTTAGGATCTTGATCTTTCTTCCGGTTAGGTTCTCTACTTCCGCCTTCCACTCTTTGAATTTGGTGAAGACCTTAGATTTCTCCTTCATGAAGTAGACCCAAACCTTCCTGGAAAAATCATCCAAGAAAGTCATGAAATAGCGAGCTCCACCCTTCGATTTAACCGGTGATGGCCCCCATACATCCGTGTGAATATAATCTAGCACACCTGTGCTTTCTTCCTCTTTGTTTCGCTGCTTGAAAGCTATTTTTGATTGCTTTCCCATGGTACAAAATCTGCAGAACTCAAGCTTGCAACTTTGAACACCTTTCAACAACTTTCTTTTGTGTAGTTCCTGCATGCCCCTCTCACTCATATGCCCTAGCCTCAAATGCCAAAACTGAGTTTCATCTTCTGAGTCCTTGCTTGTAGATACAGCTGCTCCACCTATGATTGTTGTACCACACAACCTATATAGACAGTTAGGTTGAATATCTCCCTTCATAATCACAAGTGAACCTTTTGAGATTATGAGTTTCCCTCCATTTGCTTTGAATGAATAACCATTCTTATCAAGAGTTCCAAGGGAAATGAGATTCTTAAGCAACTTTGGAATGTGCCTTACCATTCCAAGCGTCCTAACAGCCCCATCATGCATCTTCACCTTGATTGTACCGGTGCCTTTGACTCTACACATAGAGCCATCCCCCATCATCACTTCACTACTATCTTCTTTCTCATACGTGTCAAACCACTCCTTGTTTGAGCACATATGATATGAGCACCCGGAATCCAAAATCCAATCGGAAGAGGAACACCTTGAAGAATTAGCCAATGCATTTTTTTTAACATTGCTATTAACACACAAAAGCTCACCATCACTTTCTGTGACATCCTCAGCTGTGTTTGCTGCATTCTTCCCTTTGTTCTTCTTCTCCTTCCATATGAGGCAATTCTTTTTCCAATGCTCCTTTAACCCACACTCGAAGCAACCTTCCTTTGCCTTGGATTTGGACCTCCCTCTGTTGCTTTTCTTGCCTTCACGCCTCTTTGAACGACCCCTCTCTCCGGTCTTTGCAACTAGACCTTCGCCTTGAGAGTTTTCTCCCGAACGTTGAGTCATCCTATGGTGTGTCATGATGTCTTGCACCACAGGTTCAAAATCAAGAGTAACCTTCCCGAACATAAGGGTGGTTCGAAAGTGTTTATAGGACGGAGGTAAGGATGTCAACAACATAAGAGCCTTATCCTCCGGACTATAATTCACATCCATTCTCTGCAAGTCAGCAACACATCTATTGAAACTACTTAGATGTTCCATTAGATTTCCTCCCTCCTCCATCTTAAGATTCAGGAGTTCTTCCTTGAGGAAGAGTTTGTTGGACAACGACTTCCTTGCAAACATCTCTTCGAGCTTCTCCCATGTTTGCTTCGCTGTATCCTTTATCACGTTGATGAGCACCTCATCGGAGAGATAGTTTTCGATGGCTCCTCTGGCTAACTCGTCAAGTACTCCCCACTCATCATCCGTCATGCCTACTGGCTTCTTTTCCTTGCCAACCAACACAACATGGAGCTGTTGTTGTGTAAGAGCTGACTTCATCCTTCGTTGCAAAAGAGTGAAGTTCTCCTTGCCTGTGAAAGGCTTTAACTCTACCTTCATGCTTGCTGCCTGTGGTTGCTTCAGATGCCTGTGAACTGCTACCACTCCCAGCTTCCAAGTCACTTGCCATCTTCAACACACTAGCACTCCAAGAGAAAAACTAGCTCCAGCTGCCAAACACAGCTCAGATACCACTTGTTGTGAATTAATGACTAACTCACTGCCCTTAAAGATCTTGTTGTTGATGGACTTTGGACAAAGAACTCACTGCCCTTTAGAACACTACCCTCTTGATCAGTTTCTCTCACACCCTTGCTCAACACCTTGGTACACTTAGAGAACTCTCTTGCTCTCCCCTTGGCTTTCTTGACAAAACTGAAAACTCCAACTCTCTCATCAATTTCCAGCTTCTGCCACTTACTATTATTCAACTTGTTCTTCTCTTCTTGTGTTATCTTACTTCACCCCATTACCTACACAAGCCAATGGACAAGAGATAAGACATAATCTTTGTCCTCCACGTTCCTCCTTTAGTCACCACTTAGACTACATGTCAGATCAAGTAGGTAAATAGAATCTCACTCAGCCACCTCCATTAAACCAGAAAATGGAGAGAAGATTATTCAAAATAAGATAACCAATTAGCCATGAGTACTCTCCCAACTATCCAGCAGGTAGTCAACCCTCTTTCAACTCAGAAGTGACCCATTAAGCCTCTGAAATCTTGTGGAAAGCGATAGGCCTCGAAAACATAGTTGAAAACACGTAAGAAAACGTCACAGGCACGACTGGGACGACCAGGAACTGGCGACCGGTCGCTTTTGGACAGAAGCTTCAGTTCGATTCTCTGGCAGGACGACCGGTCGCAAAGGGCGTGCGACCGGTCGCTTGCTCTATCGGCGACCGGTCGCTCGTCGACTCCCTACAGACTTCGTTTCTATGTAAAAACGACCGGTCGCAAATGTCCTGCGACCGGTCGCTTTTAGACAGATTTAAATCCTTCCTTTCAGCGCCAAAACAACCTTGTATCCTTAGGTGAGCCATTTTTTCCAACAAAGGTTTGCGTTCAATACTAACAGAATTGTAGTGGGACAAATTCTACAAAGCCATCATGATTCATACTCATTTAGCCATTTTGGTCCAAATCATGAATCATATGACCTTTCATACCTTAGAGGAAGTGTTGGACCCAGCAACACTACATAATTAATCAAAAGACAAGGTAAGGTAGACTTTTTTTTATTTTATTTTTTATAATCAATGGGGAGGAAGATTTGAATTTAGGCACATCTTCCAACATATCAACTAGAAAATTAGCACGTCAAAAGCTAAATGGTTAAAGTAGAATAATCATTATGGCATAAAACTCTTGTTGTACGTGAGGCGAATAATTGTCCTCATGTTCAACGTGGTGATGTAGGACAAATCATGGGTTTGTTCCTACGAAGAAAATTTGAAAAATCAGAAAATTTGAAAATAAAAAAATTGGGCTTTAAATATGGAAAATCATGCTTGAGCATCAATTATGGCTCTAGGAAAAGAAGGAAGACGTATCATTGGGAAAAGAAGTTTTCAATCATAATATTATTTTCTTGATATGATTTTAATTAGGATTTAAATTATTTTCTTATTAGTTAAGTTTTAGGAATATTTTGGAACTTAGGGTTTCCTACGGTTTTAGGGATTCTTTGTTTTCTATTTAAGCCAACTCATGGCATTGTATTAATAAGTTTTTATCATATTATAAATCAAATTGAGAGTTTTTTTCTCTATTTTCTGGTGGATTCTAGTCACTGATGGAATTTAGGTTATTTTTTCGGATTTAGACATTTGTCGATCCGTAAACTTGTGCTTCCGTGCTGCAACACACGGTATTTCGAGACTAATACAAATTTTCACACCAAATATGTATCAATCAATAGAAACAAAATCCATTAGTACTAACCAAGGCATTTAGCCCAAGTATGAATGATATAACCTTCCTCAAATATGAATGATATGACCTTCCACCATACAACTAAAACACAAAACAGCAGAGACATATCACTCAGGGGAAAGTGTAGGACCCACCGACAGACTTATCTCAACAGAAGAAACATGCCTTTCTGGCAATGTAAAAGCCAAGGCTGGCTCTTAGAGCATGTCCATCCCAAAAGGCTAAGGCAAGGCTAAGGCAAGGGAAGGGCTGACACTATTCACATGAATAGTGCTAGCCTCGCCATTTTTGGTTCCACCCCAAAAGGCTAAGGCAAGGGAAAATACTATTCATTGTACTTTATTTCCTATTTTTTTACACTTTTTTTTTTTGCCAAAAAAAAGAGGGCCGTCGGATTTCTGAAGAAAAAAAAAACCATCGCAGCGCCCAGGATGGGCCACGTGGCATTTTTTTTGGGGCTGTCGTCACTGACGTCGCGCCTTCGGGCTGCAGCCCAGGGCAGGATCTGCTCGTGGGCTTGCTCAGTTCGGTTGGTCCCAGCACTTGCCCGGGCTAGATTTCCTGCACTGGAGGGGGAATTGGGCTGGCACGGGGCCTTTTGCCCAGGCAGGGCCCCTGCCCTGGACTTGCTCTTATGAAACTGTTAAAGCGAACCCAAAGAAGGCCACGAGTCTCACTAAAGACTCATCTTTGTACAAACTTTCACACACATTATAAAGATCCCATTCAAATGAACCTGGAGTTTTGTTGAAAATGGTGCTCTAGATAGAGTACTAAAGATAAATCATGTGTGACTTAATCAAAAATTTGTAGCAACAAAATTGTAAGGGGGAGGGAGATTCGAACGTTTGGACCTCTCCTCGGTTGAGCCACTATCTACCTTCTGGCAACTCCTAACCTGAGGCCAAAAAACTTAGTTGCAACGGGGATATATCAAAATAGTGCTATCTCCCTTTCATGAAAGTCTTTCTCAACTTGTGGACCAGATTTTAAGGACTTGTGAGCTCCAAACTCGTTATATCCGTCAAAGTTAGTCCCTCTTTAAAATACCCGTTTGACTCGTATAGAAAACCTAAATATTATGAACATAAAATAATATCTTCCTCCTCCTCCTCTCTCTCTCCCTCTCTGTGTGAAGTCCAGTTTGCTGAAAGCAAAGTCTTCATCTAAGTTTCCTTTCTAAAATGAAGTCCATAAGCTTATGCTCACGAATAATCCATTAGTGTAATCGACCATAGAATCCCCTAATTCACTATTAAGGGTGGTGGAAACCCTCCTCAAGTCCCACAAACCCTAAAAATCCATGACTAATCTATACCTTTGGCCTTTAGGTGCTTTACGAGGCCAAAAAAAAAAAAAAAAACTACGATACACGTATGTACATATTTTTCAAGTTTAATACACGTATTTTTATTATAAGATTTAGAATAATACAGACAAAATTCACGTATTTTCCACATATTATTGAATAATATATATATGAAAATATGAAAATATTATATAATGGCCGAACTTTTCAGCTGTATCTTGCCAAAATTTTGCAACATAAAACAAGTACGTATTTTGTTCGTACTTTTCCCGTTCCGTATTATACCAATTGGGTTGTCTCTAATATGCAAATATTTTATTAAAATAGAAACATCTATCAACCTTCTGCCAAATTAATGGTGACTGTATTGTTGGAAAACCTGGCTAGTGCTTGACAGAAGAACCAACAACAACAGGTATGTGACACCCCGACCCTATTTTTATTGTCCATTTAAATTATTTAATTTATTTAATTATGAAATTACAATTTTACACTCGGGGATAGGGTTATTTTGGTCACTTTTTAATCCGGTAGGATTTTTTGGAATTGAATTGCACCATGACGTAGATCATGTTGATACGAGTTCGTAGACATGTAGTGGGCTCAAATCGGAGTTCTAACAAAGAAGTTACGATCTACAAAAGTGAAGTCGCACAATCATAAATATTTTGAAGTCTTTTTAAAAATCTGATTCTTCTCTCTCTCTCTCTCTCTCTCTCTCTCTCTCTCTCTTGCACGAACAGACCCCCCCCCCCTTTAAACAGTCGGCACTATTTTGGCCCACCACCACCACATCCGATACCAAAAGAACCAGCGCACCGTCCTTTTCCTGCCTCCCCCGCATCCCCTCCTTGATCAGCCACCATCGTGGCCGGAAAAAGCCCAAAACAGACCAATTTTGACCCCAAAAGTTCCGTTGTCGTTTCCAACGATTCCTGCCACCATTTTTGTTGATCCAAGTATGCTTTCTCATCCTTTCAACGTGATCTAGCGGATGGTTGATTTGGTTAGGATTGATTTTGAAATTTTGAAACTCGTTTTATAATTCAAAGTTTCAGCCGATTTTCGGCTCGAAATTATGGCAAGTTCATGCCACTTTTTGGTTGTGGCCCAAGAACAAAATTTGCTCCACTCGTTGTCTTGATCACGTAGGTATAGGTATTTATAGGTCTTTCGAGAATTTTCCGGTCGCCAGAATTTTCTCAAGACACCCACGCCATGCCGAGGAGTGTGGCGGCACGTGAGCCATGTGTGGGTGACCCATTTGGTCCTAAAATGATACTCATGTCATCCCGACCACGAAGGCATGCTCGGATTTGAATTTGGTTATCGTTTGACAATCGATTCGGATTTACGCATATTAGGTGTTATCAGGGTTCAATATGTTCGGACTGTTGGATCGACTCCATTTTCAAATATGTTGATCAAGGAACCTCTAGGATCGTGTAGGAATTCTCGAATTTAAATTGGAGTCCTGGATGCTTCAATTCAATGATTCAAATATTAGGTTAAACGGTAACCATTCGATTGGTGCGATTGCGAGCGATCCAACCGTTCGATTCAGACCAAACTTGTAGGACATGTATAATAAATGTTGTTGAACTCATAGGAACTTTCGGATCAAAAATTGAAGGTTGTGGGCCCCGCGGCCCGATTGACCAAATTTGGGAAGTTTGACCACTCAGTTGACCTAGCGTCTTCCGAGGCTATTCCACCGTTCGAAACACGTAGTTGGACCTTAGGAACTTCCCGTTCGTAGTACACACACTTTGAATCTCGAGAAAACTCGGAATTTTATTTAAAGTTCACGTTCGAAGTATTTTATTTTAATCTAGCCTCGTGTTTTTAAATAGGTACTCCGATCCAGGCGTACGCAAGGCGGGACCCTCTAGGGTCAAGCAACGTGGGACTATTTGTGAATGGACTTTATTTTTAAACTATAATCATTATTTTCAAGGATGGAAAAATATGCACAACGATTTCTAGGATTATTGAGTTATTATTTATTTACAAATCTTGAATATAATATTATTATGAAGTAATTGAAGTATATTCGAATATTTACGGATTGTGATTATTTTGAATAGATATATGCTATTTTTTTAGAGTGATTATCTATACTGGGAAATATGATTTGGGTACATGGGATTGTTAGAAAGAGATTATGAATGAGATTTGGGTTATGGTTCATGTCAGTTTTGAGTGCTATTAGCACTACTCTATGTACCTCCCCGGATTTGAAATACTTGGATTGGAAATTGGAATTATGGGATATTTGGATATGTCAGAACTTAGGCACCCTTGACGGAGTGTTTCATAGACCTTTAGTAGGGTTAGTCTGTGCGAGTAGGACTTGTCACAGGCGTACGAGTATTGAGGATTTTGTTGTACGTGCTAGTGAGCCCAGTCCCCGGTTAAATGGCTCATTCCCTAGCCACATGGTCAATTGAGGATTCTTCCATGTGGTCTAGTCAAACAATCCCCTGGTTGGATTATTTATGTACATATACATTGACAGGACCCGCCCCGAATCTCCTCGGAAACCGGGACGGATCCGCCTAAATATCCGGCGTCCACAAAATGCCGGGCCCACTTACTAATAACCGAGACTTTCTACCAAAATTTTGGCAGAGTCTCCCCTGGAAACAGGACATATCCCAAAAAAATTCAACCTGTCAAAAATACAGATATTTATAACCCAACAGCCAGCATGCATTACACAATATATAGCGTTTACAAACCATGGCCTCCGGCCTCAAAATACCAAAATTCTAACTGGGCAATAACAGAGCATCTAACAGAATTCAAAGAAAATATAAGTGGGAAGGAAGTTTAACGAATTTACAAGGTACCGAAGCTCTATGAAAGCTCGGAGCACCAAAATTCACGGTTTAAGGGCACACGATACAACTCTGCTGCTCGTTCTAATCAACTCCTGGCTGTGGGGCGCAAAACAGAAAATTGTGAGTGGACAAAACAAAGTTTAGTTCAATTCAAACCAAAGTAGTATAACCCCACTATTAGAAAACCATGCATGAAATCAATACATTAAATACCATCATATTCATACATATCTGTCAAAAACCAGAAAATTTCTGCGTTTTTTCCGGTGGCTGCGGCGGCTGCGACGGCAGCGATGGCGGGGGAGGAGGCGGAGGTCAGGCCAGTCGAACTTGGCTCCGCGGTGGGGGCTACGGTGGTCGGTGGTGGTGGCTGGGGTTTTGCAGAGAGAGGGGAGGGAGTTGACGGGAGAGAAAGAGAGATGCACGGGAGAGAAGAGAAATGAGAAAATAGAAAAGAAAAACTGGTTTTAATTAAAATTCAAGTTCCACTTATTTACAGTTTTGCCACTAAGAGTTTTTACCTCGTAACTTTTCGTTACAAGTCCGAATTGAGTCCACTACGTGTCCACGGACTCGGCTCAGGACGAGCTTCCTAAAAACACCACTCGTTGCTCCAAACTCTCTTCGGATAAAAATTGACCTTTTTTCCCTTACTCGAGTGAAAAATTAGAAATTTAATTAAATTAAATTAAATCAATTAAATAGTGAACTTATTTTGGGTCGGGTGTTACAATCTACCCCCCCTTAAAGAATTTCGTCCTCAAAATTACATACCTGTCAATAGAAGAGGTAAGGATACTGGGCCCGCATCTGCTCCTCGGGTTCCCAAGTAGCTTCCTCTACCGTTTGACTCCTCCACAACACTTTCACCATTGGGATAGACCTGGAGCGCAACACTTGTTCTTTTCTGTCCAGAATTTGTACGGGTTCCTCATCATACGACAAATCTTCTCTCAATTCCATGGGTTGCTGTTCCAAAATATGAGAAGGATCAGGCATGTACTTCCGTAACATGGACACATGGAAAACATCATGGATCCGAGATAGTTCTGAAGGTAAGGCAAGTCTAGGCAACTGGACCAATACGTTCCGTGATCTCATATGGTCCAATATAACGAGGACTTAACTTCCCACGTTTACCAAACCTCATCACACCCTTCCAAGGAGATAACTTCAAAAATACCCAGTCTCCAACTGCAAACTCAAGATCCTTGGACCGGTTACGAGCATAACTCTTCTGTTTGTCTTGTGCGGTCTTAAGCTTCTCTCGAATCATCTTCACCTTCTCAGTGGTGTCCCGAATACTATCCACTTTTTCCACTTTACTGTCACCCACCTCATTCCAACAGACTGGAGTTCTACACATCTTCCCATATAAAGCTTCATATGGAGCCATCTCAATGCTCGAATGATAACTGTTATTATACGCAAACTCCACCAAAGCAAGGTGAGTATCCCAACTACCTTTCAGTTGTAACACACAAGACCTCAACATGTCCCCAAGAGTCTGAATGGTCCTTTCTGACTGTCCATCAGCCTGTGGGTGGAAAGCGGACTGAAACGTAATCCTGGTACCCATAGCCTCATGTAAACACTTCCATAATCGAGAGGTAAACCTAGCATCCCTGTCCGATACAATGGACACAGGAGCTCCATGCAATCTCACTATCTCACCCACAAAGAGCTTCGCCAGCTTTGACAAGGAATAGGTTTCCTTTACAGGTAGGAAGTGTGCGGATTTGGTGAGTCGATCAACTATCACCCAAATTCCGTCATACCCATTTGCAGAACGTGGAAGTTTGAAAACGAAATCCATTGTAATATGCTCCCACTTCCATTCAGGGATCGGGAGTGGCTGCATAAGTCCAGAAGGCTTCTGTCGCTCCGCTTTCACCTGTTGGCACACTAGACACCTGCTCACATACTTAGCAATCACCTTTCATATGCGGCCACAAGTAGTACTCAGGTAGAGTCCGATACATCTTAGTACTACCTGGATGCATAGAATATGTTGAACAGTGAGCTTCCTCCAAGATTTCTCTTTTCAGGTCTTCGCCTTTCTTAGGTACGCAAAGACGAGTTCCAGCTACCAAAGCTCCATCTTCTCTTATAGCATAATCCCTCCGTACACCACTTTCTACTTCTGACCTTATTACACAAAGATTAGGATCTTCCAACTGAGCTGCAATCACCCTCTCAATCAGAATAGGCCTCACATGCAAACTAGCAAGTAGTGCACCATGTTGACTCCATTCCAACTCTACTTCTTCCTTCCGTAGTTCTCCCAATAATGGAAGGTAAACCCCTTTAAAATGGGCTATACTTGCACTAGTATTCCTACTCAAAGCATCAGCTACCACATTAGCTCGACAGGATGATACTCAATCGTGCAATCATAATCCTTGATCAACTCCATCCAACGTCGTTGTCTCAGGTTCAACTCCTTCTAGTGAAAATATACTTGAGGCTCTTGTGATCAGTGAAGATCTGACACGTCTCACCATACAAGTAGTGTCGCCAAATTTTGAGAGCGAACACCACTGCGGCAAGTTCCAAATCGTGAGTCGGATAATTCTGCTCATGCTTCTTAAGTTGCCTTGAGGCATAAGCAATCACCCGATCATGCTGCATCAAAACACATCCCAAGCCTTGCAACGATGCATCACTATAGATCACAAAATTCCCTGAATTGTTGGAAGAGCTGAAACAGGTGCGGTGGTCAACCGCTTCTTCAACTCCTGAAACTCTGTTCACACTCTTCCGTCCACTCAAACTGAACATCCTTCTCGTTAACCGTGAAAGAGGTGCTGCTATAACCGAAAATCATTCTACAAACCGACGATAGTAACCTGCTAACCCCAGGAAACTCCGTATTTCTGTCACACTAGTGGGTTGTATCCAATTCACAACTGCTTCTATTTTCCGAGGGTCCACATAGATTCCTTCTGCTGATATCATATGCCCGAGAAAGTCCACTCTATCCAACCAAAACTGACACTTGCTAAACTTGGCATACAGCTGCTTCCTTCTCAAAGTCTTCAATACCAATCTCAAGTGCTTCTTATGACCCTCCAAAGTTCTGGAATAGACAAGGATGTCGTCTATGAATACAACCACAAAATGATCCAAGTAAGGTTGGAACACTCTTCATGAGATCCATAAACGCCGCTGGAGCATTAGTCAATCCGAAAGGCATCACTAAGAACTCAAAATGGCCGTAACGAGTCTTGAATGCTGTCTTCGGAACATCCTCATCTCATACTCTCAGTTGATGGTAACCCGATCTCAGATCGATCTTAGAGAAATATTTGGCACCCTTCAATTGATCAAACAAATCATCGATTCGAGGCAAAGGATATCGATTCTCCACCGTCACCTTGTTCAATTGTCTATAATCGATACATAGCCTCATGGTTCCATCCTTCTTCTTTACAAACAACACCGGTGCACCCCAAGGGGAAACACTAGGTCGAATAAATCCAAGATCAACCAATTCCTGCAATTGAATCTTTAACTCCCGTAACTCTGCTGGTGCCATCCTATAAGGAGCTTGATAAATTGGATTTGTGCCTGGAAGGAGTTCGATAGTGAACTCGATTTCTCTGGTAGGAGGCAGACCAGGAAGATCATCGGAAAAAACATCTGGAAACTCACGAACAATAGGAACATCTTCCAGATTCAAAGTGATCTCCTGAGTATCAATGATGTGGGCTAAGTACCCCACGCATCCTTTCTTAAGTAACCTTTTTGTCGTGATGGCGGAAATGAGACATGACGGGAGAACTCTACGCTCTCCAGAATACAACTTCAGGTTGTCCCGGACTTCTAAACACTACCTCTTTCCTGAAACAATCTACAGAGGCACAATGCTTTTCTAACCAATCCATTCCCAAGATAATGTCAAGATCTACCAAATCCAAGGGAATCAAATCCGCATCTAACATTGCATCTCCCACCTGGACATAACAACCTTTGAATACCATGTCCGTAAACAGGACATCCCCCGTAGGTAGAGAAATACTAAAACTTCCTGCCATGGGTATGGGTCTAACACTGGCATATGGTAAAAAACTACGTGCAATGAACGAATGTGTGGCCCCTTCCGAGAGTCTTCCACCAATGATAGGCATCCCCTTTCAGAAGGAAGACGGACAACCGAACCTTATCTTCCTTTGGACACTGTAAGACATCAAAAATTCTTTCCAAATCAGTAAGCCAAGCCTCAGCTTCAGGAGGGTCTGCACTTCCAAAGAATTCTTTAGCCCCTAACTCCTTGACCCTCTTAATATCCAACCCTTCCACATTCCGTCTCCCTTGCCCTTGGAGAGTTGTGGCCATGGTCTGAGTGAACTGGCTAGTGAATTAATTCAGCACTTGTTGGAAATCCGGCACATTGTCTCCCGCTTGTTCTCCACTAGGTGAAGATGGAGGTGGAGATGGTGATGCAGACAGAGGTGGTGACGGAGATGGAGATGGAGGCGGAGGGTTGGGTCCGTATCTCGGAACGCGACCGCGACCTCTAGTTCTACCACCTCGGGATGCATGATTCTTAAACAAAAGAGAACAAAGAATCATTCGTACCAACACGCAAAAGAAGCATGAAAGTCACAGGAAAAGAAACCTAATGCTCTGATACCAGCTGGCAGGACCCGCCCGAATCTCCTCGGAAGCCGGGACGGATCCCGCCTAAATATCCGGCATGCGCAGAATGACGGGCCCACTTACTAATAACCGAGACTTTCTACCAAAATTTTGGCAGAGTCTCCCCTGTAAACAGGACATATCCCAAAAAAATTCAACCTGTCAAAAATACAGATATTTATAACCCAACAGCCAGCATGCATTACACAATACATAGCGTTTACAAATCATGGCATCCGGCCTCAAAATACCAAAATTCTAACTGGGCAATAACAGAGCATCTAACAGAATTCAAAGAAAATATAAGTGGGAAGGAAGTTTAACGAATTTACAAGGTACCGAAGCTCTATGAAAGCTCGGAGCACCAAAATTCACGGTTTAAGGGCACACGATACAACTCTCCTGCTCGTTCCAGTCAACTCCTGGCTGTGGGCGCAAAACAGAAAATTGTGAGTGGACAAAACAAAGTTTAGTTCAATTCAAACCAGAGTAGTATAACCCCACTATTAGAAAACCATGCATGAAATCAATACATTAAATACCATCATATTCATACATATATAGTTTGCTCAAACCCGAGCTAAATCCGAAATTCAGATGAAACTTGGAAATCAACCCATCCATCCCTTCCATTATAAATCTCAAATCAAACTCTCAAAACCCGTGCCCATTGGCACGACGAGCGGGGAAGTATCCTCATTCAAAAACAAGAACAAAGGAATAGCTATATAATATAAGAGATATTATATATATATATGACACACCTAATTGTCCGGGGAAACAATCCAACAGGGGATTGTTGACTAGCTTACAATTATCAGCCCTCAAACGGACTATGTGGCTAGGGACAAGCCGTCCAACTGGGGGACTAACTCTCAGCCAGCACGTACGGACGAAGAATCAAGACCCGTACGCCTGTAAACAGTCCTACGCGCAGACTACCCAATTAAGGGTCTACAGCGACACCCCGTTAAGGTATGCCCCAGGTTCCGACATTTCCAAGTATCCCAATTTCCATAATCACAATCCAATTTCAGGAGAGGTACACAGGGTAGTGCTTATAGCACTCCATACTGACATTCTAAACTCATACTTTTCTTCATCTCACAACACCCCAAAGTACCTCAAACAATCTCAACAAGCCAACACTTTCCCAATAATATACTTATATACTTCAAGATACTTACGTGTCAAAACCCATATAGATTGCAGTTAACTTTATAACATAACATATTCAACATGAATAATTTGATACGAAAGGATGGTTTGGCATAAAATCATTTAAATCTCCATGCATATAAATTTCATTATAAAACCATGCTATTATTTGGAAACAAAGTCCACTCACAAGTAGTCCCAAGCTGCGTGACCCCGAGAGAGTCCTGCCTCTCTTGAAGGCGGAGTCGGGATTACCTATTTCAGAATAGGAATACGATATTAAAATCCAACTCTTCAAAATAAGACCTTTAAAATAAAATCCTAATTTTTCCCGGGTTTCTAGTATGCACGAGGAACGAGACACTCCTAGGGTCCACCTAAGAGTTTCAAATGCTGGAAAAGTCTCGGAAGACGCTCGGTCAACCGGACGGTCAAAACTCACGATCGAACAGTTAACGTAAAACATAAACTTTAAATCATTGAATCGGAACATCCGGGGCTCCGATTCACGATCCGTGAATTCCTATGCGATCCTAGAAATACCAGGAACAACACACGTGAATTTGGGTTTGATCTAACGGTCCAAACACATCAAACCCGAAAATCACGAATTATGTAAAATTCGTCGAGGCCCAAACGATATCCAAATTGAGATCCGTAAACTCCTATGCGCTCGTGACAACGTAAGGATCATTCTAGGATAAAATGTGGCCTCTGCCGGACTGCCTACGCGCCGCCCCACGCGCCGCCGCGCGTGGGTGGCTTGATCAATATTCCGGCGGCCGGAAAAACTTAGTATTTTGGTTCCAAACTCCTATCCTAGGTAATACACCTAATTTGGAACCACTTTTCTTCTTGGGTGAAGGCCAAAAAATGGCCGGAAGTGGCCAGAAATGCCAACTGAAAATCGGCTGAAGCTAAACTTCGAAATTTAACATGTAAATTCTCAAAATTTCAGGAAACCCAACCAACAGGCAGCTAGAGCACGAAAATTAGATGAATTTTCATACCTCACTCGTCCAATTCGGTGGAGAACGGAGGAGAATGGAGGGTTGCAAAATCTGTCAAAAAGCAGAAAATTTCTGCGTTTTTCCGGTGGCTGCAGGCGGCTGCGACGGCAGCGATGGCGGGGAGGAGGCGGCAGGTCGAGGCCAGTCAACTTGGCTCCGGCGGTGGGGGCTACGGTGGTCGTTGGTGGTGGCTGGGGTTTTGCAGAGAGAGAGGGAGGGAGTTGACGGGAGAGAAAGAGAGATGCACGGGAGGGAAGAGAAATGAGAAAATAGAAAAGAAAAACTGGTTTTAATTAAAATTCAAGTTCCACTTATTTACAATTTTGCCACTAAGAGTTTTTACCTCGTAACTTTTTCGTTACAAGTCCGAATTGAGTCCACTACGTGTCCACGGACTCGGTTCCAGGACGAGCTTCCTAAAAACACCACTCGTTGCTCCAAACTCTCTTCGGATAAAAATGGACCCTTTTTCCCTTACTCGAGTGAAAAATTAGAAATTTAATTAAATTAAATTAAATCAATTAAATAGTGAACTTATTTTGGGTCGGGTGTTACATACATTCATTCTTATTTGTCGGTGAGGATCCTTCCTTGCTCGTCGTGCCAACGGGCACGCGTTTTGAGAGAGTAGGTTGGGGAAAATGGGAAAGGTTTTGAATGGGATGGTGTTAGTAAACTATTACGAGAATACGGATTTCACTTTGGTTTTGGCTTAACTATATGTATATATATGTCGGTTTTGAATGCATGTCCTTTTTAGCATCGTTTTCCAACTCCAAATAGTTGGGGTTATTATATGTTGTTTTTAACATAACAAAACTTTGTTTTTTATCCACTCACAATTTTCTGTTTTGCGCCCCCCCCCCATAAAGTAGATAGACTCGAACTTAGCTGACTTAGCCGAGATCTTTACTTTCCGAGCCCCGAGCTTCCATAGGACACTATTTCATTCGTTTTTATTCCCGTTGAACTTTATATTGTGCTTTTAAACTGAATTTCTTAGATATGCTCTGTTATCGCCTATGTTAGGGAAGATTGTAAGGCCGGAGGACTATTATGTAAACTACATGATATTATCTTGTGCATGCTGCTAGTTGAGTTATAATCGTGTTTTAAAAAGGCAGGTTCCCTAACCAACTCAAACTAAACACAGGATTGAATAATTGTGATTGATATTATATATCTCCAAGAGGAGGATATATATACAAGTACAAGTTGACTTTTCCTACAAGGAGAAGTAATTAGCTAATTAAAAGGAATCCTAACTAGGTAATTATTCTAATTAGGTAACGTAAATTACACCAGGAAATCAGGGATCACGGGATCCTTGAATTATGGCTCATACCAACACTCCCCCTCAAGTTGGTGCGTAGATATCTCTTATGCCCAATTTGTCAAGTGAGTCGTGAAAAACCTTTGCTTGACACCGCATGTGTTAAGACATCTGCTAGCTGTTCTTCTTACTTTACAAATGGTATATCGATTAGCTTATTTACTAGCTTATCCTTGATATAATTCCTATCCCCTTCAACATGCTTAGTTCTGTCATGTTGAACTGGACTATTTGTTATCTCTCTCGTAGCTTGGTTGTCATAGTAAAGCTCCATGACTTTCTTTGGTGGAACACCAATTTCGGGCAGGAGTGTCCTTAGCCAAAGAAGCTTACAAACTCCCTGTGCTATGTCCCTGTATTTTATCTCAGCTGAAGATGGAGCCACTATATTCTGCTTCTTACTTCACCATGTAACCAAATTTGTAACGACCCGGTCCTAAATTAATAGTTAAATATTAAATTATTCAAGATAAAGACAATTTTACCCCTGAGATTTAATTACATGATTGAAGAGCTGACTTTTTATTGGGGAAAGATTAAATAATTAAAATAAAAGAAAATAAGTGGAAATAAATAATCAAATAAAATAATTTGAATTAATTAAGGTTTTTAAAAATTAAAGTATTATTTAATATTAAAGGGGCAAAAAGGTCATTTTAAGTTTGGGAGGGAATTTTGAGATTCCGATTAGACCTTTATGTAGAGCACGTTGAGACGAGTTCGTAGACACGTAGTGGGCTCGAATCGGGGGTTGTAACGAAGAATTGGCGATCAAAAGAAGTTCAGTGGCATAACCGTAAATATTTTAAAATCCAGTTTTTTTAAACCCAGAATTTTCTGCAGAAGGGGAGCTCGACCAGTCAACTTCGGAGGGCGATTTCTCCCAGCTCCGGACTCCGTTTCAGGCAAGACCAGTCCCAAACGAACCAACACACTTCCCTCTTCCAACCCCAGCCCTTCTCCGCCTCAGTCTGCCGTCTTAGTCGCCGGAATCAGCCACGAACCAGGCGGTGTTGGACAGATTTTCTTAAAATTTCGTCGGCCGTTTCTCCCTCCTCCGGCCACCGTTTCAGGCGAGTGAGGTATGGTTTCTCGACTATTTTTCATGCTCTAGCTGCCTGTTGGATAGGTTTCCAGAAATTTTAAGAACTTACAGTTAAAGTTTCGAATTCAAAGTCGGCCGGACTTTGGGTTGAATTTCCGGCCACTTCCGGTCATTTTTTGGTCATAGCCCAAGAACAAAAGTGACTCCAAATTAGGTGTTTTACTTAGGTTAGGAGTTTGGGCCGGCGGTTTGGAAATTTTCCGGTCGCCGGAATTTGTTAGGTACACCCACGCGCGGCCGGCGCGTGGGCGGCGCGTGGGCCAGGTGGTAGGGATCACTCTTGGTCCCAGAACGATCCTCGTGTCCTCACGAGTGCGTAGGATTTCGAGGATCTCAATTCGGATAACGTTTGGACCCGAACGGATCTCGCATAATGTGCGATTTTCGGGTTCAATATGTTCAGACCGTTGGATCGTAGTCAAACTGGAGTATGTTGATCTAGGTAATTTCAGGATCGTGTAGGATTCGACGGATCATCAATCGGAGTCCCGGATACTCCGAAAAGGCCAACCCTAGGGTTATGATTACGAGAAATCATTTGTCCATCCGATCGTGCGATCGTGAGCAATCCAACCGTCCGATTCGAGACCATATTTTCAGGACATGTGTCCTAGGCAGATTGGAACATCTAGGAATGATCATATTAGAATTCTGAGGTTGTGGACCCCACGAGGTCCCAAGTTGGCTTTTTGAGACTTTATCACTTTTGAGTCGCGAGGTACTTTTCCTGTCGTAAACCTTGGAAAAAGCTACTGTGAACATTGAAATGACTTTAAAGTTAGGGCACGTACTATTAGGAACCCAGGGCCAGTCTTGAATAAAATAGGGAGGATGAGCTCGATGGTTTGTGTATGAGCTTGTAGGAGGTTCATGTACGTGCGAGTATTCTTGGGTTATTTTGATAATGCCCCACGAGTGTCGGGGACACCTGAACCGTGTGGTGCGAGTATTGCGGCTCAGATTGAAGTGGTATCTCTGAGACCTGCGAGTATTGCGGCTCAGATTGAAGAGTTATCTCTGAGACTTGCGAGTATTGCGGCTAAGAATTGAAGAGTTATCTCTAGACCTGCGAGTATTGCGGCTCGGATAGAAATGGTATCTCCGAGGCCTGCGAGGATGGAAAAGACGGACATATATATATAATTATTTATTTATGAACCTTACATGAGTTCGATACCAGGGTATTCGAAGCCTGTTTGTTTTATTTTATTTTAATTCGTTATGCTTTAATTTATCTTGTTTACGTTGTTCGCCTTGATCTTTTATTATTGGGTATGGTATTAAATAGCTCAAGTATTTCTAGCATAATTTGCCCCCGAGTTTTAGAGATATCCAGACCGGGGGAGTGAGAATTGCGGATAGGGGTTGACCAAATGTCTCCTGAGTCCAGCGAGGATTACAGGGCGGGACGTGTCACCAATGGTGACACGAGGAATTAGTAGTTATGACTTTCCAAGAATGATTACTTGCATCTAAATACTTTTATTCCTTCATTCTGAATATAGTTATTGCCATGTGAGTAATGCCAGGAAACTTGGAGTAGAAAGCTGAATTGAAATAGAAGAGCTACGTGTGGCTTGATCCCTCGGTAAGGGTACGTAGGCAGCCTTTGTTATAAGGTGCAGTCACGAGTTAGATTCTTGAGATTGTTAATGTATTATTGATATTCTGTTAGCTGAGATAAATTTCATTAGCTAAATGATTTATTTGATTCTTTTGAGGCCTGAGGCCAGAATAATATGATGCTTGACTTCCGATATAATTTGAATCATGCTGGAGGTTGGGTTATATTCGTGTATGCTTATTTGACAGGTAGTATTTTTTGGGAAATGTTCAATTTCAGGGGAGACTCGGCGAATTTTCGGCAGAAGTTGCACTTATTTTTTCGTGGAATTTTAGTTAAAAGGGCAATTTGGTCAATTGTGCCCGGTAACTGCCAAGTGTCGGACATGCAGGGTTCGACTCGGATTCCAAAGTGGAATTTGGGTCGGGTCCTGTCAACTGGTATCAGAGCTTTAGGTTCAATTTCTTGTGGACCCCGAATCTAGTATGCATCCTTGAGTTGTGGTTAGTAGGGATCATCATTTGGCCCGCAAGCACCAAGTGAAAAGACAGCTCACTCCATACCCGCCTTTTTGTTTACCAAATATTAAGATTGTAGTTGGGCAAAATATCTGTGTCAGGAAATGTCATACTACCCGTCTATGGTGTCAGTAAGCATTCGAGTATACAAATATATATACATAGATTTGTATATAAAATGGTTTATGGCAGCACAAACACCAACAAAATACATGAAAACCCAACCTTTGGCCAACGTAGCCAGCCAACCTAGAACTCAAGAGAAGTAAGTCCACAAATCATAAAAACCATAAAACCATACAACTAATTATAAAGGGTATGGATTCCCTGGCACAACATACACACGCATCACCTTGAACCAAAAAACACTCTCACGATGCCATTTGCATCGATTGCAACAAGTCCAGAAGGAAGGATTTATCTTCGCTTCAGGAGGCCAGCCTTTAATAACAAAACACCATTCGTTGTTATTACAAGCGCTGCAGTGATTGAACTCCATCTTCCCGTAGTAAAACATATCTACGATATGTCTTGCAAGAGAAAAACTCGGGTTAATCTTTGTCTCAAGGCATCCCTGGTTCCTTTCATATCAATGTTGTTACGTTGATTCAAAGAACACAAAAATTCTAATGCATCCTCTTTTGACTGGCCAATTCCAGACATACCAAGTAGTCCAACTAGATATGCCGCTTCCATATGGCCTGCGTGGCTGCACTGCGCATCCCATACAACGCTTCCACGTTACCCTTCATGAAAAACCCTTCGAACGCTTCTCTAAATATCAACTCAGGGTTCTCGCAAGCCCTGCATTTTTGCAAGAAAAGCTGAACCGCAGGTTTAGCATGGTACCAGCTAGGATGGTCTGGGTACTTTGCCATTGAAATGGTATTCCACACTTGTGGAGTGTTTGCCAACGTCTGAAACAATGGGCACACAGCTGCCATACGGAAGAGATCTTCCGATGATTGGGTTGCCACGTATAACATCACTTTAAACCAAGGCAACTCCGGGATGGAGGCTTGGGGCATATCCAAGTGGAGATGTTTCCTTCTCTTTTCCTCCGATTGTAGTGAAATGTTTTGGATTCATTGAAATAGTTTTTGGATTGGGACAATTTGAGGAGTGGAAGAGGGAGAAATGAGAATATACGGGGTTTTGGTTCTGTTTTAGGCTCTGTGTGTTGTACCTTTTTGAACATGTGTTTACAGTTGAGGTTTTTCTCACTTGACCCTTTTTAAAGGAAATGTGTCTCCCTCTTTTAGTTTCATTCAGCCGCCCTCATATCTTCTAGCAGGGTATTTTGCATAAGAACTCTTATCACTTCACACTGATTTTTACAGCAACCATCGTTCCCTTATCTTCAACAATCGATCCAAAAGGTACTTTGCTTTTCAAAAGGTTACGTAAAACACGGAGCACGGGAAAAATGAAAGCAACGGGTAAAAAACATAAAACACTAGAAAACGCGGAGGTAAATCAAGAAAAGTAAGGTGAAAGTAGAAATGCTCCCCTCTTGAAGCACGCGATTGGATAGCAATATGGGGATCCGAAGTGGGTGTCGGCTCCCTCATCAATAGATGTCTATTTAAACCGTTCATCGGTGAAGTGTAGGATTACTCCGCATTTCTTCCTGAAAACTCAAGGAAAACCACCAATTAATCCAGAAACAAAACAATGGCATCCTCAGCTATGCCCATTGATGACCTTAACCTTGAGATGTCACTTGCACCACCAAATGCAGAGTTAAGGACTCCTTTAAACCATATCTTCCCAAACTCCTCATGACCGTCAGGAGACTTCAGTGGCGGATCACCTGCATGTGGCGTAGAGGTCTGACAAGATGGCTGTGGACGAGTCCCACGATTTAACCGTGCTCCAAGCGGTGTCGGCCACCAATTTGGGCGTGCGCCTCCTGGCGAGGTCGCGGGAGTGCGGAGCACTGAGTGAGGAGGTGGCTGCTCTGAAAGCTCAAGTGGCAGACTCCAGAAGCGGCTCTACTACTCCAACCAGCAAGTAGAAGCACTGTGGAAGAGAAACAATGATCATGCGGAGCTATTGCAGATTCTACAAATAAGAGAAAATTGAGGCAATTAGAATGATGCCTCAGGTGGCTCAGGATTTAAATATGTTAGACCAGTATTATAAATAAATTATGCAATTAGACCAGTATTTAATAGTTTATAACTTTCTAGCATATTTTGTTGAATTTAAATATGTTTTTTTATATGCTGCGAGTTGAGAATGCCTAAGGAAGGTAGAAAATAAGAATTTTAAAGCATTATCATGTGGCATGGCAGGAGAACGTTAAGCTGATTAAGAATTTAGTTATTTTTTTTAATTAATTATTAATCCTTCCAGTAAATTTATATTTTCTTAATATCATCTTAGATACCCAAACACGATTTATGTTGCCTTTCTTTGAGTCAGTATGATTGATTTTTGCCCCACGAGTCTTAGGGGTACCTAGACCGTGGGAGCGAGAAAACGCAGACCAGGCTGACTAAATGTCTCCTGGATCCAGCGAGATTGCGGCTCGGGTCGACTGTAGGTCACCGAGGCTTGCAAGGACGTGTCACACATGGTAATACGAGGTATTGATGGAATAATGTTGGGCTAGTTGTATTGTTTGAATGATGGAGTGTTTATATAATGTAAACATGCAGGTCTGATTTTAGGATAGCTAGTGAACGCCAGCGAGTATATGGTTAATATAAGACCTGGATTGTTTGAATAAGTGCATGAAGTGTTAATCTATCCGTGTGGGGTCCATTACCAGTACAAACAAGAGTGGAGAGTATAAGTTCTCTAACAGAGAAATTCACAAAACAAGGTACATTTTTATGCACAAGCATATTGTATCTAGTGTGTTAAAGACATGAATAGGTTTCCACTAATTGGTCAAAGATAGAGGGCTTAGTAGTAGATTTGTGAATCGTAAAGGTTGAAGACATCATTAGTAAGTATTGTCTAGATGGGCCTAGAAATCCTATTTGTAAAGATAGGAAGCCTACTAACAGACGAAATTAAATTCTGATGTGAGGATTTGGTGTTGCCATGTCCGAAGAATTTTCTTAAAGGAGACTACATCAGTAAGAAAATACATGGAGGGGAACTTTTCTAATCAATAAAACGTTGTCACCAAAGACAATTTAGTTTTGGCCACCGATGGTTATAGTTGATGTTGATTCAACAGTTTCAAATGATTAAATGGTGAACCTCATTGAAGATAGTTAAAGTAAGCAAATCACATAGGAATACATAATTTTTAAGACATTTAATTGCACATCTAGGGCATGGAGGGATGCCGAAGGAGTATTTCAGAGAGTACTTGAGGAAGAATTGGAAGATACTCACAGTATCCTTCATAGTAGGCGTGCATCATTCAAGTTGTTTATAACCTTGATGAGGTGGATGATTATTACAAATTGATAAAATATCCTTTCTGGAATTCTTTTGAAAGAATTATGTCTGCAACATCGTTTGTCTGCAACATTGTTTGTCAATGTTAATGAAAGAGGAAAGCTGGAAATGCTGAACCCGCTAGATGAGATAAAAATTGTCAGGAGCTTTCAAAGGTTGGATCGTTTCATAACAGAATTTACAGGAGCGAAATTGTCAGAAAAAGTCTCCATAGCAATGGGTGAAATGGGACTTTTGCCTGATTATAAAAAGGGATGTATGGTATCGCATTAGGTGGATGTTCATAATATGAACCAGTACCCTTTTCTGATTAGATTACAACTTGATTTCATAATTTATAATTTCCCTCATATTAGTCACTTGCTTGGGCCCTTTTCTTTGGAACGCGACATATTTAGGATTTGGTTTCATCGGGATTTGATCATGGGACTAGAGTCTTTAACAACAAACAAAGGTCGGGAAAAGGTACTAGAATCCCGACATTTAAGTTTTCTTTTGGGGATATTCAAGTTTTAAAGGCCCGCCTATGGAATGTCTTGAAGTTGAGGGACCCTCGGTTTGAAGCTTCACCATGGGGAGGTTCTGGAAAAGGTGGGAAGTTAAGTTCCCGTTATACCAAGTTGAAGAGGAGGTTACTTGGGAACTTGAGTAGAAGATGCGGGGCCAGTATCCATACTCATTTAGTGACATGAAATTTCGAGGACGAAATTTTATAAGGGGGGTAGATTGTAACGACCCGGTCCTAAATTAATAGTTAAATATTAAATTATTCAAGATAAAGACAATTTTACCCCTAGATTTAATTACATGATTGAAGAGCTGACTTTTTATTGGGGAAAGATTAAATAATTAAAATAAAAGAAAATAAGTGGAAATAAATAATCAAATAAAATAATTTGAATTAATTAAGGTTTTTAAAAATTAAAGTATTATTTAATATTAAAGGGGCAAAAAGGTCATTTTAAGTTTGGGAGGGAATTTTGAGATTCCGATTAGACCGTTATGTAGAGCACGTTGAGACGAGTTCGTAGACACGTAGTGGGCTCGAATCGGGGTTGTAACGAAGAATTGGCGATCAAAAGAAGTTCAGTGGCATAACCGTAAATATTTTGAAATCCAGTTTTTTTAAACCCAGAATTTTCTGCAGAAGGGGAGCTCGACCAGTCAACTTCGGAGGGCGATTTCTCCCAGCTCCGGACTCCGGTTCAGGCAAGACCAGTCCCAAACGAACCACCACACTTCCCTCTTCCAACCCCAGCCCTTCTCCGCCTCATTCTGCCGTCGTAGTCGCCGGAATCAGCCACGAACCAGGCGGTGTTGGACAGATTTTCTTAAACTTTCGTCGGCCGTTTCTCCCTCCTCCGGCCACCGTTTCAGGCGAGTGAGGTATGGTTTCTCGACTATTTTTCATGCTCTAGCTGCCTGTTGGATAGGTTTCCAGAAATTTTAAGAACTTACAGTTAACTTTTCGAATTCAAAGTCGGCCGGACTTTGGGTTGAATTTCCGGCCACTTCCGGTCATTTTTTGGCCATAGCCCAAGAACAAAAGTGACTCCAAATTAGGTGTTTTACTTAGGTTAGGAGTTTGGGCCGGCGGTTTGGAAATTTTCCGGTCGCCGGAATTTGTTAGGTACACCCACGCGCGGCCGGCGCGTGGGCGGCGCGTGGGCCAGGTGGTAGGGATCACTCTTGGTCCCAGAACGATCCTCGTGTCCTCACGAGTGCGTAGGATTTCGCGGATCTCAATTCGGATAACGTTTGGACCCCGAACGGATCTCGAATAATGTGCGATTTTCGGGTTCAATATGTTCAGACCGTTGGATCGTAGTCAAACTGGAGTATGTTGATCTAGGTAATTTCAGGATCGTGTAGGATTCGACGGATCATGAATCGGAAACCCGAATACTCCGAAAAGGCCAACCCTAGGGTTATGATTACGAGAAATCATTTGTCCATCCGATCGTGCGATCGTGAGCAATCCAACCGTCCGAATTCAGACCATATTTTCAGGACATGTGTCCTAGGCAGATTGGAACATCTAGGAATGATCATATTAGAATTCTGAGGTTGTGGACCCCACGAGGTCCCAAGTTGGCTTTTTGAGACTTTATCACTTTTGAGTCGCGAGGTACTTTCAACCGTCGTAAACCTTGGAAAAAGCTCCTGTGAACATTGAAATGACTTTAAAGTTAGGGCACGTACTATTAGGAACCCAGGGCCAGTCTTGAATAAAATAGGGAGGATGAGCTCGATGGTTTGTGTATGAGCTTGTAGGAGGTTCATGTACGTGCGAGTATTCTTGGGTTATTTTGAAGAGTTATCTCTAGACCCTATTGCGGCTCAAGATTGAAGAGTTATCTCTAGAGACCTGCGAGTATTGCGGCTCGGATAGAAATGGTATCTCCGAGGCCTGCGAGGATGGAAAAGACGGACATATATATATAATTATTTATTTATGAACCTTACATGAGTTCGATACCAGGGTATTCGAAGCCTGTTTGTTTTATTTTATTTTAATTCGTTATGCTTTAATTTATCTTGTTTACGTTGTTCGCCTTGATCTTTTATTATTGGGTATGGTATTAAATAGCTCAAGTATTTCTAGCATAATGGAGTGCTCAATACACCAAGAATCAAAGCCGTGAGCGTCTTCCTCCACTTGAGTTATCAGGACGATTCTCAAGACATAACAGATGTCCTGAAAGGCAATGATTTCCACATGGAGTTTTAGGTTCGCCAAGGTGGAGATTGTTGGAAAAATTGGCTCACCTAAGGATACAAAGTCCTCTTTTGTGTGCTATGGATTTCTACCTAAATTCCATGACATGGTTGACTCATTTCTATAAGAATTTTGGAGTTGCCCATGTGAGTAAATATTGGCTTGCCATCTTTGTCAAAAATAGTGACTTGTTTGGTGGCACAAAATGGTGGAATGTTTGGTACCCATCCATGGTTAAGTTTGGTAGCCAACATTTGAATAGTGTGAGGTTGCATTCACACTCTTGCATATTTGGCTATATAAAGGAGTTTAGCATGCAAGAAGGAAATTATGGCTTAAGAGTTCTCTAGTGTATCAAAGTGTAGAGCAAGGGGTGAGAGAGAAAAGAGAGCTTGGGGAGAGAATAGAGTTCTAAGGGGGTTTCTTTGTAAACCAAAGTTGTAACTTATTCTTTCATTAGTGAATTTCTCAAGGGGATCACCAAGAGGATGTAGGCAATTGCTGAACCTCTATAAATTCTTGTGTCATTTTGTGCTTGGTTGGTTTCTAAAGTGTAGTGTGTGTGATTCATCCATAATTGTGTTTGTCACAAAGTCCATCAACAACAAGATCTATAGGGGAGGGTGAGTTGAGTTTGTTCTCAAATCACAACAAGTGGTATCAGAGCTTGTGTTGGAGCAGCAAGTTGCTAGAGTGTTGAAGATGGCAGGTGACAAGGAAGGTGAAGGTGAAAGTAGCTCTATGCTGGAGAGGCTGCCACAATCTGTCAACATGAAGGTGGAGTTAAAGCCCTTCACAGGGAAGGAGAACTTCACGCTTTGGCAAAGGAGGATGAAGTCAGCCATTACACAACAACATCTCCATGTTGTGTTGGTGGGCAAGGAAAAGAAGCCAACAGGTATGACAGATGATGAGTGAGGTGTACTTGACGAGTTAGCTAGAGGAGCCATCGAAAACTACCTCTCCGATGAGGTGCTCATCAACGTGTTGAAGGATACAACGAAGCAAACATGGGAGAAGCTCAAAGAGATGTTTACAGGGAAGTCGCTGTCCAACAAACTCTTCCTAAAGGAAGAACTCCTAAATCTTAAGACGGAGAAGGGAGGTAATCTAATGGAACATTTAAGTAGTTTCAATAGATGTGTTGCTGACTTGCAGAGAATGGAAGTTAATTATAGTACGGAGGATAAAGCTCTTATGTTGTTGACATCCTTACCTCCATCCTATAAACACTTTCGAACTACTCTTATGTTCGGGAAGGTCACTCTCTGATTTTGAGCCGGTGGTGCAAGACATCATGACGCACCATAGGATGGTCCAACGTTCGGAGGAAAACCCTCAAGGTGAAGGTCTAGTTGCTAAGACCGAAGAGAGGGGCCGTTCAAAGAGGCGTGAAGGCAAGAAAGGCAGCAGAGGAAGGTCAAAATCCAAGGCAAAAGAAGGTTGTTTCGAGTGTGGGTCAAAGGAGCACTGGAAAAAGAATTGCCCCATATGGAAGGAGAAGAAGAACAAAGGGAAGAATGCAGCAAACACAGTTGAGGAAGTCGCAGAAAGTGATGGTGAGCTTTTATGTGTTAGTGGCAATGTTAAAACTAATGCATTTGCTAATTCTTCAAGGTGTTCCTCTTCCAATTGGATTTTGGATTCCGGGTGCTCATACCATATGTGCTCAAACAAGGAGTGGTTTGACACATATGAAAAAGAAGAAGGTGGTGAAGTTATGATGGGGGATGGCTCAATTTGTAAAGTCAAAGGCACAGGTACAATCAAGGTGAAGATGCATGATGGGGCTGTTAGGACGCTTGGAATGGTAAGACACATTCCAAAGTTGCGTAAGAATCTCATTTCCCTTGGAGATCTTGATAAGAATGGTTATTCAATTAAAGCTAATGGAGGGAAACTCATAATCTCAAAAGGTTCACTTGTGGTTATGAAGGGAGAAGTTCAACCTAATTGTCTATATAGATTGTGTGGTACAACAATTACAGGTTGGAGCAGCTGTATCCACAAGCAAGGACTCGGAGGATGAAACTCAGCTTTGGCATTTGAGGCTAGGGCACATGAGTGAGAGGGGCATGCAGGAACTACACAACAGAAAGTTTTAAAAGGTGTTCAAAGCTGCAAGCTGGAGTTCTGCAAATTCTGGACCATGGGAAAACAATCAAAAGTAGCTTTCAAGCAGCGAGATAAAGAGGAAGAAAGCACAGGTGTGCTAGATTATATTCACACGGATGTATGGGGGCCATCACCGGTTAAATCAATGGGTGGAGCTCGCTATTTCGTGACTTTCTTGGATGATTTTTCCAGGAAGGTTTAGGTCTACTTCATGAAGGAGAAATATGAGGTCTTCACCAAATTCAAAGAGTGGAAGGCAGAAGTTGAGAACCTAACCGGAAGAAAGATCAAGATCCTAAGGAGTGACAATGGTGGTGAATATAAAGACAACAAGTTCCTTGAGTTTTGCAGAAACGAAGGCATTAAGAGGCACTTTACCGTGAAGAAGACGCCCCAACAAAATGGAGCTGCATAGAGGATGAATAGAACTCTCATGGAGCGTGAGAGATGTATGAGGATTCATGCAGGATTGCCCGAATCATTTTGGGCGGAGTCAGTTAACCACGCTACCTATTTGGTTAACCGATCGCCGTCACGAAATCTTGAGTTCAAATGTGCAGAGGAGGTATGGTCTAATAAGTCAATTGATTATACTAATCTTAAGGTATTTGGATGCAGTGCATATGCACTTATTCCTAGTGATGAAAGATCCAAGTTGAAGCCGAAGTCTCTTGAATGCATTTTCATCGGCTTTGAAAGTGGTGTGAAGGGCTACAAGCTATGGGATCCAGTGAACCAAAAGAAGATACTCAGCAGAGATGTTGTGTTTGATGAGAAGACCATGCCTATGAACAAAGTTAAGAATTCATATGCAATGAGGATGTTGTTGAGAAAGAAACAACCATTAAAGTTCCGCTCAAGAAGGTGTCCAGGAAAACTTCACAAGAACAGCCAACTGAAGACGTTCAGGAGGAGGTGGAGTCTGACATTGAGGAGGAAGATGCTGGGCAACAACAACAATAAACTCAAGAAGAAGAGGCTCAAGAACTGGTGGAGCCATCATCTATAGCTCGGTCCAGGCCCAGGAGAACCATCAAACCACCTCAAAGGTTTGGATGGGACAATGACGCAGTTCACTATGCCTTAAATGCTAGTGAAGAAGAACCAACCACGTTCCAAGAGGCTGTTGAGAGCAAGGAATGAGAAAGTTGGATGGAAGCTATGATGCAAGAGATGGAATCTCTACACCAAAACTCAGTTTGGGAGTTAGTTCCTAAACCCGAAGGTTGCAAGGTTATTGGCTGCAAATGGGTGTTTAGGAAGAAAGAAGAAATGCATGAGAAGGGAGCCACCATATTCAAAGCTCGGTTGGTGGCCAAAGGATACTTGCAAAATGAGGGAGTTGATTATGATGAAATCTTCTCTCCGGTGGTGAAACATACTTCTATAAGGCTACTATTCTCCATAGTAGGTCAAAAGGACATGGAGGTGGAACAAATGGATGTGAAGACTGCTTTCCTCCATGGGGACTTGGAGGAGGACATCTACATGAGCCAATCTCAAGGGTTCATTGAAGCAAGCAAGGAAAATCTGGTTTGCAGGTTGAAAAATTCTTTATACGGGCTGAAGCAATCTCCAAGACAGTGGAACAAGTGCTTCGATTCTTTCATGATGAAGATTGGGTATAGAAGATGTGAATCAAATTGTTGTGTATACACTCATGCATTCAAGGATGGTAATATCATTTTTTTTGCTTCTTTATGTTGATGACATGCTAATTGCATGTAAAGATATGTCAAAAATCCAGGAATTGAAGACATTGCTTGGAAGGGAGTTTGACATGAAGGATCTTGGCCCTGCACAAAAGATCCTAGGAATGGAGATAAGGAGAAACAGAAATTCAGGCAAGCTATGGTTGTCACAAAGTAAGTACATTTCCAAAGTACTTGAAAAATTCAATATGATGGATTGCAAGCCTGTGTCTACTCCTTTGGCGGAGCATTTTAAGTTAAGTGCGCAGGAATGTCCTTCTACGGATGAAGAGAAGGAAAAAATGAGCAAAGTTCCATATGCAAGCTTGATAGGGTGTCTCATGTATGCAATGGTGTGCACACGCCCCGACTTAGCCCAAGCCGTAAGTGTGGTGTCAAGATACATGGAGAATCCAGGGAAACAACATTGGACAGCAGCAAAGTGGATTCTAAGGTACTTGAAGGGCACCAAGAGGATTGGTATATTGTTTGAAAGACAAGAAGGAAAGGCATGTGTGTCGGGATATGTGGACTCTGATTATGCAGGAGATCTAGACAATAGGAGATCCACCACAGGATATGTCTTCATTTGTGGTGGAGGACCGATTAGTTGGAGAGCGGTGCTACAATCGGTTAGAGCTTTGTCTACTACAGAGGCGGAGTATATGGCGCTCACGAAAGCTTCTAAAGAAGCAGTATGGCTGAAGAGATTGGCAAAGGAATTCGGGATAGCTCAAGACTTGGTGGTGATACAAAGTGACAGTCAAAGTGCTATATACTTAGTGAAGAATCAAGCGTTCCATGGGAGGTCCAAACACATTGATGTGCGATACCACCGGATAAGAGATTGGGTGAACGATGGAGACGTCATGATAAAGAAGGTTTATACAACTGAAAATACTTCAGATTGTCTAACAAAGCCAGTCACAGCAGCAAAGTTAAAACATTGTTTGAGCTTGCTCAATCTTGTTCTATGCTAAAGATTGAGGTGGAGTTCTTGGGAGTTATCAGGACGATTCTCAAGACATAACAGATGTCCCGAAAGGCAATGATTTCCACATGGAGTTTGAGGTTCGCCAAGATGGAGATTGTTGGAAAAATTGGCTCACCTAAGGATACAAAGTCCTCTTTTGTGTGCTATGGATTTCTACCTAAATTCCATGACATGGTTGACTCATTTCTATAAGAATTTTGGAGTTGCCCATGTGAGTAAATATTGGCTTGCCATCTTTGTCAAAAATAGGTGACTTGTTTGGTGGCACAAAATGGTGGAATGTTTGGTAGCCAACATTTGAATAGTGTGAGGTTGCATTCACACTCTTGCATATTTGGCTATATAAAGGGGTTTAGCATGCAAGAAGAAAATCATGGCTTAAGAGTTCTCTAGTGTATCAAAGTGTAGAGCAAGGGGTGAGAGAGAAAAGAGAGCTTGGGGAGAGAATAGAGTTCTAAGGGGGTTTCTTTGTAAACCAAAGTTGTAACTTATTCTTTCATTAGTGAATTTCTCAAGGGGATCACCAAGAGGATGTAGGCAATTGCTGAACCTCTATAAATTCTTGTGTCATTTTGTGCTTGGTTGGTTTCTCAAGTGTAGTGTGTGTGATTCATCCATAATTGTGTTTGTCACAAAGTCCATCAACAACAAGATCTATAGGGGAGGGTGAGTTGAGTTTGTTCTCAAATCACAACACCCTTATCTTTTCAATTGATAGGTACATAATTTCGAGGATGAAATTTTTATAAGGGGGGTAGGTTGTAACACCCCGACTCTAATTTAATTATCCATTCAATTATTTAATTTATTTAAATTCTAGAATTACAATTTTGTCCTTGGGGATATGGTCATTTTGGTCACTTTTTTAATCCGGAAGGACTTTGGAGAAACAAATAGTACTTTGACGTAGATCATGTCAAGTTGAGTCCGTAGACATGTAGTGAGCTCAAATCGGAGTTTTAACGAGGAAGTTGTGATCTACGGAAATGAAGTGGCACGATTGTAATTTTGGAGAAGTTAAAATTTAAAATACCCCAAGTAAGATTTTCCACGCCTGGACCTTCTCACATCTGATCATTTTGTAAATCCCACACTTATTCCCTCCTCTTCCCAAGTCTGACCATTGGTAACTCTCACACAAACACAGGTTTTCACATCTCATTCTCTTCAAAGCTGAGAGCTCCAGCTCTCCTTCTTCACGTCAGTCTTGTTGACTGCTTCGAAACCCATCTCTCCTCAGCTCAAAATGAAATACTTCCTTCTTAAGACTTGTTTATCTGCTTGTCTACTAGAACATATCACTAATTGAGCCCAATCGAAGAAGATTAGTTACCTAAAACGCAGTTTGAGTACAAGCTGTTCGTCACAACCTGATTTTCTGCATAAGCTCGGATTTGTCCTTGCATGTCTATTTCCACGGTTGGTGAAGTAGTCTTCATCATACTTGTTCCTCTGTTCAAGATCTATAACATATCCAAACATCAAGGCAATCGAAGATTTCTATCTACCTCAAATTGTGTTCAAGGTGAGACTAGCCTTCACTTTCATTATGTTTTCTGGTTTCACTCTAGTGTGCCATTATCACTCTTGCATGTGGCCTTCCTCTGATATAATGGCTTCATTCCTGTCATCAACAGTGTTCATCTATGTCTTGGCTATAATCTATCAAAATTGGAGCTTAATCCAAGAAGTTTAGTCATCTCAAAGTGTGTTGAAGTTTCGCCTGCTCATTCCTGTCTGTTGTATTGATATAGGTTCGAATTCTTTCTTTCATGTCAATTTCTGTTGATCATTCGACAACAGTTTCTTCATACGAACTGTTCCTTCATTAGAGAACTATTACATATCCAAAATGTACTGCAATTGGAGTTCTCTAACCATCTGAAATCTTGTTCAAGGTTAGTAAATCCTATGTTCTGCTGTTTTAACTCTACAGAAACTTATTCACTCTTGAATGTCGATTTCCCTTGCTCAGATGACTAAGGTTGTTTCTTGAATGTTGTTTAGCTTTCTGTTCTCCACAACATATCCAAAGATCGTGGCCATACAACAAGTGTAGGCCACTCGGACATAGTATAACTGAAACAAGCTCCTCTCTTGTTATCAAGTGTTGTTTGGTGGTTGTACTCCTATGGGGCCTTCCTTGTGCATTGCAGAAAGATTCATAGGATTGGGGTAAAGTTTAAGTTGTTCAATTGTTGGAAAAATCTGTTCTAAAGTTGTATTCATGGAATCGAATGAATTCTTGAGTCTAAAGCTAAGTTAAGTGCAATTTGGAAAAAACTAGAGAGGACTATTTGAGTTTGAATGTTTAATTAACTTGGATTTGAAACTAAACTTGGAAAAAGGAATTAAAGGACGAATTGTGGAAACTTGGTTACTAGACAGAGATGTTATAGTAACATGTGGTTGTATTGTTCAACTATGAACTTCCCATTTGTAATACACACACTTTGAATCTCGGGAAAACTAGGAATTTATTTTAAAGTTCTCGTTCAAAGTACTTTATTTTAATCTAGCCACGTATTTTGAAATAGGTACTCTGGCTACTTGCACGCAGCAGGGCGGGACCCACTCAGGGACAAGCGTCGTGGGACTATTTGTGAGTGGACTTTGTTTTCAAATAATCAGCATGGTTTTATGATGGAATTATTATGCATATGAATTTAATGGTTTATTGAATTCATTTTATATTTAATAGTTGAATTTATTATTTTTGTAAAGTATTTGCGATATATTTGGGTTTTGGCATATTTGGGTATCTTGAGTTTGTTTATATGAGTTTTGGGAAATTGCTGTCTATGTTGGTTATGTGTGGGGTACTTGGGATGTTGATGTGAGATGTTGGAAAGAATTGAGATTAGAATGTCAGTTTGAAGTACTATAAGCACTACCCTATGTACCTCCCCGAATTTGGAACTTGGATATGGAAACTTGAGATACTTGAAAATGTCGGAACCCGGGCACCCTTGACGGGGTGTTTCCTAGACTCTTAGCGGGGTAGTCTGCGCGTAGGACTTGTCACAGGCGTATGAGTCTTGAGGATTTGGCTGTACGTGCTAGCTGAGAGTTAATCCCCCAGTTGGACGGCTCGTTCTCTAGCCACATGGTCACTTGAGGATTCTTCCATATAGACTAGTCAAACAATCCCCGGTTAGATTATTTCCCCGGTACAAACTAGGTGTTGTCATTTGTAAATATATTATATATCTCTTATATATATATATATATCTTTTTATTCGTTATTGCTTATCGGTGAGGATACTTCTTCGCTCGTCGTGCCAACGGGCACGTGTTTCGAGAGATTAGTTTTGGTGCTATGAGGAAAGGGTTGGATGGGTTGTTTAATAAAGTTTTATTGTGGGATTTCAGATAAAGTCTTGGTTTTTATATTAAACAAGACTAAATCAAAGTTTTGTTGTGTAACGTTCTCTCGAATTCAATGTAATGTTTTTATATTTTCAATGGTTTTGAATGCTTTTGGTTTCGGCATTGTTTTCTAAACGGTGGGTTTATACTATGTTGGTTTAGGGTTTAGTAAATGGACCTAGCATCAGTTTGATGTCGGAACTTTCAAGGGATTCGTCCCGGATTTCGAGGGATTCGGGACGGGTCCTGTCAACTATGTTTTCATAGGAGGTTTCTTTGTCAGTGTTGAGATGATACTGCGTGCTTGGGGACTTCTTCTTTTTTCCTAACCTGTTTGCGGTCAGTCTCTTCTTTGTGTTTTTCTTTGCAAATTTCTCATCTTTCATCGCCAATTGCTATTGGAGGTGGCTGGAGATGGTGTGCTTAGTGGCTATTTTCCACAGGATTCGTCTCGGGTTCCGAGAAATTTGGGGCGGGTCCTGTCATATCCCTCGAAGCTTTGGAACGGTTTGACTTTGTGGGCATTTAGAAGAAGTACATATATTTCGTTTGGTGAAGTTGTATTTGAGATTCAAGGAGTTGGAAAGTTGTATTTGAGCTTTGTTTTGAAATTTTGTGAAATTGTTTTGCTTATGCGAATGGCTTGACTTTGTGGGACATTGGCAAAAGTTTATTGGTAGGTTTGTGTTTGTTTGTATGTGGTTTCCTCAAAATGGATTAAAAGGGTATTTTAGGAATAATGGGGGTGGAAAGATAGGATTGTGTTTTTTAAAATTTATATGATGGGTGGGAAGAGAAAATGGGTGGGAAAATAAGACAAAGGGTGGGAATAGCAGCACTCGGCAAAAGAATGTCATATTTCTCAAATTTCATAATGTACCCTCTAAAATTTATGCCCCTCTTTCTTATGTCTGTCTCTCAAAATTTCTCCCCACTTTCTTATGCCTATCTCTAAATTTTGTGCCCCTCTTTCTTATGCCCTATCTCTCAAAATTTCTTCCACTTTCTTATTGCCCATCCCTCTCAAAATTTCTCCCCACTTTCTCATTGCTATCCCTCTCAAATTTCTGCCCCTATTTCTGTGGACCCTTATTTTTAAAAGTATATATATTAATAATTTGAAGAAATAAATATTTTGTTGCATATTTAGTTATATATTTAAATTGATTATATATATGTATTTATATAGTTGTCTTACCTGGCAGGGATCGGCCCCGAATTCCTCTGAACCCGAGACGAATCCTGTGGAAATTTTTCGACATCATACCGATATCTGGCCCATTTACAAAAATCGAGCATCTTTACCGAAAAGGAGGCGGCCACGAGACTTTCTGCCGAAATTTCGCAGAGTCTCCCCTGTAAATTGAACATTCCCCAAAAATTCCAACCTGCATAAAACACATTTTAAAAACACCAACTGGCAGCATGCACAAGTTAACAACATGCAATCACATAGTAGGCCTCCGGCCTTCAGATAATTCGAAACGAGAACCAACAATGTTCTTAGGTCGACTAATACATAAACCATACCATTATGATCTCAAACAATTATACGATTACCCCCAAAATCATTAAACCGAATTCAAATCCATTAACCACATCAAAAATCCGATCAAACCTTTTAAACTCAATAATATTTCGCGGCTGCACCCAGGTGAGACTCCAGGCTGCCTACGTACCCTTGGACAAGGGATCAAGCCACACGTAGTTCTTTGTTTTATCCTTAATCCACACCAAACACAATCTTTATCAAACAACCTTCTACTAATCACATAATACCCCATACGCTGGAACATCCAACGCCACGTACGGGGACCGCCACACGCCGGAAACTCCAGGCACGTGTGACATAACAATCACATAATACCCCATACGCCGGAACATCCAACGCCACGTTTGGGGACCGCCACACGCCGGAAACTCCAGACACGTGTGACATAACAATCACATAATACCCCATACGCCGGAACATCCAACGCCACGTATGGGGACCGCCACACGCCAGAAACTCCAGACACGTGTGACATAACAATCAGGGGAAGGTACGTATGATGGTGGAGTTCGAATGGCGGAGGGACCTGGCTGGGGTGGGAAGAGGACGGCGGCCCGGTCATTTTGGTACCGGCCCCGTCAACTTTGGTGGTCGGACTCCACCCAAAAACTGCTCGGATGAACAGTGCCAGGGGAGGGGGTCGCGCGAGAGGGAGAGAAGGAAGGAGAAGAGAAAAAAGAAAAGAAAAGAAAAATATAAAAACTACCCGGGTACTGGAGTACGTACTTGCTGCTAGTAATAATTTTAAAAAATTTCGATATATGTCCCTTTCGTTTTCAGACTTTTCCTCCTTCGTTACAAATCGGAATTGGGCATACCGCATGTCTACGGACTCGTATCGACGAGCTCTACGCAACGGTACAATCGAAAGTCCCAAATTCCTTCCCAAACTTAAAATGACCTTTTTGCCCCTTTCTTTATTAAATAATATTTTAAATTTTCAAAAACCTTAATTAATTCAAATCATTTTATTTTATTGTTTATTCCAATTTATTTCCTCTTAATTTAATTATTTTTCTTCTTTTTAGGACCGGGATGTTACAATATACCCTCCTTACAAAAATTTCCTCCTCGAAATTTACCTACCTGTCAAAAGAAGAGATAGGGATCCTGGGCCCGCATTTGTGTCTCGGGCTCCCAAGTAACTTCCTCAACAGTTTAATCAAACGATGACTTAACATCCCACATTTTCAGAATCTCATCGACTTTCCAATAAATACTTTCAAGAATACCCGCTCATCAACTACAATTTCAACATACTTGGGCTACCTATCCGTGTAACCCTTCTATCAGTGTTGTGTCACATGAACTTTGCAACACCATCTTTTATATAGTTAAGTACAAAGCTCACTGGGTCTAGTACTTGCAACTTTTTGGAATTAATGATGAAGCTACGATCCAAGGCCTACTCAGCTTAAGAGATTCCAATATCTAAAGATTTCTTGAGGCCCCACATAGATTATCGTCACAACTCCACCGCCCATTTCATCCACCACAGAACATTGGCCTTTGCAATAAAAGAATATAGCATATTTGGCATTTCCGACAACTTATTCCAAATCCTTCTTATGGCTCATAGCTTTTGAATACTTTAGTATCCAAAACTCTCTAGAGTCGAGAGAAGTCGCAACCATGTTGTCAGCCAATTCAAAAGACCTGATTAAGCAAACAGAAAAAGAGAAGTCTCCTTCTCCCGCTAAAATATCTTCTGATAGCTGCTGTAATGCTTAATCTTTTCTCAAAGCTAGACACTTCCATTCTTGCTTTCTAACCTTCTCAAAACTCCTTGACTTGTTAATATTTTCCTTCTTTCCTTAAAATTGACAGACGACATTGCCAATATGATCCTTCAAGAGGAATACTCCAGAGGATCATCTTTACTGAATTGTAGTCATCATCTATCTCGACTGGGCAGATTTCAGGACTTTCAACCTTTCAGCTTTTCAGCTTTTCTCCTATAGGACATTGAGATAAGACAATGTGGATAGGAACGTTTCCACAAACGTGGCACCTCCCAGTGTAATAATCAATATACATAAAATCAGGCAATGTCAAAGAAACCTGATGCAAAGCCTATGCATGGTTATTGTGGCTACCAAGGGGTGATGCCTTTGAGCAAGAGGTCATCTTCTTCAAGGTTCCACGAGTCTCCAGAACTTCAGATCAAAGATCAATATTTGCATAACGATGCATATAATGGAGGAGGTTCAAGCAGCTTTACTAGGAGCTGCTAGGCTGGGGAGTTTGTGGACAAGAGTACTAATGGCTTGGGCTACAAGCAAGAGGCAAACCACACTCATAAAACTTGAGGGTGAAGACGTGGTGCGAAGTCCGTAGGAATTCAAAACTAACGCTTTTCATTCAATAAGTTAACTTCGCTCATCTTAACCTTATCCACAATCAAACCCTCATCTCTAAATTCATATCCACGAGACACTTTCCCCGTTTCTTCCTACTTTTCTGCCCAGTTCACCTCCTCCAATTTTCAACATTAAATATCTCAAGTTGTAATTCCTCCCGAACCGTTTCATTCCAACGTGTATCCTAAGTTTTCATAAGAAAACCTCAACAAATTTTTCAATCTAATTCAAGTAACTTTAAAATCCAGAAGTCGGATTTTCTTTGAGAACCCAAGAAAACAATTTGCAAGACGCACTTGAAACGTCTAATGAGGTCATCCACGTCAAGGATGTCTCATTCTGTGATGGGACTCACAGCACTACCCATAACACAAGGATGCACACAAGGTGCGAGGTCCACAAGAAATTGAACCTAAAGCTCTGATACCAAATTGACAGGACCGGCCCCGAATTCCTCTGGAACCCGAGACGAATCCTGTGGAAATTTTTCGACATCATACCGATATCTGGCCCACTTACAAAAATCGAGCCTCTTTAGAGAAAAGGAGAAGGCCACGAGACTGTCCCGCCGAAATTTCGCAGAGTCTCCCCTGTAAATTGAACATTCCCCAAAAATTCCAACCTGCGTAAAACACGTTTTAAAAACACCAACTGGCAGCATGCACAAGTTAACAACATGCAATCACATAGTAGGCCTCCGGCCTTCAGAAATTCGAAACAGAAACAACAATGTTCTTATGTCGACTAATACATAAACCATACCATTATGATCTCAAACAATTATACTATTACCCCCAAAATCATTAAACCGAATTCAAATCCATTAACCACATCAAAAATCCGATCAAACCTTTTAAACTCAATAATATTTCGCGGCTGCACCCAGGTGAGACTCCAGGCTGCCTACGTACCCTTGGACAAGGGATCAAGCCACACGTAGTTCTTTGTCTTATCCTTAATCCACACCAAACACAATCTTTTTCAAACAACCTTCTACTAATCACATAATACCCCATACGCCGGAACATCCAACGCCACGTACGGGGACCGCCACACGCCGGAAACTCCAGGCACGTGTGACATAACAATCACATAATACCCCATATGCCGGAACATCCAACGCCACGTATGGGGACCGCCACACGCCGGAAACTCCAAGCAGGTGTGACATAACAATCACATAATGCCCCATACGCCGGAACATCCAACGCCACGTTTGGGGACCGCCACACGCCGGAAACTCCAGGCACGTGTGACATAACAATCACATAATACCCCATACGCCGGAACATCCAACGCCACGTATGGGGACCGCCACACGCCAGAAACTCCAGACACGTGTGACATAACAATCAGGGAAGGTACGTATGATGGTGGAGTTCGAAACCCTAATAACCATATTTTAAAATGATATTTCCTTCCTTAATTCAATTGTTCCAAACCTCTATATATATAGTATAGACAATAACCTCTCAAGCATAAAACTCATAACCGGTGAGGTACCTAAAGTAGTGCTTATAGCACTTTAAAACTGACATTCTAACTCATGTCTATCTAGTATCTCACATTAACAACCCAAGTACTCCACACATTATCAACATAGATAACATTTCCTCAAATATTATATATAAACTCAAGACACTCCAAAATGTCGAAACCCATATATATTGCAACTACTTTACAAAATAAAGAATTCAACTATTAAATATAAATAGAATTTAAATAAACTATTAAATTCCAAAAGCATAAGATTTCCATCTCAAGATCATGCAATTTATTTGAAAGCAATGCCCATTCTCTTCCTAATAATCATAACCGAGTTCCAAGACTCACTTTCGCAACTCTACAAATCGAGTATCCCACAATTATTCATTTCATAATTTCAATTATCAAATAATATCCAAATAGCTCAAATAACAATTAAGACTCGTTTACAAGGTCATCCTAATACTTTTCGAAGTGTGAAACTACCTCGGAAGACTCACGGTCAACCGAGGGTCAAACTTTTCAAATTTGGAAAATCGGGCCGCGGGCCCCATGACCTCCATTTTATGATCCGAAAGTCCCTATGGGTTCCACAAGGTCTAGGATACACGTCCTGCAAGTTGGTCCGGATTGGATGGTTAGATTGTTCGCGATCGCACGACCGGACGATTAACGTAAAACACAACTTTAACTATTTAAATTGGAATATCCGGGCCTCCGATTCCCGATCCGCGAATTCCTATATGATCCTAGAAATATCTAAATCAACATATATTAAATGGGAAGCGATCCAACGGTTCTAACATATCGAACCCGAAAATCACACAATATGTAAAATCCGTTCGGGTTCAAACGTTATCCGAATTGATATCCGTAAAATTATACGCACTCGTGACTACCAGGAGATCATTTTAGGATAAAAATGTCTCTCTGCTACAGTGCCCACGCCACGCGCGCCGCAGCACGTGGGTGTCCAAAGAGATAACCACTCGCCGGAAAAACTTAACATCTTGACTCCAAACTCCTACCCTAGGTAATAAACCTAATTTGGAGTCACTTTTGTTCTTGGGCATACCCCAAAAAGTGACTAGAAGTGGCTGAAAACAGAGGTCGAAACCGGCAGAATTTTCAATCGCTTAATTAACTACCATAACGCAGAAATTTCACAATTCCTACCCAACCATCAGCTAGAGCACGTCAAGAGGTTAGAAAAACATACCAAAATCGCAGAAATTTGGTGCCCGAATCACCCGAACGAGCTCCGTTAAGTTTTGGGTAAAACCGGCGACATTTCTCGATATTCCGGCGAAAACACAGCGAATTGCTACAGTAATAATTTAAAAAAATTTCCATATATGTCCATTTCGTTTTCAGACTTTTCCTCCTTCGTTACAAATCGGAATTGGGCATGCCGCATGTCTACGGACTCGTATCGACGAGCTCTACGCAACGGTACAATTGGAAGTCCCAAATTCCTTCCCAAATTTAAAATGACCTTTTTGCTCCTTTCTTTATTAAATAATATTTTAAATTTTCAAAAACCTTAATTAATTCAAATCATTTTATTTTATTGTTTATTCCAATTTATTTCCTCTTAATTTAATTATTTTTCTTCTTTTTAGGACCGGGATGTTACATTACCATTTTAATAATATAAGCTGGAGGTGGCACATAAGAGGTGGCACTATTACTTTGTCCCTCATGAAGGTTTTAACGAGGCCACTGTTTCGTGTCATTCTATGTACGCTACTTTGATTCTATGAATGAATTCTATTTCTCAAAAGAAAAAAAAAAAAAAAAAAAGGATGCTATCAATAACTCAATTCAAGCAAAATCGTTTTATTTTTCTCCAACTCATTGCCAATAATTTCACTTTGTCGTTTAGAGGGGTGAAAAGTCGAGAGAGTCAGAGAGAAAAATACGACGAGGGAGAGAGAGTAATTATTTGTATAAAAAAAATATAAAACAAAAGATAAAAAAATGCAACCTTGGGTTTTATAAATAGGTGAAATGGTATTTTAAAGAGGCTAGCAACACCAGCAATTAGACTAAATCCAACGGATGTAACAAGTTTGGACCTCAAGGTCCTCAAAATATGGTCCTCAGGAGAGCAGCATTCTTGTCTCTAATATGCAAATATTTTATTAAAATAGGAACATCTATCGACCTTCTGCCAAACTAATGGTGACTGTATTGTTGGAACAACTGGCAGGTCTTTGACCAGAAGAACCAACAGAAACAGGTATGGAATTCTTGTGAGTTGAAAAGGCAGGTTCCTTGGACGGTGGAAGTGATGTGGCTTCATTGGCCTGCAGCATAGGAATTACAGAAGACATTGTTGGTCGATCAGCCGGCGCATGTGGCGGCATGTGGGCACTGTAGCAGAGAGGCATTTTTTTATCCTAAAATGATCTCCTGGTTGTCACGAGTGTGTAGAATTTTACGGATCTCAATTCGGATAACGTTTGAACCCGAACGGATTTTACATATTGTGTGATTTTCGGGTTCGATATGTTAGAACCGTTGGATCGGTTCCCATTTAATATATGTTGATTTAGATATTTCTAGGATCGTGTAGGAATTCACGGATCGGGAATCGAAGCCCCAGATGTTCCGACTTAAATAGTTAAAGTTTGTGTTTTACGTTAACTGTTCGATTGTGCGATCGCGAGCGACTAACCGTCCAATCCGGACCAAACTTGCAGGACGTGTATCCTAAACCTTGTGGAACCCATAGGGACGTCCGGATCATAAAACGGAGGTCGTCGGCCCCGCGGGCCCGGTTGACCAAGTTGGGGCAGTTTGACCCTCGATATTGACCGTGAGTCTTCCGAGGTAGTTTCACTCTTCAAGGAGTACTAGAACGACCCTTTTGGATGAGTCTTGACCGTCATTTGATTTATGTGGGCCTGTGAGATTATTTTTATGGTTTTGTGATGGAAATCTTATGCTTTTTGAATTTAATAGTTTATTTAAATTCTATTTATATTTAATAGTTGAATTCTTTATTTTTGTAAAGTAGCTGCAATATATATATGGATTTCGACATTTTGGAGTGTCCTGAGTTTATATATAATATTTGAGGAAATGTTATTTATGTTGATAATGTGTGGGGTACTTGGGTTGTTGATGTGAGATATTAGAAAGACATGAGTTAGAATGTCAGTTTTAAAGTGCTATAAGCACTACTTTAGATACCTCACCGGTTATAAGTTTTATGCTTGAGAGTTTATTGTCTATACTATATATATAGAGGTTTGAAACAATTGAATTAAGGAAGGAAATATCATTTTAAAATATGGTTATTAGGGTTTCGTACTCCACCATCATACGTACCTTCCCTGATTGTTATGTCACACGTGTTCTGAGTTTCCGGCGTGTGGTGGTCCCCATACGTGGCGTTGGATGTTCCGGCATATGGGGTATTATGTGATTGTTATGTCACACGCGCCTGGAGTTTCCGACGTGTGGCGGTCCCCATACGTGGCATTTGATGTTTCGGCGTATGGGGTATTATGTGATTGTTATGTCACACGTGTTCTGAGTTTCCGGCGTGTGGCGGTCCCATATACGTGGCGTTGGATGTTCCGGCGTATGGGGTATTATGTGATTATTATGTCACACACGCGCCTGGAGTTTCCGTGTGCGGTCCCCACACGCGGCGTTGGATGTTCCGGCGTATGGGGTATTATGTGATTGTTATGTCACACGTGTCTGGAGTTTCCAGCGTGTGGCGGTCCCCATACGTGGCGTTGGATGTTCCGGCGTATGGAGTATTATGTGATTGTTATGCCACACGTGTCTGGTGTTTCCGGCGTGTGGCGGTCCCCATACGTGGCGTTGGATGTTCCGGCGTATGGAGTATTATGTGATTGTTATGTCACACGTGTCTGAGTTTCCGGTGTGTGGCGGTCCCCATATACGTGGCGTTGGATGTTCCGGCGTATGGGGTATTATGTCATTGTTATGTCACACGCACCTGGAGTTTATGGCGTGTGGCGGTCCCCGTACGTGGCGTTGGATGTTCCGGCGTATGGGATATTATGTGATTGTTATGTCACACGTGTCTGGAGTTTCCGGCATGTGGCGGTCCCCGTACGTAGCGTTGGATGTTCCTGCGTATGGGGTATTATGTGATTAGTAGAAGGTTGTTTGAAAAAGATTGTGTTTGGTGTGGATTAAGGAAAAGACAAAGAACTACGTGTGGCTTGATCCCTTGTCCAAGGGTACGTAGGCAGCCTGGAGTCTCACCTAGGTGCAGCCGCGAAATATTATTGAGTTTAAAAGGTTTGATTGATTCTGAATGTGTGATGGGATTTTTGATGTGGTTAATGGATTTGAATTCGGTTTAATGATTTTGGAGGTAATCGTATAATTGTTTGAGATCATAAATGGTATGGTTTATGATTAATCGACCTAAGAACATTGTTGGTTCTGTTTCGAATTATTGAAGGCCAGAGGCCTACTATGTGATTTAAAATGTGTTTTATGTAGGTTGGAATTTTTGGAGAACGTTCAATTTACAGAGGAGATTCTCCCAAAATTTTAGCAGAAAGTCTCATGCTATTTTCCCTTAATTTGGAAAAGAGGCTAAATTTTTAGCAAGTGTCCCCGGCATCGGCGTGATGTCGGAATTTCCACAGGATTCGTCTCGGGTTCCGAGAAATTTGGGGCGGGTCCTGCCATATCTCTCGAAGCTTTGGAACGGTTTGACTTTGTGGGCATTTAGAAGAAGTACATATATTTCGTTTGGTGAAGTTGTATTTGAGATTCAAGGAGTTGGAAAGTTGTATTTGAGCTTTGTTTTGAAATTTTGTGAAATTGTTTTGCTTATGCGAATGGCTTGACTTTGTGGGACATTGGCAAAAGTTTATTGGTAGGTTTGTGTTTGTTTGTATGTGGTTTCCTCAAAATGGATTAAAAGGGTATTTTAGGAATAATGGGGGTGGAAAGATAGGATTGTGTTTTTTCAAATTTATATGATGGGTGGGAAGAGAAAATAGGTGGGAAAATAGGACAAAGGGTGGGAATAGCAGCACTCGGGAAAAAAATGTCATATTTCTCAAATTTCATAATGTACCCTCTAAAATTTATGCCCCTCTTTCTTATGTCTGTCTCTCAAAATTTCTCCCCACTTTCTTATGCCTATCTCTAAATTTTGTGCCCCTCTTTCTTATGCCCATCCCTCTCAAAATTTCTCCCCACTTTCTCATTGCTATCCCTCTCAAATTTCTGCCCCTCTTTCTGTGGACCCGTATTTTTTAAAGTATATATATTAATAATTTGAAGAAATAAATATTTTGTTACATATTTAGTTATATATTTAAATTGATTATATATATATATATGTATTTATATAGTTCTCTTACCATTTTAATAATATAAGCTGGAGGTGGCACATAAGAGGTGGCACTATTACTTTGTCCCTCATGAAGGTTTTAACGAGGTCACTGTTTCGTGTCGTTCTATGTACGCTACTTTGATTCTATGAATGAATTCTATTTCTCAAAAGAAAAAAAAAAAAAAAAAGAAAAGAAAAAAAAAGGATGCTATCAATAACTCAATTCAAGCAAAATCGTTTTATTTTTCTCCAACTCATTGCCAATAATTTCACTCTGTCGTTTAGAGGGGGTGAAATGTCGAGAGAGTCAGAGAGAAAAAATACGACGAGGGAGAGAGAGTAATTATTTGTTTAAAAAAAATATAAAACAAAAGATAAAAAATGTAACCTTGGGTTTTATAAATAGGTGAAATGGTATTTTAAAGAGGCTAGCAACACCAGCAATTAGACTAAATCCAACGGATGTAACAAGTTTGGACCTCACAGGTCCTCAAAATATGGTCCTCAGGAGAGCAGCATTCTTGTCTCTAATATGCAAATATTTTATTAAAATAGGAACATCTATCGACCTTCTGCCAAACTAATGGTGACTGTATTGTTGGAACAACTGGCAGGTCTTTGACCAGAAGAACCAACAGAAGCAGGTATGGAATTCTTGTGAGTTGAAAAGGCAGGTTCCTTGGACGGTGGAAGTGATGTGGCTTCATTGGCCTGCAGCATACGAATTACAGAAGACATTGTTGGTCGATGAGCTGGAGCTTCTTGAACACACAAAAACCCTACATGGATACACTTCAAAGCTTCATCAGGGGGGCATGTTTCCCTTACTGATGCATCAATCACCTCCATTCCTCTACCTTCTTTCCACAATTCCCATGCCTAATTAAGATATTTAAAATATTCAAACTTCAATTTTACGGTTAATCACAAATTTACAAGGCATACAAACAGAAAGGAACATATAATAGTTTAGAATTATTTATACTTACCCATCCAGCAAGAGTTGGTGAATGTTCAAAGCGATAAAAAGCAGCGTTCTTCTTTCCACTTACAATTTCCAACAACAACACTCCAAAACTAAACACATCTAGTTTCTCAGAGAAATGGCCATATCTTGCATACTCTGGCGACATGTATCCGCTGCATGAGTTGATGGTAGATAGGTAAGCAATAGTAATGATTGCGTAAGGTTTAGCAAATGAATGAAAACATGCCCTACGTACGAATACTTACTATGTGCCAACAACCCTATTGGTATTTGCTTCAGTCTGATTTATTTCGAATATCTTAGCCATTCCGAAGTCTGAAATTTTGGGGTTCATTGCTCCATCCAACGGCACATTACTTGCTTTCAAGTCCCTGTGAATGATTTTCAATCTAGAGTACTTGTGGATATAAAGTAGTCCCTGGGCAATACCTTCTATAATTCGAAATCGTCTTCCCCAATCTAATTCTGTATTGTTAGATGGAGCTGATAGGACAAACCACGAAGAAAAAATGAGCTAAGTGTTTTTCTTTTTTCTTTTTTTAGATGAAATGCTGGACAAATGGAAAAAGATCTTGCATTACACGACTTTTGACGTCTGAGAAATCAACATTATCAAACAATCAAATCTTAGAAGGAACGAGGATATACCAAACAAAAGTTTGTCCAAACTTCGATTGGGCATGAACTCATAGATCAAGATGAGTTCCTCCTCTTCAATACAGCAACCCAAGAGCCTAACAAGATTGGTATGCTGGAGCTTGGCTATAAGCTTTAACTCATTCATGAACTCCTGATGTCCTTGCGCTGACTTCTTTGACAGCCTTTTTATGGCTACTTCTTGATTTTCAAGCAACACCCCCGGTAGTGGAAAGAAAATTCCACACAAAGTGAACCACCATTTGACCAATTCTACTTATTAGGAAAAAGGTTATTAGGGGAACAAGAAAAGAAATTATAATATTTATGAAAGAACAACTTTAATTAGCATTACAAAGTGTCACCTTATAAACAGGGCCAAATCCTCCCTCTCCCAGTTTATTCGCTACATTGAAGTTGTTTGTTGCAGCTAAAACTCTCTTTAAACTGAAGAGTGGTAGTTCTGCATCATTCTTCGCAGCTTCAGCTCTGGCTTTACTTATAGTCTCACTCATACTGCCTTCCGTGCTCCCTGTTTCATTCTTATTATTAGAGCATCGGTTGTTTGGAACACTGGAATATATGTGTTTGTGTGAGTGAGAAAGAGAAAGATAAAGAGAAGGGTGGTAGCAGTATACCTTCCATTCCCAAGTATTTCTTCCACAAGAAATAGCCAAAAACTAATGTAATCAATACCCCTGTTGCCGACGCTATTCCAATTACTGGGGACTTTTTCAATACATTATGGGAATGACTCTTACTACCTGCGAAGAAAAGAAAATTAGGAATGGCCAATAAAATGATGTGTGCAAGAAAGTGCCATTTCTGGCCAACTACTATCTGCTACGGATTCCAATTGGCAAATCCATGCACAAAAAAGCAAAAGAAATTCACAAAACTTACCTAGTTGGGAGCCATGAACACGAATATAAACATCATGCCCGTAATTTTGTAAACTCTGGGAATCAACAGGTTGATTATCTAGATTATCCATCAATTCACCAAACCATGTCAGACATTTCCTTAAGCTTCCTGCTGTCACATTTGGATAAGCATAAGCTGTGCAAGAGCAGTTCTGGAAGCATTTAGTTTGACACGCACTCATACTCATATTTTATAACAGCACAGCATGATCTGGCAGTTTCAACATCGAAAATTTTGAAAACCCATCTTCGTTACACATCAATGCTTTCTCTCGAACACAGCCATCGACCCAATTCCCCTCATCCGTTTGTTCTTGGAATTTTGGCCCAAAACCTGTCAAACAATTGCATTGTGATGAGGGGATTTCATTTTTATCAATGCAGGCACTATTTGGACCGCAACGATTATAGAAATCACATGTATTAACAGGCTTCCTCCACCATGAAACCCATTGTTCACTGAGTTCTAGCCACTGAAGCAGCTCAATCTGCCCATTTGGATTCAATATGACCCTCAGTTTGACTGAATTCTCTGAGACACCATAAGTAACGTAAACCTCCTCAGCATCCAAGTTGTAGGTAAGGAAGTAAGCGGTTCCATTTAACGATGGAGCATGATCACCATCAACACCAAAGTCTGTGTTTGTCTCCTTGCCAACGTACAAATCACTTCTCCAATATGTAGCATTTTCCTTCCAGATAACAAGCTGGCCAGGCACTTTAGGATCAATCCCTGAGGTAAACTTTCCGGGTTGTGGATCATCAACTGCTGCCCAGGACGTAAGGGCCCTTCGTTGGCCCGTCCTTTTATTAAAGCTAAGCTTCATGGTAGCCAAAAGTGTATCAGAGGGATGATCGAAGCTCTGCCACAGAGTACCTTCTCCAAAACTAAGTTGAAGATCTCCATTATCTAGTAGTACACCAGTTGTCCCATTCATAGCAGAAGCAGGTACTGATATATTAGAAGACCAGATAACTTTTCTAGTCCCATCCACAGCGTCCAACACCACTAGATTCCCATCACCGCTGAGCGTAAACACACCCGGAGAATCAAGTGGGGATTCTCTGTTAGCTACCCATATTATTGGTGTCTTTGGGATTTTGTTGTACCATATACCAAGGAAGTATTTGGTAGAATTTTCAGGACTGAAGAAGCCTAATGCAAAGGTCCCAAGGGAAGAAATCAAGGTCTGGTTTCCAATGATAGATTTTCCTGGTACTAAATTGTCTTGGCTGATACAAATTGGCAAGACAAGAGATAGAAGTAGCAAAGCAAGACGAAGATTTAGCCACTCCATTCAGCGACGGAGAGACAAAGAAAGAAGAAGAAAAAATTTGTTCTTGCCTCAAAACTAAAAAGGTAGCTAACTATAATGTAATCTGTGCTTACTAAAACTAATGAAAGTTCACACCATAATTGCGTTTCTTCCATTCAAAATAGGCACCATGTTTTTCTAAAGCACCTGAATTGCATCAATTATTATGCCCAAATTAATGTATCAAATTTACTAGAAATTTGTTGGGACAACAGGAGCTGAGGCGATTACCATTATCTCCAGATCTACTATTTCCCAAGCCACTCAGGTCCAAAGTATGAGTGAGACCACCCGTTGTGCTTTATCACCGTGCTAAGCCGAGATTCAGAAATAATAACACCACAAAGCCAACCACAATTGAACAACGTAAAATAAACAAGGAACAAAGATAGTACACAAAAGATTAATGAGGTTCGGCAAAATCATGCCTACGTCCCCGAATAGAGTACTTCTCTATATAAGTATAATAACAATACAAGATACATTTGAATTAAACCAACGTAAGCCAAACTCAAAACCCCTGTAAGCCCACTCACAGTATTTCCTAAGACCTCATCTCTCACAAGAGTTAAGTACTCTCTTGCTTTCCTCTGGGTCTTTCTCTCAAGTCAAGCCCGTTTTTCACTCTTGCATGCTCCACACATTAAATGGACCAGCTGCTGCTACATATTATTGGCTGCTTATTCAACTAACCTTCGTACACCTATGTCGGTAGCAAAAATATAAAGACCAAAATGACTTCAACTTCAACCATTCATTTAATGATACGTCACTGTTCCAAAAACCCAATCTATCAAAATTACAGCACAATGCACGCGTCCAAATTATATCAGTAAACCAAAATACAAAATTCATGGCAAAAAAAGTGCTGCTATTTCCACTTACCTGGACTATTTTTCTCACCTTATATTCAAATTTTTAAAGACAAATTTATTCATTTGTAAAATGACTTCTAAGGACAAATTTACACCTTTCTCCTTGCTTTTCTTGTTTCTTTGCCGATAGAAGCTCAAGAGGAAAAAAATCCCGGTTCACTCTTCTTTGCCGTATCACTCACTCAAGTCAAAGCGTAATTCCTTGCATCTTACTTTTCTATGTTTCTTTGCGTTGACTCTAAATTTGTCTTGTGAACCATTCAAAAAATTTGTAGGTGTGGATTTTCTTATTTATCCAAAAGAAAAGAAAAAAAAACTAAAATTTGTAGGTGGGTTTTGGAGTTTCTGAAACTAGGGATTTTTTTTTCGTGGGATGCTTGTGGTTCAATTTTAGTAAGATTTTTGGTCTGTTTGCTTGAATTGTGTTTTTTTTATATTTATTATGTGTTTTGGGGTTAAGGCTACAGGGAGATTTAATATTTGTGGTTTTAGTATTATAAGAATCTGAGCTTGGAACTTTTTCTGGTTTCTGAAGCTAATTGGAACAAAACTGGGGTTGTTTTGAGCTTGGTTTTGGAGTTTTTGGGTATCCCTCGAAGCTTTGGAACGGTTTGACTTTGTGGGCATTTAGAAGAAGTACATATATTTCGTTTGGTGAAGTTGTATTTGAGATTCAAGGAGTTGGAAAGTTGTATTTGAGCTTTGTTTTGAAATTTTGTGAAATTGTTTTGCTTATGCGAATGGCTTGACTTTGTGGGACATTGGCAAAAGTTGATGGGTAGGTTTGTGTTTGTTTGTATGTGGTTTCCTCAAAATGGATTAAAAGGGTATTTTAGGAATAACGGGGGTGGAAAGATAGGATTGTGTTTTTTTAAATTTATATGATAGGTGGGAAAATAGGACAAAGGGTGGGAATAGGCAGCACTCGGGAAAAAAATGTCATATTTCTCAAATTTCATAATGTACCCTCTAAAATTTATGCCCCTCTTTCTTATGTCTGTCTCTCAAAATTTCTCCCCACTTTCTTATGCCTATCTCTAAATTTTGTGCCCCTCTTTCTTATGCCCTATCTCTCAAAATTTCTTCCACTTTCTTATTGCCCATCCCTCTCAAAATTTCTCCCCACTTTCTCATTGCTATTAGGGGTGGGCATCGGGACCGGAAAACCGGAACACCGAAAAAAAAACCGGAAAAAAAACCGGTTGACCAAAAAAGTCAACAAATTTGGACCGAACCCTTCAACCCTTCCCTTCCGCTTTACACTACACTTTTACACTACACCGCACCGGACAAGCCGAACCGGACCGGTCATATTTTTTTTTTTTTTTTTTTACAAATTTTTAAAATATAATCTCATATTTTAAATGTTATAATCACTATTTTTCCAAGTTTAACTTCAAAAAATTTCTAAATGTATGAATTGGATTATTTGTTAATTTTTAAGCCAAAAAAATAAGTTATTTATTATAAATTTTTAATTAAAAATAATAAAAATAAAAATAAATTAATAAACCGGTTCAAAAATCGAAACCGGTCAAAGGGAACCGGCCGGTTTTTGAAATTTTTTTTGCTTAAACCGGACCGGTTAAATGGTCCGGTTTTGCTTCAGTTTGAGGTGAGAGGGACCGAACCGGACCGCGCCCACCCCTAATTGCTATCCCTCTCAAATTTCTGCCCCTCTTTCTGTGGACCCTTATTTTTAAAAGTATATATATTAATAATTTGAAGAAATAAATATTTTGTTGCATATTTAGTTATATATTTAAATTGATTATATATATGTATTTATATAGTTGTCTTACCATTTTAATAATATAAGCCGGAGGTGGCACATAAGAGGTGGCACTATTACTTTGTCCCTCATGAAGGTTTTAACGAGGTCACTGTTTCGTTTCGTGTCGTTCTATGTACGCTACTTTGATTCTATGAATGAATTCTATTTCTCAAAAGAAAAAAAAAGAAGAAAAAAAAAGGATGCTATCAATAACTCAATTCAAGCAAAATCTTTTTATTTTTCTCCAACTCATGGCCAATAATTTCACTTTGTCGTTCAGAGGGGTGAAAAGTCGAGAGAGTCAGAGAGAAAAAAATACGACGAAGGAGAGAGAGTAATTATTTGTATAAAAAAATATAAAACAAAAGATAAAAAATGTAACCTTGGGTTTTATAAATAGGTGAAATGGTATTTTAAAGAGGCTAGCAACACCAGCAATTAGACTAAATCCAACGGATGTAACAAGTTTGGACCTCACAGGTCCTCAAAATATGGTCCTCAGGAGAGCAGCATTCTTGTCTCTAATATGCAAATATTTTATTAAAATAGGAACATCTATCGACCTTCTGCCAAACTAATGGTGACTGTATTGTTGGAACAACTGGCAGGTCTTTGACCAGAAGAACCAACAGAAACAGGTATGGAATTCTTGTGAGTTGAAAAGGCAGGTTCCTTGGACGGTGGAAGTGATGTGGCTTCATTGGCCTGCAGCATACGAATTACAGAAGACATTGTTGGTCGATCAGCTGGAGCTTCTTGAACACACAAAAACCCTACATGGATACACTTCAAAGCTTCATCAGGGGGGCATGTTTCCCTTACTGATGCATCAATCACCTCCATTCCTCTACCTTCTTTCCACAATTCCCATGCCTAATTAAGATATTTAAAATATTCAAACTTCAATTTTACGGTTAATCACAAATTTACAAGGCATACAAACAGAAAGGAACATATAATAGTTTAGAATTATTTATACTTACCCATCCAGCAAGAGTTGGTGAATGTTCAAAGCGATAAAAAGCAGCGTTCTTCTTTCCACTTACAATTTCCAACAACAACACTCCAAAACTAAACACATCTAGTTTCTCAGAGAAATGGCCATATCTTGCATACTCTGGCGACATGTATCCGCTGCATGAGTTGATGGTAGAGAGGTAAGCAATAGTAATGACTGCATAAGGTTTAGCAAATGAATGAAAACATGCCCTACATATAAATACTTACTATGTGCCAACAACCCTATTTGTATTTGCTTCAGTCTGATTTATTTCGAAAATCTTAGCCATTCCAAAGTCTGAAATTTTGGGGTTCATTGCTCCATCCAACAGCACATTACTTGCTTTCAAGTCCCTGTGAATGATTTTCAATCTAGAGTACTTGTGGATATAAAGTAGTCCCTGGGCAATACCTTCTATAATTCGAAATCGTCTTCCCCAATCTAATTCTGTATTGTTAGATGGAGCTGATAGGACAAACCACGAAGAAAAAATGAGCTAAGTGTTTTTCTTTTTTCTTTTTTTAGATGAAATGCTGGACAAATGGAAAAAGATCTTGCATTACACGACTTTTGACGTCTGAGAAATCAACATTATCAAACAATCAAATCTTAGAAGGAACGAGGATATACCAAACAAAAGTTTGTCCAAACTTCGATTGGGCATGAACTCATAGATCAAGATGAGTTCCTCCTCTTCAATACAGCAACCCAAGAGCCTAACAAGATTGGTATGCTGGAGCTTGGCTATAAGCTTTAACTCATTCATGAACTCCTGATGTCCTTGCGCTGACTTCTTTGACAGCCTTTTTATGGCTACTTCTTGATTTTCAAGCAACACCCCCTGTAGTGGAAAGAAAATTCCACACAAAGTGAACCACCATTTGACCAAATTCTACTTATTAGGACAAAGGTTATTAGGGGAACAAGAAAAGAAATTATAATATTTATGAAAGAACAACTTTAATTAGCATTACAAAGTGTCACCTTATAAACAGGGCCAAATCCTCCCTCTCCCAGTTTATTCGCTACATTGAAGTTGTTTGTTGCAGCTAAAACTCTCTTTAAACTGAAGAGTGGTAGTTCTGCATCATTCTTCGCAGCTTCAGCTCTGGCTTTACTTATAGTCTCACTCATACTGCCTTCCGTGCTCCCTGTTTCATTCTTATTATTAGAGCATCGGTTGTTTGGAACACTAGAATATATGTGTTTGTGTGAGTGAGAAAGAGAAATATAAAGAGAAGGGTGGTAGCACTATACCTTCCATTCCCAAGTATTTCGTCCACAAGAAATAGCCAAAAACTAATGTAATCAATACCCCTGTTGCCGACGCTATTCCAATTACTGGGGACTTTTTCAATACATTATGGGAATGACTCTTACTACCTGCGAAGAAAAGAAAAGGAATGGCCTATAAAATGATGGCTGCAAGCAAGTGCCATTTCTGGCCAACTACTATCTGCTACGGATTCCAATTGGCAAATCCATGCACAAAAAAGCAAAAGAAATTCACAAAACTTACCTAGTTGGGAGCCATGAACACGAATATAAACATCATGCCCATAATTTTGTAAACTCGGGGAATCAACAGGTTGATCATCTAGAATATCCATCAAGTCACCAAACCATGTCAGACATTTCCTAATGCTTCCTGCTGTCACATTTGGATAAGCATAAGCTGTGCAAGAGCAGTCCCGGAAGCATTTAGATTGACACGCACTCATACTCATATTTTCTAACAGAACAGCATGATCTGGCAGTTTCAACTTTGAAAATTTTGAAAACCCATCTTCTTTACACATCAATGCTTTCTCTCGAACACAGCCACCAACCCAATTCCCCTTATCCCATTGTTCTTGGAATTTTGGCCGAAAACCTGTCAAACACTTGCATGGTGATGAGAGGGTTTCATTTTTATCATTGCAGGCACCATATGGACCGCAATGATTATAGAAATCACATGTATCAACAGGCTTCTTCCACCATGAAAACCATGTTTTACTGAGATCTAGCCACAGAAACAGCTCAATCTGCCCATTTGGATTCAATATGACCCTCAGTTTGACTGAAGCATCTGAGACACCATAAGTAACGTAAACCTCATCAGCATCCAAGTTGTAAGTAAGATAGTAAGCGGTTCCATTTAACGATGGAGCATGATCACCATCAACACCAAAGTCTGTGTTTGTCTCCTTGCCAACGTACAAATCACTTCTCCAATGTATAGCATTTTCCTTCCAGATAACAAGCTGGCCAGGCACTTTAGGATCAATCCCTGAGGTAAACTTTCCGGGTTGTGGATCATCAACTGCTGCCCAGGACGTAAGGGCCCTTCGTTGGCCCGTCCTTTTATTAAAGCTAAGCTTCATGGTAGCCAAAAGTGTATCAGAGGGATGATCGAAGCTCTGCCACAGAGTACCTTCTCCAAAACTAAGTTGAAGATCTCCATTATCAAGTAGTACACCAGTTGTCCCATTCATAGCAGAAGCAGGTACTGATATATTAGAAGACCAGATAACTTTTCTAGTCCCATCCACAGCGTCCAACACCACTAGATTCCCATCACCGCTGAGCGTAAACACACCCGGAGAATCAAGTGGGAATTCTCTGTTAGCTACCCATATTATTGGTGTCTTTGGGATTTTGTTGTACCATATACCAAGGAAGTATTTGGTAGAATTTTCAGGACTGAAGAAGCCTAATGCAAAGGTCCCAAGGGAAGAAATCAAGGTCTGGTTTCCAATGATAGATTTTCCTGGTACTAAATTGTCTTGGCTGATACAAATTGGCAAGACAAGAGATAGAAGTAGCAAAGCAAGACGAAGATTTAGCCACTCCATTGAGCGACGGAGAGACAAAGAAAAAAGAAGAACAAATTTGTTCTTGCCTCAAAACTAAAAAGGTAGCTAACTATAATGTAATCTGTGCTTACTAAAACTAATGAAAGTTCACACCATAATTGCGTTTCTTCCATTCAAAATAGGCACCATGTTTTTCTAAAGCACCTGAATTTGCATCAATTATTATGCCCAAATTAATGTATCAAATTTACTACAAATTTGTTGGGACAACAGGAGCTGAGGCGATTACCATTATCTCCAGCTCTACTATTTCCCAAGCCACTCGGGTCCAAAGTATGAGTGAGACCACCCGTTGTGCTTTATCACCGTGCTAAGCCGAGATTCAGAAATAATAACACCACAAAGCCAACAACAATTGAACAACGTAAAATAAACAAGGAACAAAGGTAGGACACAAAAGATTAATGAGGTTTGGCAAAATCATGCCTACGTCCCCGAATAGAGTACTTCACTATATAAGAATAATAACAATACAAGATACATTTGAACTAAATCAACGTAAGCCAAACTCCAAACCTCTGTAAGCCCACTCACACTATTTCCTAAGACCTCATCTCTCACAAGAGTTCTGTACTCTCTTGCTTTCCTCTGGGTCTTTCTCTCAAGTCAAGCCCGTCTTTCACTCTTGCATGCTCCACACATTAAATGGACCAGCTGCTGCTACATATTATTGGCTGCTTATTCAACTAACCTTCGTACACCTATGTCGGTAGCAACAAAATAAAGACCAAAATGTCTTGGACTTCAACCACTCATTTAATGTACGTCACTTTTCCTAAAACCCAATCTGTCAAAATTACAGCACAACGCACGCATCAAAATTATTTCAGTAAACCATAATACAAAATTCATGGCAAAAAAAGTGCTGCTATTTGCACCCACCTGGACCTATTTTCTCACATTATGTTCAAATTTTTAAAGACAAATTTACACATTTCTCCTTGTTTTTCTTGTTTCTTTGCGGATAGAAGCTCAAGAGGAAAAAAATCCTGGTTGACTCTTCTTTGCCGTATCACTCACTCAAGTCAAAGCGTAATTCCTCGCATCTTACTTTTCTATGTTTCTTTGCGTTTACACTTTGTCTTGTGAACCATTCAAAAAAATTTGTAGTTGTGGGTTTTCTTATTTATCCAAAAGAAAAGAAAAGAAAAAACTAAAATTTGTAGGTGGGTTTTGGAGTTTCTGAAACTAGGGATTCTTTTTCGTGGGATGCTTGTGGTTCAATTTTAGTAAGGTTTTTGGTATGTTTGCTTGAATTGTTTTGGGGTTAAGGCTACAGGGAGATTTAATATTTGTGGTTTTAGTATTATAGGAATTTGAGCTTGGAACTTTTGCTGGTTTCTGAAGCTAATTGGAACAAAACTGGGGTTGTTTTGAGCTTGGTTTTGGAGTTTTTGGGTATCCCTCGAAGCTTTGGAACGGTTTGACTTTGTGGGTATTTAGAAGTACATATATTTTGTTTGGTGAAGTTGTATTTTAGATTCAAGGAGTTGGAAAGTGGTATTTGAGCTTTGTTTTGAAATTTTGTGAAATTGTTTTGAAGCTTATGCGAATGGCTTGACTTTGTGGGACATTGGCAAAAGTTTATTGGTTGGTTGTTTGTTTTTGTTTGTTTGTGTTTTCCCTAAAATGGGTTAAAAGTGTATTTCTTGAATAATGAGGGGTGGAAAGATAAGATTGTGTTTTTTCAAATTTATAGGATATGTGGGAAAATAGGACAAGGAGTGGAAATAGCAGTAAAAAAATGCCATATTTCTCAAATTTCATAATGTACCCTCTAAAATTTATGCCCCTCTTTCTTATGTCTATCTCTCAAAATTTCTCCCCACTTTCTTATGCCTATCTCTAAATTTTGTGCCCCTCTTTCTTATCTCATTGCTATCCCTCTCAAATTTCTGCCCCTCTTTTTTTTTTTTATAACAATTTCTGCCCCTCTTTCTTATGCCCTATCTCTCGAAATTTCTACCCACTTTCTTATTGCCTATACGGTATGTCCCCTCAGAAGCCATATGAATTAAGAATTGGCCATTGACAATTTTCAGTAAAATACAACCAAACATGGTTACAACCGTAGCAATACAAAACTGATGCAAGTCATCATAATCAACTAACTTCAAAATCAATATCGAGCACTGAATGGAGCCTTTTGTAGCTTGTTCTAAAGCTCAATTCAAATATTCATATATAGTTATTAACTAATTAGAGTATTACATATATAAAATAAAATAAAATAAACAAATATACACATAAACGGTCCGGTTTGGTTTAAGTCTGTTTACAAAAGCTCAAAACCAAACCAAACCAAACTATATACGGTCCGGTTTGGTTTGGTTTTGACTAAGAAAAAGTCAAACGGTTTGAAAACCAAACTGGTAATTATGGTTTGGTTCGGTCAATTTCATCGGTTCGCCCGGATTGATGCCCACCCCTACCTATACCTCTCAAAATTTCTCCCCACTTTCTTCTACCCCTTCCCTCAACATTTCTCGCAATAACTTTCTTCTGTCCCATCCCATCCCATCCCTCTCAAAATCTCTCCCAACTTTCTTCTGCCCTACATATCCCTCTCAAAATTTCGCCCCTCTTTCTTATGCCCCATATCCGTCTAAAACTCTGACTCTAATTGAATGGCGATACAGTACCAGATGAGCTAGCTACTTTTCTTCTCTGTTGATTCTCGCTCTCTCCATTCTTATTTTGTTTGGTTTATTATCAAAGAAACTGGGTAAGTTTTTTATTTTGTTTGATTTAGGTCGTGTATTAAAGATGCAGGTAAGGTAAGTTGATTTAGGAATCAGGACTTGGGTGCTATGAAATCCACAACATCAACTGTTTAGGGATTTTATCTTACATATTCTATTAGTATCACCATTCCAATTGTTTTTTTTTTTGGCGTAACCCAATTGTTTCTGGTTTAGGAATTGAGAGAGCCATGTTGTAAATGTGAAAGTCATATTCTTTTTGTTTTGTTGTTTTTTTATTTTTTATACAAACGATATTTTACTTTCATTTAATCTAAACTATGGGAGGAGGATTTGAACTTTTAAATGCAGAGTGAAGAGCGTATCTGCTCTAGCCAACTTGACTAAGTCATGTCTACATTCTTTTTGTTTTTTGTCCCTGTACATTGTACAGGGCCAACTTTGGATTATAGGATTGAGTTGTGACTGCTATTGGTCAAGTGGAATGAGCATGAGATAAAATGTTCTTTCCTTTCTCTTATGTTTCCTTGCTTATCGTCAAAGTGTCAAATAATTGGCGCAAACTTGGTTGTGAAAAATAAAATGCTTTCTCACTGAAACACAATCCACAAACTTGGTTTAAATTCTGAGACCGATTAAGCTGAGTCGAGCTTCTGGCATGCTAATGGTGACTGCATTGATGGAAAAGCCAACAGCGCTGCAATTGTTTGTCATACTCGTCACAGTGTTTTTATTCTTCGTTTATATATCTAATTTTTAATGCGTTCAGAAAAGGAAACATTATTGAACCTCTATCGAGCTTCTGGCATTGTAATGGTGACTACATTGTTGGAAAAAATGGTAGATGTTTGAGAAGAAGCCACAACAGCACTAGAATTCCTATTTGTTGAAAAGGCAGGTTCTTTGGTGGGTGGAAGTGATGGCTTCATTGGCCAGCATAAGAATTACGCAAAACATTGTTCGGCGATCAGCTGGAACTCCTTGAACACACAAAAGCCCTACTTGGATACACCTCAGGGCTTCATGAAGGCAGCAGGTTTCCGTTACTGATTCATCAATCACCTCCATTCTTCTGCCTTCTTTCCACAATTCCCACGCCTACGATTTAAGATATAAAACACATCAATCTTGCATGCACATTACTGATGTTTGAAGCTTGCAGTTAAACGAAAAAGAAATTTAAACTAGATTTTCTAATACTTAACCATCCAGCAAGAGTCAGTGAATTTTGAAAACGATAAAAAGCAGCATTCTTCTTTCCACTTACAATCTCTAAGAGCTGACACTCCAAAGGTAAACACATCCAATTTCTCCAAAAAATGGCCATATAGTGCATACTCAAGTAACACATAGCCGCTGCATGAATTAATTAATGGTAGAGAAGTGAGCAAGACCAGTGATTGCGTATCGTTTAATACATGAATGAAAACATGTGCTATACATATACTTACTATGTCCCAACAACCTTGTTGGATTTTGCTTCAATTTGATTTATCCCAAAAATCCTTGCCATCCCAAAGTCAGAAATTTTGGGATTCATTGTTCCATCCAACAGAACATTACTTGCTTTTAGGTCCCTGTGAATGACTTTCAATCTAGAGTACTTGAGGATATAAAGTAGCCCCTGAGCAAATCCTTTCTATAATTCAAAAGCGGTTACCCCAATCCAATTTTGCATTTTCTGATGGATCTGATTGCCACAAAGCATGAGGAAGAATGAGTTTAGTATAGTAATTTTTTTTTAATGGTGGACCAATGTTGTTGTACCAGAAAGGCAATTCAATGTGATGTCTCAGAAATCAACAATATCACAGATTTAATCTCCGAAATGGTGAGCACATACCAAACAGATGTTTGTCCAAACTTCGATGGGGCATGTACTCATAGATCAATATCATCTCCTCCTCTTCAATACAGCAACCCAAGAGCCTAACAAGATTGGTGTGGGAACCTAATTAATTCGTAAACCTAGGTCAAATAATTCCTTCCCAATTTGGGGATTGTTTGACCTAATTAGGAATTATTCAATTTAATTGGGGGTTGCCTAATTAAATAGAATGTTACCTAATAAGGTTGAGGATTGATTTGATTCCTACGAATATTCTCAATTAATGGAGGAGTTACCTAATTAAATTAGGTATTGATTTGATTGCTATCCTGATTAGGGATTTGATTTAAATCAAATCAATCAAATCCCTAATTAGTAAAATCTCGCCAAATTGGGGAGGAATAATTCCCTTCCATCTATGGAATTATTCCTCTGAAACCCTAGCTCCTGAGACCCCTATAAAAGGATGGCCACATACAATGGTTGAGGTACGTCTAAAATTACTACCAAATCTCTGCAGAAATTATTTCTCACAAACCCTAGCCGCCACTCTCTCTCTCCCTTTTACACAAGGCTCCGGCCACCACTCACGGCTCCGGCCACCCGTTTCCACCACAAACACATATAACTCCGTACCCTATTTTAGCTATCGTTTCTTTATATCGATTGAACTGACTTAGGCATCGGAGGGCCTTTGGCCAACACCCCCCGGGTGTGGTCCTCTCATTTGTTCTATTTTGCAGGAGAGAGAGGAGGCGGAGAAGACGAAAGATTATTCCAATCGAATATTCCCTTGGGAGGAAATTTGCTCCCACAATTGGTATGTTGGAGCTTGGCTATAAGCTTCAACTCATTCATCAACTCCTAATACCCTTGCCCGGACTTCTTTGACAACCTTTTTATGGACACTTCTTCATTTTCAGGCAAAATCCCCTGTAGAGGAAGAAAAATCCTTACCAATTAGGATTAATTAGCAAAACTTTTATCAACAGAAGGTACAAAAGAAAGAGCATATTTTCAAATAGAGCACACAGTGGAAGTTTCACCTTACAAACAGGCACTACTACAAAAAAACTTTGCGCGACGAATGATTTTTGGTCGCGCAAAGGAAAATTTCGTCGCGCAAACTTTGCGCGACGAAATTTTGGTCGCGCAAGTTCTGTCGCGCAAAACTCGTAAAGAAAGGGTTTGCGCGACGGAGAAATTCTTCGTCGTACAAAGCCACTTTGCGCGACGAAAGATAACAACTTGCACGACGAATCATCACGACTTTGCGCGACGAAAATAATAACTTTGCGCGACGGACAATAACAACTTTGCGCGACGAATATTAATTACTTTACGCGAAGAATATTATCTACTTTGCGCGACGAATATTGTACTTTGAGCGACGAATGTTAACGTCGCTCAAAGGTTTGCGCGACGAAATATTCATTTTTTTATTTTTTTATTTTTTGAAAATTTTAAACTAAAATAAACTAATTTAATAGTTTGCGCGAATGAAATATGTTGTCGCGCAAGGTGTTTGACATTTTTTATTATTATTTCTCTTATATCAATTTCATTATATTAATTTTTTAAATTTAATTTAATTGTATGATTTTATTTTTCTTAATTACTTTAATTTAAATTGACATATTCAAAATAAAATTACATAAGAAAAATAGTGCTCAAATTATCCAATATACATAATATTCAAAATGTACACTTAAATTAACAAAGTAGAATAATAAAATCTACAAGCATCTTATATCAAATCCTCAACTTTAGCCTCAACAATTCCCTACACACAAAAAAACAAATATTGTCAAATAACAAAACAATAACATAAAATAATGACAAATAATTGGCATAAACTCAAAACTAACTCCAAAAACACATATTAATGAAAAAAAAATTAAAATTTACAGAGAAGTGAGTGTGAGAGAATTAGAGAAGATAGTGAGAGAGAGATGAGAGAGTGAGTGAGAGTGAGAGATGATGAAAAGAGATATGAGAGAGTGAGAGAGAGAGAGAGAGAGAGAGAGAGAGAGAGAGAGAGAGAGATAGTGAAGAGAGATATGAGAGATTAAGTGAGAGGAGTGAGTGTGAGAGAAATGGTAGGATTTGGGGAGTGAGAAAGAGAGAGAAATTGTAGGATTTAGAAGACATTGAGAAAATGGTGGAGAAATTATTTTGCTTTTAAAGAACGTATCATTTTGCGCGACGAAACAATATATTGGTCGTGCAAAGTGTTTAAAAAAATTTAAAAAAAAAATTCCCATTTTCGGTGCGCGCCAAATTTTTTCTGTTTTGGGCGACGAATTTCTGGTCGCCCAAACTTTTGCGCGACCAAAATATTCCCGCATCCCATTTTTGGTGCCCGCCAATTTTTTAGAGAATACTTTGCGCGACGAATATTTATATGTTTGTCGCGCAAAGTCTAAATTTTTTTTTAAAAATCCCATTTTTTTTTCCCGCCAAATTTTTTAGAAAATACTTTGCGCGACGAATATTTATATATTGGTCGCGCAAAAAGTCGAAATATTATTTTATTTTTTTAAATCCCATTTTTGGTGCCCCCCAAATTTTTAGAGTATACTTTGCGCGACAAATATTTATATATTGGTCGCAAAGTTGAAATTTTATTTTATTTTTTTAAATCCCATTTTTGGATCCCGCCAAATTTTTAGAGTATACTTTGCCCGACGAATATTAGAGTTCGGTGCACAGAGTTTTGCGCGACGAATAATGATTAGTCTCGCAAAGTATTTACAAAAATAAATAAATAAATAATTATTAAAAAAAAAATTTGGATAAATTTTGAAAATATTTATATACGTACAAAATAAATAAATTTAAAGCTACTCAACGATCCAACCGTCAAACATGTTTGTTTATACTTCGAGATCATATACACCAAAATTCAGAAAAAATAAACATTAAGAGATCAATTAATCGGAAAAAACATTTCGACGGTTATAAACGAAAAATCATGATTTAACGGTTATTTCAACTCTGATTTTGATGATTTTTTACAGCTACACTCTTTGACCCTATATGAATACAATGATTGCATTCGATCGTCAATTTAAAATATTTACACTAGTAGATACCACAAAATCTTATGTATATTTAATAAAAGTATAAATAAACTCTTATTTGTTAGTGAATATATTGTTTTCATGGCATACGCATTCTACGACACTAGTTTCAACGATCCAACCATCAAATTTGTTTGTTTACACTTCGAGATCATATACGCCAAAAATCGGAAAAAATAAACATTCAGAGATTAAGTAATAAGACAAAACTTTTCGATGGTTATAAACGAAAAATCACGATTTAACGGTTATTTCAACTCTAATTTTGATGATTTTTTACAACTACACTCCTTGACCCTATATGAATACAATGAACCACTTCGATCGTCAATTTAAAATATTTACACTAGTGGATACCACAAAATCTTATGTTATATTTAACAAAATTATAAATAAACTCTTAATTGTTAGTGAATATATTGTTTTAATGGCATATGTATTCTCTGAAACTAGTTTCAACGATCCAACCGTCAAACTTGTTTGTTTATACTTCAAGATCGTATACCCCAAAAATCGGAAAAAATAAACATTCAGAGATCACGTAATGGGACAAAACTTTTCGATGGTTATAAACAAAAATCACGATTACACGGTTATTTTAACTCCGATTTTGATGATTTTTTACAGCTACACTCCTTGTCCCTATATGAATACAATGACTCAATTTGATCTTCAATTGAAAATATTTACACTAGTGGATACCACAAAATCTTATATTCTATTTAATGAAAGTTTATAAACTCTTAATTGTTAGTGAATATATTGTTTTGATGGCATACGCATTCTACGAAACTAGTTTTAACGATTCAACCGTCAAACTTGTTTGTTTATACTTCGAGATCATATACGCCAAAAATCGGAAAAAATAAACATTCAGAGATCAAGTAATATGACAAAACTTTTCGACGGTTATAAACGAAAAATCACAATTTAACGGTTATTTCAATTTTGATTTTGATGATTTTTTACAGCTACATTCCTTGACCCTATATGAATACAATGAACCAATTCGAATCGTCAATTTAAAATATATATTTTCTAACAAAAACCCAATCCGAACTACAATAATATATTTTTCTAGCAAAATAATTTTTTTATTTTATTTATTTTTGTATAAACTTTGCGAGACGAAGATTATAATTGCGTCGCGCAAAGTCATCGAATTTTTTTTTAATTTTTTAATAAAAATTTTAGTGAAGACTTTGCGAGACGAAGATTATTATTTCGTCGCACAAAGGTATCCAAAATTTTTTAAAAATAATTTTTTATTTATTTATTTTTGTAAATACTTTGCGAGACTAATCATTATTCGTCGCGCAAAACTCTGTGCACCGAACTCTTATATTCGTCGCGCAAAGTTACTTTTCGCGACGATGCTTTGTCGTCGCGCAAAGTGACTTTGTGCGACGATTTGTTTTTCGTTGTGTAAAATTGAGTCGCGTAAGACTTTGAGCGACGATGATTAATATTCGTCGCGTAAAGTGACTTTGAGCGACGAATTTTGTTTCTTCGCGCAAAGTTTGGTCGCGCAAGGGGTTTTTTTTAGTAGTGAGGGCCAAATCCTCCCTCTCCCAGTTTATTAGCTTCGGAGAAGTTATTAGTAGCAGCTAACATACTCCTTAAATAGAGCACTAATATTCCTTATACTCTCACTCATATTTCCTCCTATGGACACTGTTTCAGTCTCATCCGTGTCCCGGCATATGTGTGTGTGTGTGTGTGTGTGAGAGAGAGAGAGAGAGAGAGAGTGTGTGTGTGTGTGTGAGCACTACCTTCATTTCCTAAAGTTTTCTTCCATAAGAGAAATAGCCAAAGGTTATTGTAAGCAATCCTGCTGTTCCTGAGACTCTTGCAATTACATTGGACCGCTGCTTCAAGCAATTATCAGCATGACTCTTACCACCTGAGAAAAATAGAAAACCATCTTGTGGGATCCAAATAATGGCACTTTCTAGTCAAAATAACTAACTCCGTTTATTTATTTTTTCTTTTGACTAATCAATATAATCTTGTGAAATTAGTGAGTGGTTGAGTCTGAGAATCCTAATTTGACACATCCATGTAGAGAAAACTGCAAAAGAAACCAAATTAACGTACCTTGATTAGAGCGATGAACACAAATATAAATAGTTTGCCCCAGACCATGATTCTCTACAAGATCCATCAGGTCACCGAACCATGCCAAACAACTCGAAGTACTTCCTTCTCTCACATTTGAATAAGCATAAGCTGTGCAAGAGCAGTTCTTAAGACATTCAGATTCACACTCTCGTACTCTTATTTCCTAACAGAACAGAATGATCAGGTAGTTTCATCCTTTCAAACTTTGAGAACCCTTCTGCTTTATCACATGTCAATGCCTTTTCCCGAACACAGCCTCCGGGCCAATCCCCCGTAGCCCATTGTTTGTGAAATTTGGTCGTAAAACCTATCAAACACTTGCATGGTGATGATGATGAGAAGGGTTCACTTTTATCACAGGCACCATATGAACCACAATGCGCATATAAATCACATTTATGAACGGGCTCTGTCCACAATGCCAACCATGTTCTATTGTAATCTAGCCACTGCTGCAGCACAATCTGCCCAGTTGGGTTCAACGTGGCTCTCAATTTTACTGACCCGACCAACACCGACACACCATAAGTAAGAAAAACCTCGTCAATGTCAAAGTTGTAAGCAAAGAAATACGAGTTTCCACTTAAATTGCCGAAACTTGCTTGTGTTTCCTTGCCAATTAGGATCGTACTTCTCCAATATGGAGCATTTTCCTTCCAGATAAAAGCCTGGCCAGGCACTACTTTAGGATCAAAGCCTAAGGTGAACTTTCCGGGCTGTGGATCATTAAGTGCTGCCCAGGATGTAAGACACCTTTGATAGACTGTTTTTTTGTTCACGCTAAGCCTCATGTCAGGCAACAATGTATCAGCAGGATGATCAAAGCTCTGCCACAAAGTAACTTCTCCATCTCTCAGTTGAAGGTTTCCACAGTCCAGTAGCTCCGCACTTTGTGGCATTCATTGCAGAAGCCGGTACTGACGGACTAGATGACCATGTATAACTACTTTTCTTGTCATCCCATCCAACACCACCAGATTCCCATCACCACTGAGCGTGAAAACGCCAGGAGAATCAAGTGGGGATTCTATGTCAGCAACCCATACAATTGATTCTGTGTTTGGGATTGTGTCGTACCATATACCAAGAAAGTATCTGGTAGAATTTGGAGGACTGAAGTAGTCCAATGCAAAGGTTCCAGTAGAAGAAGTCTAGGTCTGGTTTGCAGTGATAAGTTTTTCTGGTATTAAAGTGTCGTGGGTAGCACGAAATGGCAAGACAAGAGATGATAGTAACAAAACAAGACAAAGAAAGAGCAACCCGATCTCTGTTTTCATAGAAACAAAGAAACAAGAGAGGAAGTGGAATAAGAAGAAAATATTTCCTGCCCTTGGAAAACTATAATTTGTACACGATGAAGTTAGTAACAGAAATGTAGATGGACAAATTCTACAAAGCCATTTTACTCATTTAGCCATTTAGGTCCAAAGCATGAATCATATGACCTTCCATAACTCAGCGGAGAGTGTAGGACCACCGACATTATAATAACATATGAGAAGACAGACAGAGGAATGTCCATCCACCTGATTGTATATGTTGGGTACGTTATTATTTCTTAACAGAAGAAACATGTCCTCCACCTTTGTGTCAATGTAGAAGCTAGGCTATCTCTTAGGTTAGATGAAACATTTCATGCGAACCCAAAGAAGTCATAAGGCCACGGCTCTCACCAAAGACTCGTCATTTTACGAGCTTTCACATTATAAAGATCCCATTCCAATGAAGCAAGAGTTGTGTTGAAAATGGGGCTCTAGATAATGTTGCTAGAGTAAATAAACATAAATCACGTGTGACTTTCTCAAAAAAATTTAGCAGCAGAATTGTTTGTATTAGCAATGGAGAGGGAGATTCAAACTTGGACCTCTCCCGATATTGAGCCGCTATCGACCTTCTGGTATTAACATCTATACCTACTGATGTCTCTTATGGCCCCCAAAAAAGCATCAAACATGCGGTATTGGGACTTCAAGACATTGTTAAATTATTGCACTGCTGATTGTCAGTAATTGTTACAGTGCTTTACATTGTTATTCTTTTCTTTTTCAATTTGGACTTGCCAAATTTTTTTTTTTTAATAACCTCTATCGTGCTTCTGGAATAGTAATGGTCACAGAATTGTTGGAGTAATTAGATGTTTGAGAAGAAGAACCAGCAGCACTGGAGTTCCTATGTGTTGAAAAAGCAGGTTCTTTGGTGGGTGGAAGAGATGTAGCTTCACTCGCCAGCATAAGAATTACTGAAGACATTGTTGGTCGATCAGCCGGAGCTTCTTGCACACACAAAAGACCTACATGGATACACCTTAAAGCTTCATGGGGAGGACATGTTTCCCTTACCACTTCATCAATCACCTCCATTCCTCTACCGTCTTTCCAGAATTCCCACGCCTACGATTTAACATACATATAAACCCATCACTCTTGCATGACCGTTCACTTATTTTAATTGCAAATTCGCTTGAGGCTTAAAAAGAAAAGGACACATACTAGAATTTTTAGTACTTACCCAACCAGAAATTGTTACTGAGTGTTCAAAATGATGAAAAGAAGCATTCTTCTTTCCACTTACAATCTCCAACAACACCACTCCAAAGCTGAATACATCCAATTTCTCTGAGAAATGGCCATAGAGTGCATACTCTGGTGACATGTAGCCGCTTCATGAATTAAAGGCAGAGGAGTAAGCAGAGTAGTGATTGCATAAGGTTTATTACATGAATGAAAAGATGTGCTATGCATACTTACTATGTCCCAACAACCCTCTTAGTATCTGCTTCAGTTTGATATGTCCCGAAAATCCTTGCCATTCCAAAGTCTGCAATTTTTGGGCTCATTGATCCATCCAACAGAACATTACTTGCTTTTAGGTCCCTGTGAATGATTTTCAGTCTAGAGTACTTGTGGATATAAAGTACTCCTTGAGCAATACCTTCTATAATTTTAAAGCGTCTACCCCAATCCAATTTTTTCTTTTCAGATGGATCTGATTAGACAACCGAGGAAGAATAATGAGCGGAGTGAGCAACACATAGAAAAAGATCTTAAGAAAAGGCAATCAAATTTGATGTCCCAGAAATCAACAATATCAAAGAATCATAGATCAATACCAAACAAAAACTTGTCTAAACTTCGATTGGGCATGAACTCATAGATCAATATCATTTCCTCTTCTTCAATACAGCAACCCAAGAGTCTAACCATATTGGTATGTTGGAGCTTGGCTATAAGCTTTAACTCATTCATGAACTCCTGATGTCCTTGCCCTGACTTCTTTGACAGCCTTTTTATGGCTACTTCTTGATTCTCAGGCAAAATGCCCTGTAAAGGAAAGAAAATCCCACATAAAGAGAACCACCACCTTATCAATCAAACATAGTTTGGGAGAAAGGTATTAAGAGAAGTACTAAAGAAGGTGTCATGTTTATGAACAATTAATGTACTATATTGCATTACATAGTGGAAGTGTCACCTTATAAACAGGGCCAAATCCTCCCTCTCCCAGTTTATTAGCTTCAGAGAAGTTGTTTGTTGCAGCTAATATACTCCTTAAACTGAATAGTGGTACTTCTGTATCATCCTTTCCACCCCCAGCACCATAATTTACTTTAGTATCACCATACTTCCACCAATGCTCCCTGATGTTTCAGTCTTAGTGTTAGAGCATCGTTTGTTTGAAACTTTTGAATTACTAGAATCCGTGTGCTTGCACATGTGACAGAGAAAGAGAGAAAGAGAGATAAGGCAGAGTGGTAGCAGTACCTTCCCTTTCCCAATGTTTTCTTCCATACGAAATTGCCAAAATTCATTATAAGCAATCCTGCCGTTGCTGAGACAATTGCAATTATAAGGGAGCGTTTATCGGTATGACCGTTAACACCTGCAAACAAAACAAAAATATGCAATTAACCAATTACAATGATGGCTCTCGAGGTAATAATCACTTACAACAACACCAACAATCATTTGCACAGTACTTTTAAGATACATAAACTCAGAAGCTGCAAGTCTAATGTATAAAGTTCTTCCATCACCGTCATCTGCTGCATGTTCTTGCACACCCAAGAGATCTCCAGTCCAAATTAAACATCCGGTATTGCTGTCATAAGCATAAGCAGTGCAAGAGCAGTTACTTAAGCAGATTGATCCACATTTCTCAACACTCCCAACCTCCACAGACTGGTTATTTTCAGGCATTGACATGGTTTGCACTCCTAGAAACCAGTCTTCAGTTCCATTAACACTAATAGAATTCCAAAACTGCAAACTGGTTTTTCTTGAACACCCATTAGAGTAATCCTGCAAAACCCAATCCGTCGCGAAGTTGGCTCAAAACCCATCAAACAATTACAGAAGAGCCCAGATTTATCATTGCAACTCCCAAATGCCCCACAAAATGCATGAACTGCACATTGTTTTCTTGGTTGAGACCAAAACAAATTCCATTGCCGGAAGTCTCCAACCATGTTAGTTTCTGAATCTTCCCCGAGGTATGCATCACGAATCTAGACATTCTCTTAGGATCATAAAGAGAGTAGGTGAAATAACTTTCATTTTCGTTTGTAACATAGCTGTAATTGTAGGTGTAATTAACCCTCATCTCAGGAACCAAGCTGAACATATGTGAACTTTCATTCCATGATCCGCTGGTCCAATACTGTCTAGACCTATTCCACAGTATGATATATGAGTTGCATCCATTTGGGTCTAGCTCAAGAGAGAAAAGACCTGGTGCGGGATCCTCTGAATTCTTCCATGAAGTGAGAATTTGGCTTTGTTTGGTAATTTTGTTGAACCCAATTCTACCTCCTGGTAGCCATGTGTGGGTTGGATGATCAAAGCTTTGCCATAAAGGCTCTGATGTAGTACTAGTACTACACCCACCACCCAGCTCTTAATAAGACAAGGTTTCCACTATCTAAAAGAACTGCTTCTATACAAGCTGTGGTGGTGGTGGTGGTGGTCAAATTTGTTGACCAAACTGGACTTTTCGACTCGTTGAAGAGAACCAAATTACCATCTGAGATCCTCAAGACCGAAGAAAAACTATCAGAGACTGGCTGTTCCCTATTTGCTACCCACACTATGGTCTGCTCATCAGATACTACTTGTTTGGAGTACCACATGCCTATGTAGTAGTTTGAAAACTTACCTGGTTTGAAAAAACCCAGCTCAAAAACCCCACCTGCAGAGACAATGGTTTGATCACCAGAGAGAGATTGGTTTCCACTGATGGTGTAAGCTGCAAGGGAAATATGGACTTTGAGACACAGGCATGACAAACAACTGAAAGCACCAGCCTTGGCTTTGTTTTGGTATCCATTTGGCTGCGCATAAGAAATTTGCAGACAATTTTAGATACCGTATTGCAATACTTAACCAGATCAGCGCATTCAGCTCAGTCAACTATTGAAGAAGCCAAATTTAGAAGGGTGAAGTTCAATGACACCCATTGTGTGATATGAAATCTCTCTCCTCTGTGAGAGCTTCCCCTCTCCCCTAGTGAGAGCTAGCCTTTATTGCTACCCTTCTTCCCCAAATCTCTCTCCGATTCTCTGAGCCTTTACTCTCCTGAATCATTTACTCCTTATCAACCCCTCTGGCTTGTGGTTGGCCTTTTTCAATTATTGTCAGGCTATCTCCGATGCAAGCCAAAATATTGCAAAACCTCCTCTAACCCAAGAAAATGAAGGACCTAGAATTTGGAAAACCTAAATTTGTACCCAAATAACAGTCCATTTATTGACTGACCCAAAACTTTTTGTGGAGCCCATTTACATTTGAAAACAGACCACGTGTGAGAAAAATTGACGTGGGCCCCAACGCCAGAATTGCTTCTGCTGTTGTCTTCTTCTACTACGCCACATGTCGCGCTCTAAGTTGCTGCCTTTTTTATTTTATTATTATTTTATATACATATAACTTCCAACGTGAATATATATATAAATTGCTGCCTTTTTATTTATTTATTATTTATATACATATAACTTAGTATGTTTTTTTTCAATTATTTTGTGTGTTTTTTTTATGTTGTGTATTTACTTTTTGAATAAAATTAAATTTATGGAATTTCAATTATTTTTAGGTTAAATTGTTTAAAAAATTAAATTATGATGTTATTTAAAAAGATTGAATGAAGAAAAGTTATCCATAAAAAGAAATTAGACTTAAATAATTCTTAAACAATTTAATCCAGTTGCGGACTTAAAATTTGGGTCCGGAGGGTTGGGAGAAAAAACGATTTGAGTCCGAGCAAAACCCAAATAATTACTTTTTGAATGAGGAAAATTTAGGTTTAGCCCCTCATGGGTTGGAGATGGTCTTAACCCTCATTCAAGTCTTCAAATCTGTTTCACATTTGAGCTCTTACAAAGAGTTTGTAGCCTTTTATTGGTCCACCACAAAGCAGACGGGCAACGTTTTCCCTTGTCACCAGTACAATAACCCAATTCTCTCAACAGTTCTGATGGCAACAAACGCGACTGACGATCTTGTGGTCCAATTAGAGGGATCTCTTGGCCGATCAAGTCTGGAGCAGGGCCCTAAGCTAGTGGGGGCAGTCATTACAGAAAAAATGCCAAATCGTGGTGCTGTAAAGAATATTCTAAGATCTGCCTGGAAGGATTTTGGTGAGGCAAGAATCACATGGGTACAGGACAATTTGTTCTCTATCACTGTGCAAGATGAAGATATGGCTACCAAGATTCTCAACAATGGTCCCTGGTCTGTCGTGAAGCAATGTTTTTCTGTTAAACGATGGCCAGCGGATCTTGCCATTGAGGAAGTGAATGTGGGGCTGGTTCCCTTCTGGGTTCAAATAAGGGGTGTCCCCCTCAACTTGTGCACAAAGGAGAATATTGAAAAACTTGGTGACAAGGTTGGCGAGGTCCTTGAGTATTATTGTCCAATCCAAGCTCGGGGATACCTACGTGTAAGAGTTTTAGTCAACACTGCCAACCCCCTTGTTCCAGGCTTTTGGCTCCAAAGAGCGGAGGGGAAGGAGACATGGGTTGAGTTCCAATATGAACGGTTGGCTGATCTGTGTTACAAGTGTTGGAGAATTGGTCACCTCAATAATGAATGTAGATTTGAACAAACCCCCCGGGCTCAGCTACATATAGGACTTGGACGAGAGCTAGAATCATTAGAGAGATGCATGACCAACCAAAACCAGTGGTTGTTCCCACCAGGGAAGACGGGGGGCCGGCACTGTTCGACCTCGCACACAAACCTTTGAGATGGAGCGTGGGAGCTACACGCACGAAGAAGGGGAAATCACATCGAACCATGGAACTGACTCTGCTCAGGCAGCAGAGTGAAATGGGACTATTGCAAAGTACGAGGAATGGAACGTTGCAACAGGTGGGCAATCGAGACACTGCGATCCCTATAGGGAGTGATAGTGACCAATCGCAACCATTAAATTTTGGCAGCGGGATGTATAATATAGCCCCGAGACCACCTCTGCTATTGGGGCATGTGCATCATGAAAGAGATCAAGCTACCCCATTTGGGCTTGAAAGAGGAGGAGGCCCAAATGTATCTCATTCTCTGGAGGAGCAAAACCCATCTGCATCTGTCTATGGGTCTACAAGTCAAACAGGCCTAGAAACAATAAGGGGGCTAACAAATGAGGTTTGCCCTGCAAGTGTGACACACGCAATGCTTACAAATCTGGGCTCAAGCGAAGTGCAGGAAGTGACCTGCCCACCTTCACTCAATCCTCTGAGAAGAAAACAAAGACAAGGCACTGGAACCTCATGAAGGAAAAGCCACAGAATTATAAAGCCAGCTAGAAGGGTAGCTAGGAAATTAGCAGTGACAGAGGGAGGGCTTCTTGATTAGGCTAATCTCAGAGATGTTATGGTGGAGTAGGCCAAGGAGTGGATTCAGACAGAGAACAAGGCAAGCAAAGATGGAATGGGACAAGAATCTTGGGGCGGTGGCAGCTGGCTTGCAATAGCCGCAAGGTCTCAATCATTTTCATAATGTGGAACCTCCAGGGTCTTGGGTCAGACCTTACAGTTCGAGCCCTCCATGGGCTCACTCGAAGAAATAGACCCACTGCTGTCTTCCTCATGGAGACCAAAATGCGGAGCAGCATGTGAGAAGGTATACGCAGAAGATTGGGATTTTGTAAGGGTTTTGATGTGGCTCCGGAGGAAGAGCATGTGGCTTAAGTCTTTGGTGGGACACGTCTGTGGAGGTACAGATTTTATCTTTCTCGACAAATGTTATATGCTCTCAATTCCAATTTATAAACACTGGAGAAAAGGCCCACTTCACTTGGGTGTATGGAACACCATACATAGAAGATAAAAATGCTTTTTGGCACTGGATGGAGAATTCTATGCACCCAACCATGATACCCTGGTTCTGTGGAGGGGATTTCAATGAATATATGTGGTCTCATGAGAAGAGCGGTGGAATTGTTGCCTCTCATAACCGACCCAGATTCCTCCATAATTTCATGACAAAAATGTCTCTAACTAATCTTGGTTTCAAGGGCCAAAGTTTCACCTGGAGAGGCAGAGCTCGAAATGGGGATCTCATCCAGGAAAGGATTGATCGTGCTTTGGCAAATGCTACCTGGCAATCAGTTTGGCCTAACACAATTATATCTCATGGTGTGGTTCTAGGCTCAGATCATTGCCCTCTAATCATTAATACTGATCCCAAGAGATACAAATGCAAAAAAACTCTTCAGATTTGAGGCTTATTGGGCGAAGGAGGATGATAGTTATGATATTGTAGAAAGAAGCTGGCAAACTTCTATAACGGGTCCTTGGATTTGGTTGTGGCAGCACAAGTTGAACAACTGTCCGAACCAACTCCAACAGTGGAGCAATCAAAAATTTCAAAAAGACCATTTGGAGGTGGAGCAGTTCATTCCTCAACTTGAGAGTTTGCAAGAGAACTGGGAGGATAATGTTAGAGAGATCCAACATCTCACTCCCAGGATCAATGAGCTGTTGGAGAATGAGGGATCCTCCTGGAAACAACGCTCTTGTATAAAATGGCTTATGGAAGGTGACGCCAATACAACTTTTTTTCACCAAACAACTATAAAAAGAAGGCGCGGGAATCACATACGCCGGATAAAAAACAGCGATGGCCTTTGGGTGGAGTCTCCAATCTTGATTAGATAGGTGGTGGAAAAGTATTTCAAAGAACTCTTCACTTCGGGAGGCACTCGTGATTAGGGGGATATTCTCAACAGTGTTCTTCCAGTGGTAAGCAATGAGGCAAATGTGGACTTGTGTTCACAAATTACTGTTCAAGAAGTAAACTATGTTGTGTTTCAATTGGGAGGAATAAGGGCGCCTGGGCATGATGGTTTTCCTGGTATTTTCTACCATTCTTACTAGCAAACAATCTGTAATGATGTTAAGGGGATTGCTGTTGATTTCTTGAGGGGAAATACCTCCCTTATGCCTTTAAACCTCACTCACATTGCCTTGATCCCTAAGATTCCCAACCCTTAGTCCGTTTCTCATTTCAGGCCTATTGGCTTATGTAATTTCTCTTATAAAATATTGTCCAAAATCATGGCAAATAGACTTCAACCCCACATGTCTAACTTTATTTCTTCTAGCCAAAACGCATTCATACCAGGGAGACAAATTCAGGACAACCTCATTATTGCCCATGAGAATTTCCATTATCTAAAACTTAAGAAGTCAAAGAAGCATTTCGACTTGGGGGTGAAATTAGACATGAATAAAGCATATGACAGGGTAGAATGGGATTTCCTCGAAGCAGTACACTACTACAATAAACGAAATAAACGACGGGAATCCACCGTCGTGTATCATGGTTTACAACCGACGAGAAATCGACCGCCGTCTATTAACACATGAAATAACGACGGTAAATAATCGACGTAGTTAATATATTACACGTAATTAAAAAAACTAAAACCGACGTAGATTTCATAAATAAAAGCATAAAAAGAGACCTTTCGACTATAATAGACGACGGTTTTAGTAAAACACAGACGTTTAAATAATGTTAAATGTCAAAACAACTACAAAACCTACGTAAATATTATTATCAACGTCTCTAAATCAAACAAACCCAACGTGTAAAACATAGAAACCGTCATTGTTAATAAATACTACGTTCACTAAATAAAAAAACTGACGTCTAAAACATATAACATGACATATATTTACTTTCACTGACGTAAAAATAATAATAACCACGACCCTTTAGGTCACCACAGACGTTGAAAATTATTTTGACGGCTTGAACACCCAAAAAACGACGTAGTTAACATATCACACGTCATAAAGAAACTAAAACCGACGTCGATTTGATACATAAAAGCATAAAAAGAGCACTTTCGACTGTAAAACATCAATGGCAGGGAGATTCGAACTTGGACTGCTCCCTGACATTGAACCGCTATCGACCTTCTGGTATACTAATGGTGGTCGCATTGGTGGAATAGCTAACATCAATGGCATTCCTAAGAGTTGAAAAGGCAGGTTCTTTGGAGGGTGGAGGTAACGTGGCTTTAATGCCCTGCAACATTAGAATGACCGAAGGCATTGCTGGTCGATCATCTGGCAGCATGTTTCCCTTACTGATGCATCAAGCACCTCCATCCCTCTACCTTCTTTCCATAGTTCCCATACCTGTGATTTAAACACATAAACCCATCAATCTTGCATGACTGTTCACTCACTTGCACTTGAACCTTACACAGTTAATTGCAAATTTGACAAGATTGAAAAGAAGAATATAAAACTAGAAATTTTAGTACTTACCCATCCAGCAAGAGTTGGTGAACGTTCAAAACGGTAAAAATCAGCATTGGTGAATGTTCAAAACGGTAAAAATCAGCATTCTTCTTCCCACTTACAATCTCCAACAACAACACACCAAAGGTAAATATATCCAATTTCTCAGAAAAATGGCCATAGAGTGCATATTCAGGTGACATGTAGCCGCTGCACGAATGATAGAGATGTGAGCAACAGTAAAGATTGCATAAGGTTTAGGTGAATGAGAAACATGTGCTCTGTATACTTACTATGTCCCAACAACCCTCTTGGTATCTGCTTCAGTTTGATTCATCCCGAAAATCCTTGCCATTCCGAAGTCTGAAATTTTGGGCTTCATTGCTCCATCCAACAGTATATTACTTGCTTTTAGGTCCCTGTGAATGATTTTCAGTCCAGAAAATTTGTGGATATAAAGTACTCCTTGAGCAATACCTTCTATAATTTGAAAGCGTTTACCCCAATCTAGTTTTGCCTTTGCAGATGCATCTAATGGGACAAACCATGAGGAAAAATGAATTTAGTGTTTTTCTTCTATAAAGCTTTTTGTACACATAAAAAAATATGTTGCAGAAAGCAATCAAATGTGATATCTGATGAGCACAAAATAAATACAAGTTTTATCCTTAAATTTATATTTGTTAGTATTTTCTTTTGTATTATGTAAATTTATTAGAGTATTTGTATTGGCTATTCCAATCTTTGTTTTTGTATTTAATGAGTGGTTGTATGTAGATATTAAGTGTCTTCCACCAATGACACGAGGAGGAGGAGGAATAAGCAATGTGTTACAAAAAGAGAGGAAGAACTCAATTTGGATTTGATGACTTTGCCTTTTACAGCTCATGCTGTACAGTCCATTTGCAGACCTGAAAAACGAATTTTCCCATGCTCAAATGAATAAATATCCTTCATGACACTTGTTCAATAAGATGTCGACTAAAACATATCCAAAAATTGGAGTAATTGGATAAAAACTCAATCCACAGGCTGTCACACACCAAGACAGGTTCTAGAAGACAGCTTGCATATGCAGCTGGAATGAAAGGGACTTCATGCTTCTATAAATAGGCAACAACTCAAGAGAGAAAGTGTGGAGAAATTCAGGAAAAACACAGCAGAAGGCAAGAGAGAGAGAGAGAGAGAAAGAGTGAGGAAGAAAGAGAACAATGATGGAAAGGAAAGAACCAAGAGCTAACAACTCTTTTAAACTTGTTCTTCCTTTCCTAGTTCTCATGTAAATTATGTATTTTAATTTCTTTGTTTTGTTTTAAATTCTTAATTATGTCTAGCTAAAATACTTAACTAAGGTTGGATGAAACACCATTATTAAATAAAGTTCTAGTTTTTATCTTCAATTCTCAAATATTGTGGTATTCAATGATTATAATTTTCACTTCACATGATTAATAGATTAATCTTCTTTTCACCACTTCTATCATGTATTGTGACATATAACATGTATTTGTGGTAGTTAAGAGTTTGGATTAATCTATTAATTCATCCTTGGTTTATATTTCTAGTTTACAAATTTCTTTGATATTTTGTTATTCAAATAAACTTTTTCACATAGGATGCTTAGGAAACTTTGATCCTTTGTAGTTAAATAATTTTGTTTACATATTATGCTTAGAATTTGTACTTATGAAGGGAAGGAAAATTTACTTATGATCTAAAATACAAGCTTAATTGATAAATCTTGAGAAAGCAGTAGATTGATTTCTAGATTGCTACTCCATGAGAATTGAAAGATAAATAATTAGGATCTTATGGAATAATGGTGTGGATTCTAATACCTTAATTATTTTTTCTCATAAATTTAAATCTTAATTTCAGTTTATTGTCATTTCCATATTTATTTCATGCTTTATTTAATTTTCTTTATCAACAAACAAATCACCATTTGAATCAACTAGGTTGGCAATGAAATTAACTTGGGTATAATTGGTTTTCTATCTTTACACGCAATCCCTTGGGTACGATCTCGCTCTTACACGCTTATGCTATATTCGATTCGTGCGCTTGCGAGTTTATAAATTTTAAAAGACACCGCTTTTGGTGACAACAATATCCCAGAAATCAAAATAATCAAAGAATTAATCTTAGAAGTTGTGGTGATCATATACCAAACAAAAGTTTGTCCAAACTTCGATTGGGCATGTACTCATAGATCAAGATCATTTCCTTCTCTTCAACGCAGCAACCCAGGAGCCTAACAAGATTGGTGTGTTGGAGCTTGGCTATAAGAATCAACTCATTCATGAACTCTTCATGTCCTTGCCCTGACTTCTTGGACAGCCTTTTTATGGCTACTTCTTGATTTTCTGAAAAATTTCCCTGTAGTGGAAGAAAAATCCAACAAAAAGAGAACCAACTCCTTACCGATCAGCATTACGGGGAAACTTAATTAAGAGAAGTCCAAAAGAAATTATCATGCTTATGGAGAACAATGTACTTGTATTAAGAGCTCAACACTAAAGTGTCACCTTATAAAGAGGGCCAAATCCTCCCTCTCCCAGTTTATTAGCTTCAGTGAAGTTGTTTGTTGCAGCTAAAATTCTCCTTAAAGTGAAGAGTGGTAGTTCTGTATCATTCTTTGCAGCTTCAGCACTCGTACTGCCTTCCGTGCTCTCTGTTTCGTTCTTATTGTTAGAGCATCTTTTGTTTGGAACACAAGAATCTGTGCGTCTGCACATGTGTGTGTATGTGTTTGTGTGAGTGAGAAAGAGAAAGAGAAGTACTACCTTTCATTCCCAAGTACTTCTTCCACAAGAAATAGCCAAAAACTATTGTAATCAATCCCGCTGTTGCTGAGGCTATTCCAATTACAAGGGACTTTTTCGATACACTATGAGAATGACTCTTACTACCTGCCAAGAAAAGAAAAGGAATGATCTATAAAAATGATGGCTCTAAGTAAGTGTCATTTCTGGCCAACTATTGTTGTCTGCTATGATTTCTATTTGACAAATCTATGCACAAAAAAGCAAAAGAAATTCATCAAACTTACCTAGTTGGGAGCCATGAACACGAATATAAACATCTTGCCCTAAGGTTTGATTCTCTACAAGATGCATCAAGTCACCAAACCATGTCAGACATCTTATATTGTTTCCTTGTGTCACATTTGCATAAGCATAAGCTGTGCAAGAGCAGTTCTGAAGGCATTTAGATTCACACTCATTCATACTCTTATTTTCTAACAGAACAGCCTGATCTGGTAGTTTCAACTTCGAAATCTTTGAAAACCCATCTTCCTTATTACACATCAATGCTTTCTCTCGAACACAGCCACCGAGCCAATCCCCCATATCCCATTGTATTTGGAATTTTGACCTAAAACCTGTCAAACACTTGCATGATGATGAGAGGGTTTCATTTTTACCACTGCAGGCACCATATGGACCGCAACGAGCATAAAAATCACATTGATCAAAAGGCTTCCTCCACCATACAAACCATGTTTCACTGTGTTCCAGCCACAGAAGCAGCTCAATCTGCCCAGTTGGATTCAATATGACCCTCAATTTGGTTGAACTATCTGAGACACCATAAGTAAGATAAAACTCATCGTAAGGAAATAAGCAGTTCCATTTGAAGATGGAGCATTTTCACCATCAACATCAAAGGCTGTGTTTGTCTGTTTGCCAATGTACAGATCACTTCTCCAATATGGAGCATTTTCCTTCCAGATAAAAGTCTGGCCAGGCACTTTAGGATCAATGCCTAAGGTAAACTTTCCGGGTTGCGGATCATTAAGTGCTGCCCAAGATGTAAGACCCCTTTGCCGGCCTGTCCTTGTATTCAAGCTAAGCTTCATGCCGGGCAAAAATGTATTGAAGGGATGATCGAAGCTCTGCCACAGAGTATCTTCTCCAAGTCCAAGTTCAAGATTTCCATTATCCATTAGTACACCAGTTGTTGCCTTCATAGCTGAAGCAGGTACTGATATATTAGAAGACCAGATAACTTTTCTAGTCCTATCCTTGATGTCCAACACCACTAGATTCCCATCACCGCTGAGCGTAAAGACACCCGGAGAATCAAGTGGGGATTCTCTGTTAGCAACCCATACTATTGGTGTCTTTGGGATTTTGTTGTACCATATACCAAGGAAGTATTTGGTACAATTTTCAGGACTGAAGAAGCCTAATGCAAAGGTCCCAAGGGAAGAAATCAAGGTCAGGTTTCCGGTGATAGATTTTCCTGGTTCTAAATTGTCTTGGCTGGTACAAATTGGCAAGACAAGAGATAAAAGTAGCAAAGCAAGAGAAAGAAAGAGCCACTCCATTCAGAGTCAGAGAGACAGAGAAAGAAGAAGACTAGTGAAAGTTCACACCATAATTCTGTTTCTTCCATTCAAAATAGGCATCGTGTTTCTCTAAAGCACCTCAATTGCATCAATTGTGAAGTCCAAATTAGTGTATCAATATTAATATAAATTTGTTGGGACAACAGGAGCTGAGGCGGTTACCATTTATCATGTCCAGATGTACTATTTCCCAAGGCACTCAGGTCCAAAGTATGAATGAGATCACCTTCCATTATAGGACAAAAAAAGTCTGACTTCTAGAATGATGCCTCCCTTCTACCACCTAATTTTGGCTAGCTTCTTTGTTCTGGTTGATTTGTACTGGCTGGCTGTTTAGTTTGAAACAGAGAAAATATAACTTTTGGAAACCAATTGACTTGTGCGTTCACATAAGTTACATTAAATTGCTGCAATTTGGAACAGGGCAAATCAGATGAGCCTTGCTTCTTGAACATCAGTGCTTGTACCCAAAAGTTCCAAATATTACAGCACCGACAAAAATTACACTTACAGATTATAAGCAAAGAAACACGAAAAGTGCATCATAAAATTTCATGCTGATGCACTAACTTGACAACAATGATGAAGATAAGAGGCATAAGAACTGCTTTGGCTACCGACCATCTTCTAATGTGACGGTTAACTCATTGTTAGAGAATGTTTCAGGTTTGCTTGAAGAAGAAGCCCTGCTACTTCTAGAAGGGCATCGCCTAACAATAAAGGCGGGTTGTTTAGGTGCTGGAATAGTTGCAGTTTCACTGCCTAGCATGAAAACTACTTGTGACATGGTTGGGCGATCACCGGGATCTTCTTGTACACATAAGAGCCCAACATTGACACATTTTAAGTACTCATCCTTGTTGCAGGTTTGACAAAGTGTCTGGTCCAGCAAATCCAGTGCCTTCTCTTCTTTCCACAAATGCCATGCCTGGTATGAATTTACAAAATGTAAGGTGTAAGGATGAAAAAGATATTAGTTGGGGATGAAACGTTTCAAGCACTCACATAGCCTAGAAGACTCAATGATCTTTCAGGTTGAAAAAATCCTGTGTTCCTTTTCCCACTGATGATCTCAATTACAACTACGCCAAAGCTAAAGACATCAGATTTAACTGAAAATAACCCATCTAATGCATACTCCGGAGACATATAGCCACTGCAATACAAGAATTGTAAATTGAGTCAGTGAATTCATATCTGATTGTTCACTGTTGTCTGGAGGTTATTGATTGAAAATTGAGCTACAAATGATGCTGATTAAAAGGTTAAATACCATATGCTTCAAAAAAACTTACTATGTTCCGACTACTCTACTAGTGTTTGCTGCAGTTTCGTTGCCTCCGAAGATCCTAGCCAAACCAAAGTCAGAGATTTTGGGGTTCATGTCCTCACCTAGAAGAATATTGCTGGTTTTGAGATCTCTATGAATAATCCTTAACCTAGAATCTTGGTGAAGATAAAGAAGCCCCCGAGCAATTCCCAGAATGATATTGAAGCGCATATCCCAGTTCAATAGCATGCATAGTCTTCGGTCTTGCAAGGTATTATTTTCCATCCAAGAGCATTACATGTAAGTTAGTTTCTTTCAATGAATATAGATAGGGTCATATGAATGAAAAACTCTACAAATATAATTAGAGGCTAACCAAATATGAATGAGTCCAAGCTTTTGTTGGCCATATATTCATAGACTAACATCTTTTCATCTCCCTCAACACAATAGCCCAAAAGTCGAACCAGGTTTCGATGTTGGAGTTTGGCAATCAACAGAACCTCATTTTTGAATTCCTCTAATCCTTGTCCTGAACAGCTTGAGAGCCTCTTGACAGCAATTTCTTGTCCTCCTGGAAGCTTACCCTGATAGTACAATCCAAATAAAGTTACATTATTTAGCGGTAACAAGTTAATATTGAACCATGATGTCTACTAAAGGTACATTACCTTGTAAACAGGGCCAAAACCCCCTTGTCCAAGTTTATTTGAATTGGAGAAGTAATCTGTAGCAACCAGTATGCTTTCCAACTCAAAAAAGGGTACATCAAATCCTTCTGTATCATCACCTTTAAATCGGCCTGATTCAATCAAATTTTTAACTTTTCTCTCACTGTCATATAAGTAAAGCGCTGAATTCTTATGAAGGATTTCCCTGCTTCCTGAATTCAAAGACTTAATACTATTAGACCCCAACGATTCATACTAATGAAGCCGCAAATAACTTAATTCATGTGGTGGATATATGACTAGTTACCTTGTCCCTTGACCCTCCTCCTTCTCCATAAATAAGTATAAATGAAGGTACTTGAGAGAAGAGCTAGAACAGCTACACTTATAAAAGTTACTGCAATGATTAGAGCCAAGGTCATCTTTCCTCGTGCACCAGTTTGCCTACTGTAACCAACTTCTGCAAAAATTAGAGAAGAAAAGGCAATCACTATCTTCAGCAATTAAAAATTATAATTTTATATAGTTTACGGTATATTTTTGGAAGACACATAAGTAGTAGACCTGCAAACTTGACTCTAGATTTATAAGAGTTGCATTTGTTCTCATTTGAACAAATTTCATTCGATATCACTGCTCTTAGCAACAGAGTACTAATCATTCTTTATCCATAGCCATAAAAGGGAGCATCATTCATGGCACAGTTTTGCATGCATAGTATAAGTATGGTTACCCTGAGTACAATTCAAAGTCAGGCTATCCCATTTTGAGTTTGTGGTGCAGAGGCACCTCTTCTTCCCCTCTTGAGTAGCATTACAAGTAGAATGGGGCCAGTCCTTGCAGTCTGTGGATGAAGAACAAGGTGGTTCCAATGGTGGATCCCATGAAATTTCAACTTCATCTCCTGCTTTAAATGAAAAATCAGAACTAAAGTTGGCCGGATCAGCATTGCACCTGTTGATCAAATGAAAGGGAGATGTTTGGTTGAGCTGCAGGAAATTTTTGTTTCTACAGTTATCTGCATTTTTGGCTTGGATGACAAACTTTCGTGTATCCGGATCGATGCTTGTGACTTGGTAGGTGCCATCGGGTGCCTCAAAGCTAACCTGGCCCATGGAGATGTTGCACTGAAAACTATAGTATGTAAGATCACCACAATTTGGTCCAGTGCTTAAGGGATAAGGGATCAGGTTTGTACCACAAGTTTCACAATTCCTCGATGTCGATTCTGCAAAAATATAATTACTTGAAATTTAAAAACAGCATTTGGCCAATGTGATTATCTAACAAAGGATGTCGGGTTTTCAGCTTGCCAAGTCCTCATGAATAAGGTGAAAACCAAAATGGGATCCAAGACAGGAAAAGGGTAAACCACATTGCATTGAATAATCATGTTAGTAACTCTCACAGTAGTGGTCGTTGTTGTAAATAAAATAGCATAGGAACCAATTATAACTATTGTGGTTTTTCATAGTTCTTTTGCTTAAGAACCAAATGATGTTTAAATAAGTAAGGGAATCATACCTATATCTGAAACTGCTACACGAACCTGTAGGTTCCGGCCACTGTCATACTCCTCTTGAAGATTGCTGACATCCTGTGACCAAATCCAACATGTAGAACTACTACTTCCATCCCTTCGTGTGATTTCAACCTCCTCATATAAATAAGCTTGGCACTGGCAGTTGTTGAGGCACTCTATTTTGCATTCCATTTCACTTTTGGCATTAAACTGAGAATCCGGGTTTCCCACCTTCATCATCTTTAAACTCAAGAATGTGTCACTCACAGCACCATTGCCACATATCCCTGACTTTCTACTGCATCCAGCTGAATAATCTCCTCCATTCCAATTTTCTGGTGAACTAGGCTTGAAACCGGGCAAACACTTGCAAACCAAACCATTTTCGCTCTTGCAACTACCAAAATTACCACATGCATTATACACACTGCAGCTATCTCTAGGATCTGCCCAGATTAAAGACCAAACCTTCTCAGTATCCCACAACAGATACTGAATTTGGCCTGAAAAACTCATAACCAGTCTTGTAGCATTGTATAATGATGAGGTGAGATATGGCACAGAGTCATTGTGGATTGTGGTAGAGGTGAAATTTGATAGCAAGTAAAGAAATGCAGAAGGCATCTCATCAGAACGAATGAATTTGCCAGCAATTCCGCTTTTCCAGTACCTCATCGATCTTTTCCAGATAACAAAGTGGTTCATTCCCTCTTCATCCTGCTGAAATGTGAAGTTCCCTGTTGCTGGATCGTCAAAACTTTTCCATGAAGCCAATACTAAATTTTCATTCATTTTCATGCCTGGAAGAAATGTATCAGTTGGATTTTCAAAACTCTGCCACAGAATTCTCACTGAATGGTTTCCTTGCTCTTGATTGCTCACAACAAGATTGCCAGTGTCCATGAGCTTCGCTGTCCTGTACATTGATGATGATCTCTCAAGACTTGTGGACCAGTAAGTTTTCCCACTACCATCCAAAACCTTGAGGTTGCCATCTTCTGCCATAGCAAAAACTCCATGAGTATCTGAAAGTGGGTTGTCTCTATTGGCAACCCACACAACAGTTTTCGGATTCGATCCGTAGTACCATATTCCAACATATCTTCTGCTGTCAGAGCTTCCATTAGGGGTAAAGAAACCAAGTTCAAATCTCTCTCCTGATGAAACAATAGTATCACCTTGAGTATCACTAATCAAACTGCTAACTTTCATGGTATCTTTAGCAATGCAACACAGAAGAGAAGTGCATAACAAGAATAAGTACAGAAAGTACATACAGAACATGTGATTTACAGACCAACTAATGATGATTATTTTCCTGATCTTTCTTTTGCTTACCATAATGATAGAAGTATCTAGCTAAAACATTTGTCTTAATCTGGGAGGCATACAGTGGAAACTAATCATCAAGTTAATTACAGAGCCTTTCGGCCAAAATGCCCAGCTGCTGTTTTCCATTCTCAAAAGTACCCCTAGATGGCTACATTTTACCTTTGCAAGCTGTTAGCAACGTGACAAGAAATAATTGGTTGGTTTGAGTGAAATCTGTTGCTACATTAGTTATTTGAAGGTGACATCTTGTTCAATAGTTGAAAGCAGATGTTCTCATTAAAATTGAAATGGAGAAAATGAGTCAGGCAAATCTGTTGTTGAGAGACACATGATTGCAAAAGAAAAATGAGTCAGGCAACACTATCTAAATTCATATGAGTACAAACAGAAAATGACACAGAAGAAGAAAACACCAAAAAAACAATTGGTAGACTATTTTTTATGAACAAAATAATTTTCAACTTAGGTGGCTCCCCTACTCACATAGTCTTAGTTAAAACCCCACATTAAATGCTCTTGGATTCTTTTGTAGATTAATGTACGCCATTGGATGAAAGTAGGCAGCAGCTTCCATGTTAAAGTAATTATCAAAACACAATGTTTCTGCTATAATTGAAAGGGCACTGGTACAGTAAGGGCTCATTTGGTTGCAGGTTTAAGAGTTTGAGAATGGGTTTAAATTGCATTCACATGTCTGATAAGTGCATTTTTTGGAATGTAATTATGGACTCATGGGTAAGAACTTTCCTGGGCTGACCTTAGGAAATTTTTTCCCCGACTTGGGAAAGCATTAAAGCAATTTTTTAAAACTAACTTACGCATGTTATTATTTTTAAATACCACTTTTTATCCTTTAAAAAAATTGTCATAAATTAACCTTTAATAATTAAAAAATTCAAGGGTATTATTGGAAACTTGATAACTTTTCATTCATAATACTACACTAACCAAATATGAGAATGGGAGATAGTTGCATTTCCTAATTCTCATTTCCCAACGTTCCCAAATGCGGAGAATGTTCCCATTTCGTGGAATTAGACATGAAAAATTCAATCCGCGAAGTTCAATCCCTAAACCCTAAATCATAAACCCTCTATTTTCAAGAAGTTCAATCCACAAACCAAACCGGCCTAATATGCAACTTGAGTGGTGTTTAATCAGATCAGATTGAATTATTGGGAAAGCAAGCAGGACAGTCAGGTCAAGGAAGGAGGGTAAGATATTGTTAATCTTGTGTCATCTTTTTTTCTTGTGGCCCCTTGGCCATACTTTTCTTCCTCTTTTTGTGAGGAAGAATTTAAGACATGGGCTACGCGGGTTTCTATATATGAAATAGGAAACAAACATGTGCCCCTTTTTTGTTCTCTCTTGATTATAATATAATATGATGATGGAGACCAGAAGACCGAAAGTCGACCTGCATGAGTTTTATAATGGGTATATGACACACACAAAAAGGCGCAATAGCTTGTGCTTCGTAATCCATCCAAAACCTTAATTTGGGGAAAAGATGGAGAAACTTACCAGAGGGCATGTATTTCCTTATTTGAGGATTCTAACGAAAAACCGAAGTTCGGAATTTGTCAATGACAGCACACAGCACAACCCGTCAGCCACACAAAAACACAACAACCAAAACCTAACCTGAAATATGTGGGAAGCCTTCAAACCATCCGCGCGGGTAGGGAAAACGAACACTAAGACTTTGGATGAAAAAATTAATATACTTAATTATTTGAGTTGCAAACGCTTTGCTCGAATAACTATTAATTGTCTTATGTTTTCCTTATACCAAACCTATCATTGACCACAACAAAACCTGAAATAATAATAATAATAAAGTTTCCAAGTTGATTTCATGATTTTTTTTTTTTAGTCTGCAAAAGAAAATGTACCCAATGAGTCCAAGTTGCATTACAAAGAGGTCAAATATTTGTGTTGGAAATCAAAAAGTTTATTTATTTCCTTTTATATATTGATTGTAATTAATTTAGGAGTAACCTCCAAGTAACCTAATATTCCTTGTAGGGTTTGTAAATCTTTGTATAAAAACTTAGCCTTTTGGCTTTATCAATACAACGGAGAAATATTTTTCACAAACACAATACCAATTTGACATGGTATTAGAGCATCAATTCTATATGTCTCTTTGTTTCTCCATTACAAACTCTAGTTGTCTAACCCATCATGGGCGACGCTAGCAACACCAAATCCTCTCAAACAAAAACCAAAATCCCTCAAACAGAAACCATGGATCACTTTGATCCCTACTTCTTGTAAGCCTCAGATCATCTGGGGCTTCTTATTGTCTCTCAACTTCTCGATGGAGATAACTACAACACATGGCATCGTACCATCACCATTAGCCTTAGTGCCAAAAACAAATTAGGTTCGTTGATGGCACCATCAACGATATGGTGTCGCTGCAACGATATGGTGATGGCTTGGTTGTTGAATGCTCTCACACCAGCCCTTGCTAACAGTGCCATCTATGCCGACACACCTACTGAAGTTTGGAGTGATCTGCAAGATCGATTCTCTCTTGGCAACCTTATTTGTGTTTTTCAGATTCAAAGGACTATGGCCGAACACAAACAAGGGCAACAAACCGTCTGTCAATACTACACCAAATTGAAATCCCTATAGGATGAATTGGGTTCTTATCAATCCGCGCCACACTGCACTTGTGGAGCATTGAAGGAGTTTTGAGCACAACATGATGAAGACCAAGTCATACAATTTTTGATGGGTCTCAATGACTCATACACAGCTATTCGAGGCCAAATTCTATTGATGCAATATGTCCTTTCTATTAAGAAGACTTAGTCCATGATTATGCAAGAAGAACAACAACGTGAGGTGGGAGACCACAACCTATCTGATGTCGCTCATGCCATGAACGTGAGCAACAAGCCATGCAAGCCTCAAGGCTCCTCCTTATCTAGCAACTCCAAACCACAAGACACCACATCTTCAAAGAATACCGCTCCACGGAGCAACTCACGCAAACCTCTCTTTTGCACCTACTGTGAGGGTACCACTCATCTTGTTGACATGTGTTTCTACCTACATGGCTTTCCACCTGGGCACAAATTGCATGACAAAGATGTCAAGCCAACTAATCGCTCAAAAAGACCGTTACCGAAAATCAAACACAAGCCACTACACAACCTGCCGAAGAAGGTCACAATTTCATTGTTGAGGAGTTTGCTCAACTCAAGTCTCTGCTTTGTGATGGTAAACCTTGTGCTAATTTCACAGGTAAAATACCCTATTTTTGTGTCATCACCACCTCATCATCCACCAAGCTTTGGATACTTGACAGTGGAGCCACCGATCACATTGCACCTGCTTCCGAGCTATCTATTACCACTCCTCTCAAAGTTGTTCCGTGACAACCAAGCAGCCTTTCATATTGCCACCAATCCCGCTTACCATGAACGAAAGAAACACATTGAGATTGATTGTCATGTGGTTCAGCAGAAGATTCAAGCTGGACAGATTGCTGCCTTATTTGTTCCATCTGCATCACAAGTAGTAGATTTGTTCACAAAAGACCTTGGAAGTAATGCTATTCACAATCTGTACGCAAGTTGGGCATTCTTGATATCCATGCTCCAACTTGAAAGAGAGTGTTGGAAATCAGAAAGTTTATTTATTTCCTTTTATGTATTGATTGTAATTGATTGTAATTGATTTAGAAATAGCTTCCAAGTAACCTAGTATTCCTTGTAAGGTTTGTAAATCTTTGTATAAATACTTACCCTTTTGACTTTATCAATACAACGGAGAAATATTCTTTACAAACACAATACAAATTTGACAATTTTTTACCAACATAAGCTCAAAAAGTTATCGCGTAGAATCATCAAGCAAAAGATAAATCAATTGATCATCATTACGAAGAAAAAGTTACACTATAAATATAAAAAAAGTAACCTATGATACATGAAATGTCAAAAGTTTACTTAAAAAAGGATAAAAATACTAACTACAGCCTCTAACCATTCGTTCATTATCTACCTTCATCTAGAGTTGTAGTTATTTCAGCAAATGTTTCTGGCTTAGTAGAAGAAGAAGCTGTGCTAGAGTTGCCTCTCCTCAGGAGAAAGGCTGGTTGTTTAGGAGTTGGAGAGATTGCAATTTCATTGTCAAGCATGGTAAGAACATTTGACATGGTGGGACGATCAACAGGGTCTTCTTGTACGCATAAGAGCCCAACATTGACACACTTGATGAATTGACTTTTGTTGCAACTTTCATCCAACGTCTTGTCCATTAGTTCTAATCCCTTGTTTTCTGTCCACAGTCTCCATGCCTGAGAAAATGTTTAAATTTCAATATGGTGTAAAGTATAAAATGGGGATGAAGAAAATAAATGGGCATGAAAGATTCATTCAACAGACTTACATAATTTATGAGGCTGAAAGTTTGGTTGGATTGATAAAATCCTGTGTTCTTTTTTCCACTGATTATCTCAAGAATGTAATAAAACAAGGTCATCACACCCTAAGTGGGTGAGTGGAAAATATAATGATTATGCACTAATCCTTGTTTTATGGCACTACACAAATTAAGGCACTTAGCCTTGTTTTATGGCACTACACAAATTAAGGCACTTAGCCTTGTTTTATGGCACTACACTAATCCTTGTTTTAAGGCACTAAACCTTGTTTTAGTGCACCACCAACCTAAGCACTAGTGCATGTTTTATGCTCTCTTGAGATGAGCTAAAACAACTCCTATAAATAGATGGAGTGTGTGCAAGTAAAAAGATGATGAGAAGCATTAGTGTATACTCTCTAAGTTGGTGTGTGTGAGACAAGAAGTGTGAGTGCATATCAAAGAGTTGTAGTGAGTTTTACACCCACAAAGAGAGAAACCTCATATCTCCCTAAACACTCTCCTTTAGGCAATTCACCAAGAGCCTTGGTCTTGGGTACGTGGAATCAATGGAGTAACTTTCATAGCCAATCCAACGACCTTGGAGACGAAGAACGTGTAGAATCTTGTTGGCGTGTTCGTGACGTGGAAGCATCACGGTGGGCTAGTAATTGCAAGCGGTTTTTCACTTGGAATCTTCCGCAAGGTATGTAGTACCTTATTCCGAATATATATTAACGATTATTAACAGTGGTATCAGAGCTTGTATGCTTGCTTTTCGCCATGTTGATTGATGCATGAGAATATGTTTTTTCTTCCGCAAGAACCACCATGAAAGCATGAACCAAGAAACTTCGTTTTTTGTTCGATTGTTTTTTGATGTTTTCTTTCCATGAAGTATGTTCCTCTATGTGATGAGAACTTACCTTTAAATTTTCGTACTTTTTAAAGGAGTGGTTTAGGAGAAAAACTAAAACCAAAGAGCATGAAAAACGGTTTGTTTTCGAGTTTTTGAGAGCACGTTTGTATGCTGTTAAATTATTTTTCTATGCTGTTTCTTTGCCTTAGCATATTCTCTGTTGCATGAGCTTTCCAATGATATATTGTATGCGTCATTTGGATGCATAACGAAGGAGATAGAGGTCTCCAAAGATGGCCAAATGATAATGAAAATCTGGAAATTTCAGCAAGATGAATAGTGTTCTTCGTGAACAGTGTTCTTTGTGAACACATCCTCTTTGAAGGCGCGTGAGAGCACGTATGTCCTTTGTAGAGCTTCATCTTAGACAAATGGAATCCAATTGTGGACTCCTCCCGTCTATTTTCTAAAAATCATTTCGCTAAGTATCACTTGGAATAAATGAATAATTGTTTGTTTATGAAGTTGCAACATAATGACATGTCATTTAGAAACTAAATATGTTATTAAGTTGTTCATATTTAGCATGCCAAATATGGACTTAAGATTGGTTGAGTTAATTTATGGGTCATACTAGTGGAATTGACTACCCAAAAATGTGTGATGTCTAGGCAAGTTATTTAGGAAACACCTTTGGTGTTTAAGAGGAAATGGTATTTAAGCGAGTTCATCTCCACCACTACTCCCGCAACTTACCTGGTCACATTTTTTCGGTGGACTTTCATTGGTTAACCTATTAAATGGATTCCCAATTTTAGATCTATGAGAGGCCCATGCGCTTTTATGAGACTGCGCAAACATTTGTTTGGTTGGAAACTTTGTGTTTTCTAAGTAGAAATTTGTTTAAAAGTAATTGAAAATGTTTATTTAGACTTGCTTTTTTGGGTGATGATTATAAGCATAGCAAATTTTCGAGTCCAAATTTGTAAGGAAGGATAATTCTTTTCAAGTTATTTTTGAAACAAATAGAAATGTGCAAAACGCTAATACTAAAGTCAATCCTTGTGTTTTATAGATAATGGCCACCAAAAATGTTGTTGCTGACCTAAATAAGGGAGACAAACTTGAGGGTACCAACTATGATATTTGGCATAGGAAAATTCAATATCTCTTGAATGAGCAGGAGTTATTGGAAACATTAACCAATTCAATGATCGAACCTGAGGTTGGGCAAACGGCCCAACATCGCCGTGATCTTGAAGCTTATCAGACTTGGTTCAAAAAGGATCGTTGTGCGCGCTTTACTATGCTAAGCAGCATGCACAATGATCTTATTGGGGGATATGAGAGCTACCCTACTGCCAAGGCTTTATGGAATCAACTAAAGTTTGATTTTGGTGGTACGTCCACCACTCGACTTAGAAGCTTGGTTCTAAAGTTTGAGGTATACCGCAAAAATCCTAAGCACACGATTCATGAGCACTTAAGGGTGCTTTCTAGCATGATACGTGACTTAAAGGCTGCTGGAAATACCCTCACTGATGAGCAGCAAGTGCAGGCAGTCATCAGATCCCTCCCAGATTCATGGAGCTCCATGAAACAAATCATGACACATAATGAGAATATCAAGAATTTTTCTGATATTTCTCGTCATGTTGAGCTAGAATTCGGAGCGCCAAGAGGCGACCAATGCTACCTGCCCTTTTCGCCCAGGGTGGCACGTCTAAGACTAAAGGGTCTAAGCGTAAAGTAAAAGGAAAGACATATAAGCAGGATGGGGCAAACAGACTTGCACCAAAGGATGACAACAAAACCAAGCGCCGTAGGGGCAAGCGTGGTGGGAAGAAAGACTTGTCCAAAGTCAAATGCTATAACTGTGATAAGAAGGGTCACTTCGCTCGTGATTGTACTGAGCCGAAGAAGGTATCTTTCTTAACTAAACCTTCCCACATATATGTATGTGAACATGTTTTAGTTGCTAATACGTCCTCTGGGTGGATTGTAGATACGGGAGCAACCAAACATGTGACTCGAGATCGAGAAGGTTTTTTGGATTATCGACGAATTCCAAAGGGCACCTCTGTGTGTTCATGGGTGATGGAAGCCGTATAGAAGCTTTGGGAGTTGGTTCATATCAACTTCAAATGCGCAATGGGCGCACATTGCTCCTCAATAATGTGCTCTACGTTCCTGGAATTCAGCATAATCTATTTTCAGTTTTAGAGTGTTTGCGTGATGGATATTGTTTTAAGTTTTCTTCTTTTGGTTTGGATGTGTTATTGGATGGTACAATTGTTGGTCATGGTTTTTTAAGGAATAACTTCTTTTATTTGGATTTGAATGATTCCGATTACTCATCTTCTTATATAGCTTATGCTGATGTACATGTTGATTCTGCAACTTGGCATGCTAGACTAGGACATATAGGACGTGATAGGATGACAAGGTTAGCTAGAGAAGGTCTTTTAGGCTCACTCGCTAAAGTTGACCTACCTATATGCGAATGTTGTCTAGCTGGTAAAGCTATAAGAAAGCCTTTTGGTAAGGCTAAGAGAGCTACTCAACCGCTAGAGTTAGTTCACTCGGACATTTGTGGACCTATGAGTGTGAAGGCACGTCATGGCGCCTCTTATTTTCTCACATTTATTGATGATTACACGCGATATGGTTATGTCTATCTGATCGCTCACCGCTATGAAGCCTTGGATTGTTTCAAGCATTTTATAGCTGAGGTTGAGAATCAGACAGAGAAGAGTTTAAAGGCTCTTCGCACAGACCGCGGACGCGAGTACTTATCTGACAGTTTAAAGAACTATGTGAAAATAAGGGGATACGCAGACAACTCCTGTTCCTTATACACCGCAACAAAATGGTGTTGCGGAAAGAAGGAATAGAACTTTATTAGACATGGTTAGGTCTATGATGGCGCAAGCTAATCTCCCAATTTCGTTTTGGGGAGATGCAATATTAACTGCTGCCTACATTCTTAACCGAGTGCCTTCCCAATCAGTCACTTCAACCCCTTACGAATTATGGAAAGGCGAAAAGCCCAATTTGGGGCATTTGCGCCCTTGGGGATCAGCTGGTTTTGTTCATAATACTTTTCACAAGCATGGAAAGCTTGGCCCTCGAGGTAAAAAACATATCTTCATAAGGTATTGCGAGCACTCGAAAGGCTATGTGATGTATGGTGAACATGCTGAATGGAGGAATGACTGAAATAGATTCCCGAAATGTGAATTTCATAGAGAATGATTTTCCTAGCATTGGTGATGCCCAAAAGAATCTTGACCTCCATGAGTTGGAAGGAAGTGAAGATATTTCACAATCTTTAAGCGAGGATGGGGAATTGACTCCTAATCCAGGAATCGCTAAAGAAAGTGACAATGATCTGCAACCTAGTGGGAGTATACCAAAGGATGGTACACCGCTAGAAAACTCAAGATTTAATGGTGCGCAAGAGCAAACGAGGAAATATTCCCCGTCGATTTTTTGAAATTGAAGGGGAAACCTTCTTGTGTACTCCAATAGATGAAGAAGAGCCTGCTCCTTATAAGGAAGCGCTATCATCTGGAGCTGGAAAATAGTGGATGACTGCTATGCAAGATGAGATAAGCTCAATGGACAAAAACAAGGTCTGGGAGTTAGTTGACCTTCCGCCTGGGCGCAAGACCGTTGGAAACAAATGGGTCTTGAAAATCAAACGCAAAGCGGACGGTTCAATTGACAAGTACAAGGCACGTCTTGTGGCGAAAGGCTATACTCAACGAGAGGGTATAGACTATGATGATACTTTCTCCCCAGTGGTGAGATTTGCATCTATTCGCCTAATCCTAGCTATTGTCGCACAAAAGGATTTGAACCTTTTCCAAATGGATGTTAAGACTGCATTTCTCAATGGAGATCTAGACGAAGAGATCTATATGGATCAACCAATGGGTTTTGAGGTCAAAGGACAAGAGCGCAAAGTTTGCCGTCTCAAACGTTCTATTTATGGCCTCAAACAAGCGTCTAGACAGTGGAACATTAGATTTCATACCTCAATCATCTCCTTTGGTTTTGAGATGGTTGAAGAAGACCACTGTGTGTATCTAAAACGATCCAAGGAAAATGTTCAGATTCTTTCATTATATGTTGATGACATTCTCATAGCAGGAAATGACATGGATTCCATTGTCGCCACTAAGAAGTGGTTGTCCGCAAAGTTTGAAATGAAGGACATGGGTGAGGCAAATTATGTGCTAGGAGTGAAAATCATAAGAGACCGTTCAAAAGGACTTCTCAGTTTGTCTCAAGAGACTTACATTAAGAAGATACTTGAACGTTTTCGTATGCATCACTCCAAACCCATAGACACACCAATGGAAAAAGGATGTGTCCTAACCCTTGACCAATGTCCTAAAAATGATGAGGAAAGAAACCAAATGACTAAAGTTCCTTATGCATCTGCGATAGGAAGTCTAATGTACGCTATGTTGTGTACACGGCCAGACATCTGCCATGCAGTTGGTATGGTGAGCCGTTATCAAAGTAATCCTGGACCTGCTCATTGGAAAGCAGGAAAGAGAATTTTTCGATATCTGCAAGGTACCGCTGATCTTGTCTTATGCTACCATGGTGGCGATTTGAGACTTAGAGGTTACAGCGATGCAGATTGGGCCAATGACAGAGATGAACGCAAATCCACCTCTGGTTATGCTTTTATACTTGGAGGTGGAGCTATCTCTTGGTGTAGCAAGAAACAGTCTTGCATAGCCCTATCCACCATGGAGTCGGAATATGTTGCTTGCTCAGCGCAGGTTAGGAAGCTGTTTGGTTAAGAAGATTCTTGCAACGACTAAACTATACAGCCAAAACCTGTGAGGCAGGACTTGTTTACTCAGATAGTACATCTGCTTTGGCATATGTAAAGGATCCGAAATACCATGGAAAATCCAAACACATAGATGTCAGATATCACTATATCGGAGAGGGTAGCACAAGGAGAGGTTATATTAAAGCATATCTCAAGTGGCAATATGGTTGCTGATCCTCTCACTAAACCCATTGCTAGAGATGTGTTCCTTTCTCATATTAGGAGTATGGGACTACGAAGGTTTTAATATACCTATTTTGTAATTGACTTTATTATTAATGCAATGTTAATCGTTTTTTCCATGGTACTTGTTTTAGAATGATTGATATGATTTTTGCACAAAGATTTGTCACCAGGCTTGAGTCAGCCCACTCACATGGGAGATTCACCTTGGCGCTGAGATAGCGAGCAAGATGAGACATTTGTGTTATGTTCTAAAATGCTTAGACAACATATTATGACATATATGTATATCTGCGCCTAAGTAGGCAGCAAGATAAAACACTTCTCTAAATGTCGCCTTAGTTGGAGCTAAGATGAGACCTTGAAAAAGAAAAGAGGTCGATCATAGAAAATTGCCATAAAATCTATGAAGCCTGTATTGAGCCGAATGTGAGAATCCAGACAGGCGCCGAGAGGGTGACTGAGACTAGAACTCAAGTTAGACATTTGTGTAATGTCTAGACTAAGATTCGTATGACGTATGTCCAATTCTTGGACAAGTGACATGCTCGTTTTATGAGAATACGTTATAGCATACATTTCATACTGTATGTGCTAGATGCGATCGACAGTGGGAGTGATGAATGAATCCCTGCTTCATCACTATGTGAGCCACTTGGATCATTAATTCAGATCCTAAAAAAATGTACCCTTAGTTGACTTTAGCCTATGTCATGAAGAGGATGCTTGATGTTGCTACTTTAGCTTGTTTTCCTAGGATCAATTATAAGGTCTCAAGGGGCATGTCTAAGAAAGAGTTAAGTCTAGTTGGATTGATATGAGCGCTTAAGGAAGACTGTTAGACAATACACCATGTTTTTGTGACTCATAGCTGGCCGACGTCTATGTCATATTTGTTGTTGACATGTCATGAGTACAAAACATATTTGGGGTGTAGCACTGCTTTTATGAGGGGTTAAGAGTGCTGATACCGGTGTAGTCTGAATAAGTCTGGGGTATGTACGAGATGATTTCAAATGATGCACTTTTATTAGTTTGGTGATGACTTAATAAAATGTGCTCTTGTAGCTGTACGTTTTTTCTCGCAAGGTCGCACGACCCATTTCCTGTATGAGAAGAAGAGTATACAAGAGGTTTAAGATGATTATGAGGTTATCACACCCTATGTGGGTGAGTGGGAGATGTAATAAAACAAGGTCATCACACCCTAAGTGGGTGAGTGGAAAATATAATGATTATGCACTAATCCTTGTTTTATGGCACTACACAAATTAAGGCACTTAGCCTTGTTTTATGGCACTACACAAATTAAGGCACTTAGCCTTGTTTTATGGCACTACACTAATCCTTGTTTTAAGGCACTAAACCTTGTTTTAGTGCACCACCAACCTAAGCACTAGTGCATGTTTTATGCTCTCTTGAGATGAGCTAAAACAACTCCTATAAATAGATGGAGTGTGTGCAAGTAAAAAGATGATGAGAAGCATTAGTGTATACTCTCTAAGTTGGTGTGTGTGAGACAAGAAGTGTGAGTGCATATCAAAGAGTTGTAGTGAGTTTTACACCCACAAAGAGAGAAACCTCATATCTCCCTAAACACTCTCCTTTAGGCAATTCACCAAGAGCCTTGGTCTTGGGTACGTGGAATCAATGAAGTAACTTTCATAGCCAATCCAACGACCTTGGAGACGAAGAACGTGTAGAATCTTGTTGGCGTGTTCGTGACGTGGAAGCATCACGGTGGGCTAGTAATTGCAAGCGGTTTTTCACTTGGAATCTTCCGCAAGGTATGTAGTACCTTATTCCGAATATATATTAACGATTATTAACAAAGAAGAACCACACCGAAGCTATACACATCTGATTTCACTGAGAAAGTTCCATCTAATGCATACTCTGGAGACATGTAACCACTGCATCACAAATTATAATAACAGTATGTAAAATATGCAGGCACCAAAGCACTTCCCTGTAAAAGGGTCAACGAATTGAAATTTCAAATTTGTGCTACAATGTATGAAATATCCACCCTGAAATTTAAACCGTCCACACGGAACTTACTAAGTTCCAACTACTGTGTTTGTGTTCGACTCAATTTCTTTGCCTCCAACAATCCTCGCCAAGCCAAGGTCAGATATTTTGGGGTTCATCTCCTCATCTAAGAGAATGTTGCTGGTTTTCAAATCTCTGTGAATGATCCTCAATCTAGAATCTTGATGAAGATAAAGAAGTCCTCGAACGATTCCCAAAATGATGTTAAAGCGCATCTCCCAATTAAGAACCATGCTTTTTGTATGATCTGGCAAACTTTGCATTTTCCGTTAGAGAAACTTGGGAGACCTGTAGATCAAGAAACCATATATGATGCAGTAAAAAAAAAAACTGAAATGAGGACTAGGAACAAACCAAATATAAAGATGTCTAAGCTTTTGTTAGGCATGTACTCATAGAGTAAAATCTTTTCTTCTCCTTTAATGCAATATCCTTTAAGCCTAACAAGGTTTCGGTGTTGAAGTTTGGCAATCAGCACCACCTCATTCTTAAATTCCTGTAAGCCTTGTCCTGAAGCCCTTGATAACCTCTTTACCGCGATCTCTTGATCTCCAAGAAACTTTCCCTGGACAAAAAAAAAAATCCCCACTCACATGAATTTACAACTAACCAGAATACGTGAACATTAATGATAAACAATTTTCGAGGGACAATAACACAACTCATAAGTGTTGCTAAGGTGGCTCAATTGCAATGAAATGGAAAACAAGTATTCCTCCATTACCTTGTAAACAGGGCCATAGCCCCCTTGTCCAAGCTTGTTTGCATCTGAGAAATTATCTGTAGCGTCTAGTATGCTTTGCAAATCGAAAAAGGGTACATCTATACATTTCTCATCTTCTTCCTTGAACTCACCTGTGTCTATCAACTCTTGGACTCGCCTTTCACTATTAAGTTGTGCTCGATTTATATTATCTAAGACATGAAATTGAAGAATATTATTCTCATGCTGTCATTCAATAGGACCAATCCTGCAGATGTTCATGCATAGAGTGCATATACTAAAGTAGTTACCTTGTCTCTTGGTTATCTTTCTTCTCCATATATAAACAGAAACGATGCATGCAAGAAAAATTCCGCTTGTAACAACTGCCACAACTATCGGTATCTTGGAGACACTGGCACTTTGCTTCTTGGTTGTTCTTCTATTTGCGGTTTTGGTGTCTGTTGAAGATTACCTTCTATAAGAAAGCAAGAGGAAATTCTACATGTGAATTATCATCATGTAATTAGATTATTGAAGTGAACAATCTAAAACGATATGATGCATTTATAATGAGCCAATTAAATGATTGGATTTATCAGTCAAATTCTACTTAGTTTCAGTTATTTCTATGATTTCTACTCAGACGGACAAGCATTTGTCTCAACATAAATTGATTTGCAGTAAGAGGTTCATGCATCAGCGCAATTTTATGCCTAGCCTAACATGGCATTCTCACCTTGAGTACAATTTAAGTTAAAGCCACTCCATTGATAATTGGCATTGCAAAGGCATCTTTTCTTTCTATCTCTTGCTGGACTGCAAGTTGAATGTGGCCAACCCTTGCAGTCTGCAAATGTTGTAGAGGTTGGTTCCAACGGCAGCTCCCAAGCTAACTCTATTGCATTAGTACCTCCGGATAAAACTTGAGAACTAAAATCTCCCAGGTGAACATAGCACCATTTGGTCACACTGAATGGAAATGGAGGGTTCAACTGCTGACTTTGGACTCTGTTTATATCACAATAATCCACATTTTCGGTTTGGATGACGAATCTTTGTGCACTTCGGTTGACACTAATAACTCTAAATAAGGTGCCATACGGTCCCACGAAGCTAACATGGCCTGTGATGGTGTTGCAATTGAAACTGGAGTACATGGGGTCACCGCAATCAGGTCTAGTGCTCAGGGGATAAGGAATGATGGTTGTGCCAAAAGGCTTGCAGTCTCTTACAGTTGATTCTGCACAAGATGTAATTTCTTAACTGTCATAAACGAACTAATAAATTAGCATTAACCTCATGCTTCTGCAATCATGCTCACATGTAAAAGCTTAACATAGAATACTTCTAGTATATAACAATGACCGTTTAGTTGTGTATGTGTGTATAGTTTGTTATTCCTACGCACGTATGACATCCCTCAACATTATTGATTGTAGTTAATTTCATCATAACTGAGGTGCTTTAAACTCTCACTCTCGTACATCTATTTTCAACTGTAAAGTAGTTTGGTGAAGCAAACCAACAACTGCATATATTCCATCATAATCCCAAATTAAACAGAGAAATGTAATACCTAAACCAGACAAGGCAACTCGAACAGAGAGGTTGTGGCCATCAACTTTTCCAGTAAAAAATCGAATTTTTTAAGATAACAAACTGGTCTCCTTCTTGATCTAGTTTGAAGGTGAAGTTCCCGATTCTTGGGTCGTCTTGGTCTCTCCTTGAAGTCAATTCTAAGCTTCGATTCATCACCATCCCAAGAATGAATGTATCAGTTGGTTTTCGAAAGCTCTGCCACAAAATATTATTCACTGCCAATGGATCATGATCACCATCCCTTAACAACACCAGATTCCCAGAATCCATAAGCCTCACCATCAAATTTAAAGACTTGGATGTTTCAAGGCGTGTTGACCAATAAGACTTTACACTAGTATTATCCAAAACTTGGAGGTTACCATCTTTGATTGCAAAAACTCCAATACTCGTTGAGTTGACAGCAACTGGTTGGTCTTCTCTCTTAGCAACCCAAACAACTGTCCTTGGACTCATATTGTGATACCAAATGCCAACATATCTTCTATCAAGGCCAGAGCTTTGTGCAGATGAAGGGGTAAAAAACCCCAATTCAAATTTTCCTCCAGCTGAAACAAGAGTTTCTGATCGAACACCGTCTCTAATTGGAGTGTCATATGTGAGTGTGTCGCTAGCAGAACAAACCGGGTGCGTAGAGTATAACAAGAGTAACAATGCAAACCATGTAATGGTGCAATTTGTTCCTGCAATCCTCCTTCTTCTTCTGCAAACCATCATGAAATTTGAGTGTTAGAAAAATGGCCTGGTGATCTTCACCATTAGCCCTAAGCTACAAGTACATTATCTCCTGCTCCTAAAAAATACATCTCTTTTTCAGACTGCAAATTCTGTCCCACAAGCCATTTTCGTGGTTCAATTTATCAACATGCAATTTAACTAATTACATCAATACACAAGGTACTCTACACTAGGTAGTGGCTGCGTTATGGACTCAACTGAATGATTGAAAAAATGTAGCCCACTACTTATCTCTTCTTTTTTCATGTGCCCACTACTTTTATTGTTTCTTTGCCTCTTGTTTTGTTATGTGGAAAATTTCTTGTCGAACATTTCTATCTTCTTCTTCTTTAATTCCTGGTCACTTATTTTCTTACGTTACTTTCTTCTTCTTCTTCTTTAGTGCAACCAATTAAAAGAGGGGTCAAGTTAAAGCTGCTATCAGTTTTGTTTTTTTGGTATTGAATGATTGTGGGACGGGCATCACCTATGCATGAGCAAACGCTGCTGTCCACATTCTTTTCTTTTCCAAAAGCCTTCACGTTTTTTTGGCTCGTTTTGGCCCACCACTGTTGCGTTGTCACAGCGAAGCCACATTTAGCCCACTCCATAGAGGTACTTATCAAAGATGAAGAATGCACATTGATACAGCAAATTCTATTGCCTTCTCTTTTCTCTCTATAATTTCCCACTAGTTTTATAACACGTTATTATCACGATGTTGTTTTTGGTATTATTTCTTTATTTGAATTTTCTTTTCTGTCTAAGCTAGAGTCATCATATGGTATAGAGTTCTCTTTGTACTCACCATCAGACTTCACCATGCTCCTTTTTTTTTGTTTTGTTTTTTTTTTTTAAAGTTTCTTAATCTTAGGCATGAATGCCATGTTTGATATTTTTCTTTTGGTTGCATGTTTGCTTTATATTTTCATCTCTCATCTTATTGAGCTCTGGTGCTTTAATCATTCTGAGATGATATGCTTTACACAATACTGGCATATGCCTTATTTCTTCGTTAATATTTATGGCATTTTGTAGGTTACATGACTTTCATTGCTATTTCATATTTTCATACAATTCTAACCTTATCATGGTTTAGTTTATTTCTTTCTTTCTTCAAGCATGATTTTAATTAATTATTATATCTTAAGATGAGTTTGTATTATACAAGAGATTAGGGCCTAAAGTTCCTCGATCCTCATGAAATCATGTGTTCTTTTTTCCACTGATTATTTCTAGAAGAACTACACCGAAGCTAAACACATCTTATTTCACTGAGAAAGTTCCATCTAATGCATACTCCAGAGACATGTAACTAGAGGTGTCAAATGGGTCTTGCCATGCCGGCCGGGCCCATTTAAATTTGTGCCACTAAGTTATTCGTGTCGGGCCATGCCGTGCTATTTAATTAACTGGGTCATACCATATTGGCCCATTTATTAAAATCATTTTTCTCAGCCCGGCCCAAAGTCCAAGTCCACATTAGGCCTTGCCATGCTCGTAATTAGGTCATGCCCATAATCGGGCCCAAGTACCCATTTAACTTAATTATTTGTTAAGAATGGTAGACTATTTTTTCTATGAACACAATAATTCAGTGTTGTTGATGCCAAAAAGTGGTTCCCTGACTTAAAGGGTCAACTTAGTATTTTGAGTGCCTTCGGTATCCTTGATCCTCGGGAGGGAGCGTAATCTGGATTCTGAGCAAACGCTCGGTAGGACCTAAGGCACCGGTGTGGTACCGGCCGAAGGCTCTCCGATGCTTAAATAAGTTCGGATTTAGAAAGTTCAACTGACAGATCAATAGGCTTGTATGTCGTACGTTCTGCTTACCTCTCTTTTGGGTAGTTGGCCTCTTTTATAGACCTTGGGAGGCGTGCAATTAGTTGATTATGTCGATGTGGGACTGTGGACGTCGCTAGGGAGCATGCCACGTGTCCTATGAGAAGGCGTTGCCCTAAGTGGTGCGATCAGTAGGAAGAGGTGCCTTCGGCACCTCTGACCAGGCTCGATTTGTTCCACGTGTCTTGCTCTTATAGGCTGCTTATTTAGGGTGTAAACAGGAGTCCCCAAAGTTCTTGAGCGAGATTTCTCGGTCGGGGACTTGATTGGTGTCTGGCATCCGCAAGGCAGCCCTACCGTTCGGTAGCTTGTCCAGGGGACGCGCTGGGGCCATGTCTTGGTGCCGATCCGGTCAGGGAAGCGTTCTGGGAACTCAAGGGTCGCCACCTCGAGGGTTACCGTTCGGCAGTGCGCGACGCCTTGACGGGTTCCGAGAATGCTTGCCGGTCGTCAGCGAACTTGGACAAATTCGATTTTTACTCTGGCGATCCATGCTCAGGGACAGTGATGGGACGGAGCGACCCTTCGTCTTCTGTACCTAGCGTGCTGCCAGGAGAGCCCGCTCCATGCGTGACACGTGGCGTGTCAAGTCATGCGGAGAGGCGCAATTAATGCGTCGTTTGGCTTCTCGAGACGTACCGTTGCAATCTTCGCCTTATATAGCAGTGATCTCCGAGGCGGAAATCACTTTGCGTTTGTGAGTGAGGTGAGAGCTCTGCCCAGGCGATTTCCGGCGCGACCAAACTGCAACCAAGGCGATTTTCGGCAAGTGTATCTGCAACCAAGGCGATTTCCGCGATACCATTCGGAAAGCGAAGTGACGTTCACTCTTGGACTTCAATTCTCACAAGGTACCGTTCGGTAATCTCTTATTTCCTTTCCTTTTGTTATGCGTACGTCCTTCCTTGGTCTGAACTAGACTATAACTTTTAAAAGTGGGGTGTAGTTCGGTAGTCTAGTTGCCATAGGTAAAGACGTAGGCAACAGGAGGATAATTTTTTGCATGGCCCTTAGTTTCCTTCCGTCGTTTTTGTAGATGTCTCATAGCGAGTCGGGATACGAGAGCGAGCCCAATGCTTTCCAGAATGAGTCCCCAGATAGGGGAGAAGATACCTGAGGGTGAGGAGTCGGCCCAGGGTACCGACAGTGGTAGTGATTCTGAAGTTGAAGTGGTTGGCGAGAGGTTTACTCCTGCGCCTACTCACGGGATCGGTAAGGGGCTCATGACTAGTCAGCCCATGCCGTTGGCGGTTGTATATAGCGACGGTCGGCAGGTTGGGTTAGGCATGCATCCCAAGCCTGAGGTGGAGGATGTTAGGATGCCAGAGGCGTCTTCCAGTCACATTCCGAGGCTTCCACTTCTGGTCGTGGAGAGCCTCCCGAGCCGAGTCCTAGGCCGAAGGTGACGATAGTGAGCAGCGGGAATCCTAGGATACCGAAGGGGTGGCGAGAGAGCAGCTGTTCGACGTAGACTACCTGCCGCCCAATAAGCTGACTTACCGAGAGCTGCAAAAGATCAGGGCGGAATACAAGATTCCCCATTCGGTAGGGATGAGGATCCCAGGCCCTATCGAATCTCTGAGCAGGCCTAAGGACGGCGAGGTCGCCTTCTTCACTGATGTCCTTCAGCAAGGCGTCAGGCTACCGTTGCAGCCTCTAGTTCAAAGGATCCTGGCTCAGATTGGGTATGCCCTTGGGCAGTACAATCCGAACTTCTGGGCCGTCCTGATGGGGGTCGTGACGGCATTTGGACTTGCCGAAGAGGAGGGGCCTTCCTACGAGCAGTTTTCCCATCTGTACAGTATCACCAAGTCCAAGAGTACATATCATGGTGGCTAGGTTCAGGCGAACTGCCTCAGAGCTTCGGAAAGGGGCCATTTTTTGAATGTCGTGCCGACTTCTCAGAAGTCCTGGAGGAATCGGCGGGTGTTACTCTCCGGTGATTGGGAATCGCCATCGGGAGTTCCCGTTCGCTTCCATATCCCTACTACCTTCCAGATTGCCGGTAGGTTGCTGCCATACAGATTGGTAGGGTTTTATGGTGTTTGCACTAATCTGTTTTGTTATTTTCGCAGGCAAACTGAAAACAGCCCACGGCAACTCAGCAAGAGCTTCGGTAGATAGACAAAGTGAGGTTGAAGGTTCCTGCCGTTGACAAGGAATACCCACAGTTCCTCTTCACTAAGAACCTCGTCAAGGCTCGTCTTGCTAGTTGTTCGGTTCATTTTTACACATGATTTTTCATGTTATTCACCTTTTATTTTGAGTTAGTTCTTGACATTTTATAGCTTTTTACTTCCTTTTTGTGTTTTCTTAGATTTTACCTTGGTTAGTATGAAAATGAGCTAAAAGTGCATTATTTGTTATAAATTCTGTTTTTGTTCATTTTCGTAGGTCAACTTCTTGGCCTTGGATCAGTATGCTCCGGTGCTCGGATGGGGTCATGATCTTCATGAGACTTGTTCCAATGGATGTTAACTACAACATATCCAAATTTGAGCTCCATTGGACAAGTATTGCCCATCCAACCAATCCAGCATGTTACCACAGCTTTGGAAATCCGAATTTGGCCAGCTTTTACCTCCTTTGTGTCATCTTGATTTTCTTGTTACCATAACTCTTGGTAACAAGAAATTACCTTTGTAAATGAGATATTTTCTGAATCAATTGGCATCTTTGTGAAGATAAGGTTTCATCATTTGCAAGGGGACAAGAAGATAATGAGTGAAGACTTTAGCAATACAATAATAAAAGTAAAAGCTAGAAAGGAGGAGAGAGGGAAGCAAAGTCAATTGCAATCTGAAGTGGGAGAGGTTTTGAACGTGGGAAATTAATTTCATTCTATCATTCTACACATTGGGAGCAGATTTTGGAGAGCTTGGAGCTAGGAGGAAGCCAAGGTGCAGCCAAGCAAAGTGGAGAAGAAGACTTCCACCATTGATGACCTTGAAGCTTTCATCATTTTCTCAAAATCTGTAAACTCTTTCTAATTTTATTTTGAGTTTGTATTTGGAATAAGTATGAGCAACTAAACTCCATAGCTAGGGCTTAGGTTGAAGCCCTAAACATGATTACCCTATTGTTTTGATACTTGAGTGTATGAATTTCTGGATATTGTTGATGAATTCAAATTCACCAAATTAATCTATCCTTGATGTGTGTTCTTCTTTGATTGATCATCTTTGAAAGCATGCTTCTTGAGATTGTTGGGGTTATGTGTATCTTCATGTTATCCTAAGCAATAAATGGATGAAGTAAGAATCATCCATGTGAATTGGTTTCTTGAATACCTAATGTAAACACCATGCTATTAGGATTCTTGTGATGTTCATATTCTCTTTGAACTTAATGGGTTTTTCTTGTAATTGAATCAAAGTACTAAGCACACCTAGATTCGATTATAGGGAAGGCACAAGTATTGTAGCACTCGTACTGCACTTTACGTATATTAGAGAGAATCAATGCGTCTTGAGTCACTCGTCCTGGTCTTGATTGCGAACATCTTCATCAACACGTTTAGAGTTCATCACTTGAGTATTCATGAACATAGGTAGAATTGTTTATGGTGGATTCCGAAACCCAGTGTTTGTTACATTTTAATTTCACATCTTGATAATTCATCTCTGCCATTCTCATTTAAATTCGAAGTCCATTCACTTTCATGCAATAGAAATAGGTCACTTGAAACAAATCAAACCCCCCCCCCCCCAAAATGTGTGTGTGAGTTGTGTTCGACACGTTATGTGTCTTTATTACTGAATTTTATTTGTTTCCGTAATTGTTTTCTACTTTTGGTCCGCGATGTATTCTTGAATTTTCTGTATTGAATCCAACCGTATAAAGAACGTGAATTTTGGACATACGGTTGGAAAGTTATAGGTCAAAAACTGGACAGAGATCGAAATTGAAAACCAATTCTCTGTGCAAAAGCGACCGGTCGCTCAACACAAATTTTCCAATTTTCGATTCTGTGCAAAAACGACCGGTCTCACTATTCATACGACCGGTCGCCAGCACTGTTCATGCACCGTTCACATGTGATAAAGTGGTGATAAAATGGCGATAGAAAATGCTGTTTGTGTTTTTGTTTAGTTTTCTTGTGTTGTTTCATTTCTTTTACACTTCTTTACTCATTTTTAGTTTCCATTTTGCATTTGTGCTTTTGTGGTGTGTCAATTAAGTGTTCTTTACGTACTCAAACTAGAACTTATAGGAAGCCGACAAGTTCTTCGTGGGATCGACCCGTACTTACATAATCTATATTTCTTTAGATTCGTGCACTTGCGGGTATTTTTAATTGGTTGTTTGCACATTAATTTGTGTCCTTTTAGGAATGCAACACCATTCCTGCTGAGAGTAAGTTCACTTTGACTTTTTCCTTTGTTTTCGCTGAATTCCTTCGGCTAACTCGTGCCTTGTTTATGTAGTGTCTGAAGCCAGGAAGACTGCCGAGGTCAAAAAACCTCGGAGACCTCCAAACGGCGCCTCCAGGTGGCATCCAAGGGGAAGAAACAAAGGCGGCAGCCAGAAGCTTCTGCTGAGAAGGTAGCGGAGGCTACCCTTGACGAGGCGTCGATTGCCAAACGGCAGAGGCAGGCTCCATGCCGATCACTCGCACGGAAGGGTGCCGGTCAGCGAACCGGCACTTAGTCCGGCTCACCGTGCCGATACCTCTTCGTCCAAGGCGTCCGGGAAGCGGCCACTGACGGTAAACCTGGATGCCGCCTCCACTTCCAGGAGGGTCCGCCTCGCAGATCCTCCGCGGGCCATCTTTTCGGCCGAGGACGAAGAGGGGCCTGCCAGGCGATCACGCTTGCGTGCCCTTTGAAGACGGTCCAGTTTGCGAACCACATGATCGTGGGCTCGCAGATGGACCTCTCCGAGATTGACGAGCTGCCGAAGAAGCTCATTCGGGAAGAGGAGGGGCGTGCCTTCCGTCTCCAGGCCACGGTAACCTTCAGTTTCCGTTTTCTTTTGTTGCTGTTACTCTTTGCTCGGTATATTATCCTGTGGTTTCCCTTTTCAGGCATCGATGGACATGTGGGTGTGCATGAAGAGGGCCATCAACGCTGCCGAGCGCGCCAAAAAGATGTACGATGAGGGCCGCTCTAAGGTTGCCGAAGCGGTGAAAACCCTCCAGGACTACACCAATCTCGTGCAGGGTATGCACGCTGCCGAGCGGCAGATTCAGGCACATGAGACGAAGTTTACCGAGACGCGCGAGGCTCTGGATGCCGCAGAGCGGGCGGCTAGGGATGCCGAGGAGGTGAAGGAGGCCGTGCAGGCGGCGCTCGAGGCTTTTGAAAGGTCGAAGGCATCGGAGATTCAGCCTGCCGTTGGCGAAGCCATCAGGGGCTACCGTTCCTCACAAGAGTTCACCGATCTCTTGGACCAGAAGGTGGCTTCGGAGATGGCGGACCTTATCTATCGTTTCAAGCGGTTCAACCCCGGGCAGAAGCTGAATCTGAACTCTGCTGCCGATCCCCCACCTCTTCCGAAGGCATTACCGAGGAAATGATCGAGGAGTACGAGGGAGAGGACGCCCCGAAAGAGGCCGGCGATGCCCGTGGCCCCGATGCTGAAGACGGCCTTGCTGCCTCAAAAGATGCTTGAACTTTGTTTAGTTTTTTTTTGTATTTTTAATTGCCGTTGGCAGGATTTCCGAACATTTTAATGCCGAGGGCATTTTCTACCGATTTAAGTAATATCTTGTTTTTTACTTATTATGCTTCGCTTTTACCTATGTTTGCTATTGCCGTAGGCTAATAACTGTAGGGCCGCTCATTCTCGATAATATGCAAGTGTCGTAGACATCGGTAGGGACGAGGCCCCAATAGCCTTATGTCTATAGAGATGCCGTGGGCAAGTCTATGGTCCTGCGTTGGCTCATACCCGACGCCCGGTAGTGAACACAAAGAGTATAGTTTTGGGTTGCCGTAGGCAATGTTGCTGTGGCTCACTAATAATGAGCCCTACCGAAACATTTTTCTTTAAAACAAAATGATGCCGACAGATATGCGTAGCTGGACAATCTCATTTTATATATAGATGCCGTAGGCAAAAATACAAATTCCTCCCTGCCGTTGGCTAGGGGGCTTTACTTAAAATAGCTCTTGAGATGATCCACGTTCCATGGATGACCAAGGGTTTTCCCATCTATGCCTCGGAACCTGTAGGTACCGGACCGAAGGATACCGATGACTTCATAGGGCCCTTTCCAGGAAGGTCCGAGGGTTCCTTCCGTTGGGTCTTTGGTTGCAAGCGAAACCTTGCGCATCACCCAGTCCCCGATTTTGAAGGAGCGGGGTTTGATTCTCGAGTCGTAATACCGAGAGACGCGCGCTGCTTGTAAGCTTCGTTTCGAAGGTTAGATGCCGTTCGGCGCCCTTCGACTAGATCCAGGCTTATCGCAAGCGCAGCCTCGTTCGCCTTTGGCTCGAAGTTTTCCGTTCGTTAAGAGGACTCGCCGATCTCCACTGGGACAACGGCTTCGGAGCCGAATGCAAGGCTGAACGGAGTCTCCTCTGTTGAGGTACGGTAGGACGATCGGATGGCCCACAGAGCTTCAGGAAGCTTCTCCGGCCAGGCGCCTTTAGCACTGTCCAGCTGCCGCTTCAGGAGTTTCTTGATAATTTTGTTCACAGCTTCTACCTGTCCGTTCGACTGAGGGTGAGCTGGGAGGCGAAAAATAGGTTGACTTTGAGGTGAGTGCAGAACTTCCTGAAGAGTTCCGAATCAAACTGTCCTGCCGTTGTCGGTGATGATTGCATATGGGATGCCGAACCGGCAACAGATGTTGGTCCAGACAAATTCCTCGATCTTTGCCGCAGGAATGGTGGCCAGGGCTTCGGCTTCTACCCATTTCGTGAAATAATCCACCGCAATGACCGCATACTTAACCTGTCCCTTGCCTTGCGGCATGGGCCCGATCAGGTCAAGTCCCCACTAGGCGAACGGCCATAGGCTTACGATTGGTGTGAGTGGTTCGGCAGGCAGGTGTGAAATATTGCCGGAACGTTGGCATTTGTCGCACCTCTTTACCATCGCTATTGCATCTCGATGCATTGACGGCCAGGAGTAGCCCTACCGGAAGGCTTTGTGGGCCAAGGATTTGGAACTGGAGTGATCGCCGCAGACACCACTGTGGATCTCCCGAAGGACGTACTCGCCCTGCTCTTCGGTAATGCATTTCATGTAGGGGGTCGTATAGCCGCGCTTGTCCAGAACATCATTGATGACGATGTACCTTGTCGACCGGTAACGTAGCCTTCTTGCCTGGGCTTTGTCCTCTGGAGGGATACCGTTCGCCAGGTAGGTGTAGATCAATGACATCCAGGTGTCCTCGTACCGAACGGTACATACGTCAAGAGGTGGTGCTTAGCTGGGCTAAGATCTCGACGGGGACCCGTCGGCCAATTTTGTCGTTGATTGCCGAAGCTAGACGGGCTAATGCATCGGCATGGCTATTTTCTGATCTCTGGAACCTGCCGAATCTCATAAGCCAGGAACTGCCGTAGCAATTGGAGTGCTACTGAAGGTAGGCTGTCATAGATGCGTCTTTTGCAGCGAAATCGATAGTGACCTGGTTCACGATGAGCTGCGAGTCGCTGTGAATGCTGACCTTAGCCCCCATGCTCTTGGCTAGCCGAAGGCCAGCTAGAGGGCTTCGTACTCAGCCTCGTTGTTTGACTTTCAGAAGGCGAATCTGATGGCATATTCTATCTTGGTTTCGTCGGGGGTGGTGAGCACCAAGCCGGCTCCGCATCCTTGCCTGATTTACCGAGCCGTCTACATGCAGGTCCCAGGCAGGAATGGACTAGTCCAAGAGGCTGTTGTTCGGTAAGCCCACCAGGGGGAGGGTTTCCCCAGGTTCTAATGCCTCTGAAGGCGTCAGTCGGAGCGATGAAGTCCGCCACTCGCTTGTCCCTTCTCGGCAGGCCTTGGTTTGAACTGGAGGTCGAACTCTCGCAGCTCGATAGCCCACTTGATTAGTCTCCCGGAAGTCTCTGGTTTGTGGAAAACCTGCCGAAGGGGTTGGTTGGTCAGGACGACGATGGTGTGGGCTTGAAAATAGGGCCTCAACCGCCTGGCAGAAACCACCAAAGCTAAAGCCAGCTGCTCGAGTGGGGGGTATCGAGATTCTGCCCCTGTAGGGCCTTACCTGACGTAAAAAATCGATAGCTCTGCCTTCTCTCGGGATCCGTATGAGTCCTAGAGCTGACGGCAGTGACGGGATATCGATAGATATATAGACAGAATTTCTCCAGGTAGGGGCTTAGATAGTAGTGGCGCCCTGGCCATGTAGTCTTTCAAGTCTTGAAATGCCTTGTCGCATTCGGCAGTCCACTCTATATGGTGTTTGCCCCCTTTCAAGGCTTTGAAGAACGGCGCGCACTTATCTGTGGCTTTGGAGATGAAGTGAGTGAGGGCTGCCACTCGTCCGGTAAGGCTCTGGATGTCCTTCTGTGTCTTCGGCACCTCCATGGTGATTATGGCTTTGATTTTGTCGGGGTTTGCCTCAATACCCCTCTGGCTGATCATGAAACCGAGGAATCTCCTAGACGACACGCCGAAGGCGCACTTCGTTGGGTTGAGGCTCATTCGGTATTTTCCTTCAAGATGCCGAACATGAGGGAAAGGTTCGCCAGATACTCTCATGTTGTTCGGCTCTTTACTAGAATGTCATCCACGTACACCTCCATCGTGCTGCCGATCTGCTCAGCGAAGATTCGGTTGACCAGTCTTTGATAGGTTGCCCCCGCATTCTTCAGACCGAACGACATGACGTTATAGCAGTATAAGCCCTTATCCGTTATGAATGCCATGTGTTCGCTGCGGCGGGGTGCATGAAGATCTGGTTATATCCAGAGTATGCATCCCTGAAGCTGAGCAACTCGTGTCCGGCAGTGGCGTCTACCAGCTGATCGATGCGTGGCAACGGGAAGCTGTCCTTCGGCAGGCCTTATTGAGGTCGGTATAGTCTTGGCACATTCGCCATCCGCCCTTTGCCTTCCGAACCATGACAGAGTTTGCCAGCCAGTCCGGGTATACAGCCTCCCGGATGAAGCCTATGGTCGTGAGTTTGTCCACTTCGTTTTTCATGGCTTCATACCGTTCGACATCATAAGATCGCGCTTTTGCCAGACGGGTTTGAAAGCCGGTGAGATGCTTAGCTTGTGGCTGATGACATCGGGGGATATGCCTGGCATGTCGTTGTAAGACCAGGCAAAGACTTCCGAATTCTGCCGAAGGAACTGGATGAACTCGGCACGGAGGGTGGCGTTCAGCATGGTGCCGATCCTTACGCATCGGTTCGGCCGTCCTTCATCCAGCGCCACGGTCTCAAGGTCCTCGGCAGGTTGTGCCACCGCGGTGGGTGTTTCCTCCCTAGGATCGTCCACTGGTCGCTGCCGTTCGGCAAGTCAACGACAGTCAGGATTTCCTTTTGTTTCTAGGGGTTGCCGATTTCAATGCTGTGGCGTAGCAGTCCCACGCCCCCGGCCGACTATAACGTTATAAGCCGTTGGGCAGTCCACTACAAGGAACTGGTCGTAGACCATGGCCCTCCGTGGGGCTATGTCGAAGGCAATCGGCAGCTGACGTTGCCGACCGGCTGGACCAGTCTCCGGAGAAGCTAAGGAGAGGCGAGAGTTGCCTGTTGACTGGCCTGTCATCTATCCCGAGTTCTCTGAAGGCATCGGCAAAGATGACGTTAACGAACTACCAGTGTCGATCAGGATTCTTCCGACATCGAATTCGGCAATCTCGGCCAGGATGATCATAGGGTCGTCGTGCGGGTAGATGATCCCTTCCTCCTCTTCCTCAGAGAAAATGATAGGTTCCCACCTGACCTTCGGCATCTTCGCGTGCCGGCTACTCTCGATGCCGAGGACCTGAGGGTCCTGGGCCGCCCTGACAAACTGTTTCATCGACCGGTTAGATGCCCCGGCAAGGGTCGGGGCTCCACTGTATCGTGCTGATCATGTTGATTTGCCGATTGTCGTTCGGCACTGGCACCTGTTGCGGCCTGGCTATGTATTGATCCAGTTTGCCTTCTCGGATGAGCCTCTCCATGATCTTTCGTAGGCTTATGCAGTCTTCGGTGTTGTGGCTGTTCCTGATGGTATCGGCAGAATTTTCCTGTATCCCGGCCATCCTGCCGACTGGGCTTTCGGAAGGCTGGCTTCGGGATGATCTCGTTTTCGTTCATCAGCACCGCTTCGTAGGAGGTATTGAGCAGGGTGAATACCTCGATCCCTAGTTATGAGCCGGCAACGGCGCTCCTGGGTTATCCCTGCCTTACCTGCCCTTATTTTTCTTGGAATGTCCCTTCTGGAGCTTCCGGTTGTTTGGGCTTAAAATTGGCGCACCCAATTGCAAAAAAGGAAGGGCCCACGATCCTGGGCCGTTCGTTTTAAAGTCAGCCCATCAGCACATCCAGCGATGCAAGGGGCCAATATCCCGTGGCCCAAAGAGCGTTGGAAAAGACTGGGCCGCGAAGAGGGCCAAAAGCAGAGCCAAAAAGAGATGGGCTTGACAATTTCGATTAAAAAGGACCGTGCCCATGAACAGGAATAAAACAGAGCGCTTCTGAAACAATTTTCTGCGGCCAGAGGATAGTTTATCTAAAGATATTCTGATATTTTTGATAAACACTATTTTAAGAGTTAAGCAGACTCTGTTTCTTTCTTAAGGGAAGAGAAGCGGGAAACAGGGAGTTGTTCAAAACTGAGAACTCACCATCTCAAAACTCAGACTCTTACAAAAACTGGAAACTCGCGAAAGATGGGAGACAAGCATGGCAACCCATCAAAACATAGGGGAATATTCACTTCAGTGGAGTGCCTGGTCGCAAAAACAAAGATAGAATTCCTTTATTTTTCTTCTTTTTTAAAGATCTGCTGAGTATTTCTTGCCACCCATTATTAAAAGATAGAAAAGCCCCACAGGAAAACATCTCCCATAAATACCAGAGAGGCGAACAGACAAGGACAACCAACCAACCCAACCAAAAACTCAGTCAAAAGACAAACACTCAAAATGATCACTTGATCACAAGCAGATTTCCAGACGACTCAAAGTCTGAAGCATTCCAATCCCAAAAGCTTCCCAGCAGCTTGGAGAACCATCTTGTTCACAAGAGAGAGACAACGAGACTTCTCTCGTTACAAACTTGGTTTAGCAAAAGCCAAAGACAAGCAGAGTTTGAGTTTTCTCAAATACGAAAACCTCAACAAATTTATGAAAAGCTCTGGCTGAAGCAGCACAGGTGTCCCAGGAGAGACTTCTAGCTCAAGTCCAGCCACTTCTGTCCCATTCAGACTGGATAAATCCCAGTTCTGCCCATCCAAAAGCCTCCCAGGGCTTGAAATAGATTAAAGCTCTGCCAAACTCAAGCTTTGGTATCGATTTGCAGCCAAAACTTTTCAGGTAAAAGCTGTTCAAAGTCCAGTCCAGCACAGGCACATCCGGTCCAGTGCAGGCACATCCAGTCCAGCAGGCACATCCAGTCCAGCCGAGAAAGAGACAACTATCCAGGCAGAAATGGAAGCCCAGCCCTCCTTTTCATCTTTATATAGTCAGTTTTCCCTTTTTTGAGTCCTGGAAAAGGGAGTTCTGCCTGTAAAAAGGAGTTCTGCCTGAAACAAGTGAGTTCTCCCAGTAAAAAGGGAGTTCTGCTGAAATCAATCCATTCTGTCGTCATCCATTCTGGCCAGAACTACCGATTTTTATACTGAGATAAATTATGAAGTCCTTACCAGTCTAAGGCATAGAAAAGAACTTACTTGGGAGATATTCCTCACCCAAATTCACAATCGTTTGTTCAAAAGTCAATAGCTTGGGTCGCAAGTTATTCTCTTTCAAGTCTATTAGAATTGAAAAATTGCTAACGGTGGCACGCTCGACACACAAAGAAAGTTAGTTCACTGACCAAACAATGGTTTTTGGATTAATGGGGAACTTTACCCTTCCATCTCAGGAAACAAATCAAAACGGGTGAACACCGGTATCTTTACGCTTGTGGCTGTCAGGGTATTCGGCAACTCCACGCTGCTGGTGCGAATGGCGATGCCTGTGCCGTAGAGGACCGCTGTATGGGTTCGCCTACGGCTCGGCCCTTGAATTGAAGTATTCGGCTTTTGCGTGGACTGCCGCTTGCTTCATGAGCTCATCGCATGTGCGCCAATTGCTGCTATGCACGAGATACCGAAAGTGTGATGACCGTAGGCCACTTTTGAAGGCGCCGTAGGCTGCCCTGTCATCGGTATCCGGACATCTAGAGTATTCATGGCTGAACCGTGCGGCATACTCGCGTAACGGTTCGTCGCCCCTGCCGAATGGTATACAGATCATCGGCAGAGTGCAGCAGCCTGTCCGTTTGAATCATAAAATGGTTCAGGAATATTTGCTTCAACCTATCGAAGGAATCGACTGCCCAGGTTCCAGTCAGGAGAACCAATTCAAAGCCGCCTCGGTGAGTGAAAGGGGAACAACAGGCACAGTCCTTTGTCGCTTAGCCCTCGGCACCCCACGACCGATTGGAAAGAGTGGAGGTGCGTCAGTGGATCTTCCACTCTCGTGTATGGGGTTATGCGCAGGGGCTGCACATCTCTGCCTGCCGTGAATGCCTTATGCGTTCGGTGAAGGGCCCCGGTCGCAGCCTCCCCAAATCCGGCTCCTGTGAGCGAGTTCTGCGTCCTCCATCTTCTGCACCCTTTGCATTAGGAGGCGAATGACGGGTCCCTGCCCGGTATTGCCTTATCGTCATGATGTACCTGGTCACCGCCTGGGACCTGAATGGGTTAACCTCGGAGAACTTCGTTGGCGTTGCCGAACGGTAGGAGGATGTCCGATGCGTGGAAGGGGTGTACTCTGGGTCAGACTCCGCAATGGACTCTAGAACTGGAATCCTTCGTATCGGAGACTTCCCCTAGACCCCTCAGACGGGGATCTTCTCCAGGCGTGCGTTGATCCTGATGGGCGATCCTTGCCGTTCGGTTTGTCGTTCGCCTTCTCGATCCAGCAGCCTATGGCGACAATCGGAATAGACCTTGCTCGGCCCGTGGGGCCTATCCTTTGCCGTCTGCTTGCCTTTCTTCTGCCGACGGGGATCTATAAGCTTTTGGACGACCGTCCTGGTCTGTATGTTTTGTGTCTGCTGCTGGTTCAGCAACTCCTGTGTTTCGTCTACTCTGGATGAGAGGAAGTTGTTGTGTTCTTGTAACCTAGCCATGTCCTGCCAAAGGGACACGACTTGGGCTAAAAGCTCCGCACTTTCCGTGATTTGGGGTACCGGAGGGTTAGTTGCCGGTGTGTATGGAGGTGGCGCTGGGCTTACCCCGCTTGACATACCGTACGGCATCCCCTCTCGTGGTACGAACGTAGCTTTTTCAGTTGTCCCCATATGTTCGGGACGAAGGGTCGATTTGTTTAATCGTTTCCCACAGACGGCGCCAAACTATTGACGCCAAAAAGTGGTTCCCTTACTTAAAGGGTCAACTTAGTATTTTGAGTGCCTTCGGTATCCTTGATCCTCGGTAGGGAGCGTAATCTGCAATATGAGCAAACGCTCGGTAGGACCTAAGGAACCGGTGTGGTACCGGCCGAAGGCTCTCCGATGCTTAAATAAGTTCGGATTTAGAAAGTTCAACTGAGAGATCAATAGGCTTGTATGCCGTACGTTCTGCTTACCTCTCTTTTTGGTAGTTGGCCTCTTTTATAGACCTTGGGAGGCGTGCTATTAGTTGATTATGTCGATGTGGGACTGTGGACGTCGCTGGGGAGCATGCCACGTGACCAGGCTCGATTTGTTCCACGTGTCTTGCTCTTATAGGCTGCTTATTTTGGGTGTAAACAAGTGTCTTAGTTAAAACCCCACATTATATGCTCTTGGATTCTTTTGTAGATTAATGTACACCATTGGATGAAAGTAAGCAGCAGTTGCCATGTTATTTTTTTTTAGTACAAGTCATAGTCTAAACTATTCAGGAGAGGGGTTTCTCACACACAAACAACCAAGATGCCAAGGGATTTCAAACCTAATATCTCTAGTTTGCAAACCAAGACCCTTTTCTACTTGACTAGTCTCTGTTGGCAGCAGCTGCCATATTAAAAGTAATTACCAAAATACAATGTTTCTGCTATAATTGAAAGGCCACTGCTACAATAATATGCAATTTGAGTGGTGTTTAATCAGACCAGATTGAATTATTGGGAAAGCAAGCAGGACCTCCAGGTCAAGGAAGGAGGGTAAGATATAGTTAATCTTGTGTCATCTTTTTCTCTTGTGGCCCTTGGCCTTACTTTTCTTCCTCTTTTTGTGAGAAAGAATTTGAGAGATGGGCTACGGGTTTCTATATATGAAATAGGAAACAAACATGTGCAACTTTTTTGTTCTCTCTTTATTCTAATATGATAGGATAATAGAGAGACCAAAAGTCGACCTGCATGAGTTTTTTAATGGGCTTATGACATAAAAAATAAAAAAATAAAAAAATAAAAAAATAAAAAAATAAAAAAAGGCGCAATAGCTTGAGTTTCTGATCCATCCAAAACCTTAATTTGGGGAAAAGAGGGAGAAACTTACTAGAGGGCATGTATTTTTGCTTATTTGGAGGTTTCTAATGACAAACCAAAGTTCTGAACTTGTCAAAGCAGCACAACCCGTCAGCCACACATAAACACAACCACCGAACCTAATCTGACATCCGTGGTAAAGCCTTCAAACCATATTCTGCGTGGGTAGGGAAAAAGAACACAAAACTTTTAATGAAGAGATAAATATTCTTAACCACTAAACTCTTTGCTTTAATAATTAATTATCAAACAGTTGAATCTCCTTACATCAAACCTATCATTGACCACAACAAAACTCCCACACAAAAAAGAGTTCCAAGTTGATTTCATTTTTTTTTATCTTTTTGGTCTGCAGAATAAAATATCCACAATGAGTCCAAGTTGCATTACAAAAAGTTCAAATATTTGTGACCGACAGAAGCACAAAAGGTTACCGCGTAGAATCATCAAGCAGAAGAAACATAGATTGATCATCATTACGAACAAAAAGTTACACTTAAATATAAACATAGAAACCTATGATACATGAAAAGTCAAAAGTTCACTTAAAAGGATAAAAAGACTAACTAGTAACTACAGCCTCAAACCGTTCTTTAATTATCTACCTTCTTCTAGACTTGTAGTTATTTCCGCATATGTTTCTGGCTTAGTAGAAGAAGAAGCTGTGCTGGAGTTGTTGCCTCTCCTTAAGAGAAAGGCTGGTTGTTTAGGAGTTGGAGAGATTGCAATTTCACTATCAAGCATGGTAAGAACATTTGACATCGTGGGACGATCAACGGGGTCTTCTTGTACGCATAAGAGCCCAACATTGACACACTTGATAAATTGATTTTTGTTGCAACTTTCATCCAAAGTCATGTCCATTAGTTCCAAGCCTTGTTTTCTATCCACAGTCTCCATGCCTGAGAAAATGTTTAAATTTCAATATGGTGTATAGTATAAAAATGGAGTAAAAAATAAATGGATATGAAAGATTCAACAGCTCATTTACATAACTTATGAGACTGAAAGTTTGCTGGGATTGATAGAATCCTGTGTTCTTTCTTCCACTAATTATCTCCAGAAGAACCACACCGAAGCTAAACACATCTGATTTCACTGAGAAAGTTCCATCTAATCTATACTCCGGAGACATGTAACCACTATATCAAATTATGATAACAGTCAATAAATTTGTGCTACAATGTATGAAGCATCCACTATATCAAGGTGTTGAGCAAGGGTGTGAGAGAAACAGATTGTGAGGGTAGTGTTCTAAGGGGGTTTCCTTTTGTAAACCAAAGTTGTAACCTATCTTCATTAGTGAAATTTCTCAAGGTGATCACCAAAGAGGATGTAGGCAAATTGCTGAACCTCTATAAACACTTGTGTCATTTGTGCTTGGTTAATTTCTGTGTGTGTGTGTAAGTTTCATCCATCATTGAGTTCTTTGTCCAAAGTCCATCAACAACAAGATCTTTAAGGGCAGTGAGTTAGTCCATCAACAACAAGATCTTTAAGTTTCATCCATCATTTTGCTTCTTTATGTTGATGACATGCTAATTGCATGTAAAGACATGTCAAAAATCCAGAATTTGAAGACATTGCTTGGAAGGGAGTTTGACATGAAGGATCTTGGAGCTGCACAAAAGATCCTAGGAATGGAAATAAGGAGAGACAGAAATGAAGGCAAGTTGTGGCTGTCACAAAGCAAGTACATTTCCAAGGTACTTGAAAGGTTCAATATGATGGATTGCAAGCCGGTGTCTACTCCTTTGGCGGAGCATTTTAAGTTAAGTGCTAAAGAATGTCCTTCTACGAATGTGGAGAAGGAGGAAATGAGTAAAGTTCCATATGCAAGCTTGGTAGGGTGTCTCATGTATGCAATGGTGTGCACACGCCCCGACTTAGCCCAAGCCGTTAGTGTGGTGTCAAGGTATATGGCGAATCCTGGAAGGCAACATTGGACAGCAGCAAAATGGATTCTAAGGTACTTGAAGGGCACCAAAAGGCTTGGGATATTATTTGAAAGACAACAAGGAAAAGCATGTGTGTCGGGGTTTGTAGATTCTGATTATGCTGGAGATCTAGACAAGAGGAGATCCACCACAGGATATGTCTTCACTTGTGGTGGAGGACCGATTAGTTGGAGAGCGGTGTTACAATCGGTTAGTGCCTTGTCTACTACGGAAGCGGAGTATATGGCTTTAACGGAAGCTTCAAAAGAAGCGGTATGGCTGAAGAGATTGGCAAAGGAATTCAGAATAGCTCAAGACTTGGTGGTGATTCAATGTGACAGTCAAAGTGCTATATGTTTAGTGAAGAATCAAGTGTTCCATGGAAGGTCCAAACACATTGATGTACGTTACCACCGGATAAGGGATTGGGTGAATGATGGAGACATCACTATAATGAAGGTTCATACAAAGGAGAACGCTTCAGATTGTCTAACAAAGCCAGTCACAACAGCAAAGTTCAAGCATTGTTTGAGCTTGCTCAATCTTGTTACATGCTAAAGATTGAGGTGGAGTTCTTGAGAGTTATTAGGACGATTCTCAAGACATTAAAGATGTCCTAGTCGGCAATGATATCCACAAGGAGTATTAGGCTCGCCATGGTGGAGATTGTTGGAAAAAATTGGCTCACCTAAAGGATACAAAGGTTTTGGCGCTGAAAAGGAAGATTTTGAATCTGCCTAAAAGCGACCGGTCGCTGGACATTTGCGACCGGTCGCTTTTACACAGAAACGAAGTCTGTAGGAAGTCGACGAGCGACCGGTCGCTATCTCCTTGCGACCGGTCGTCCATAGAGCAAGCGACCGGTCGCACGCCAAAAACGACCGGTCGTTTTGTCAGAGAATCAAATTGGAGCATTATGTTCAAAAGCGACCGGTCGTCCAGTCGTGCCTGTGACGTTTTTCTTACGTGTTTTCAACTGTGTTTTTGTAAAACCAGCCCTAGGCTCTAAAGGCCTATAGAGGGGGGGTGAAGTAGGCTAGAGGTCAAAGACCTACCAAATTAAAAATTAAGCCCAGCTAAGAATAAAATGCGGAAGCTGGATTAATACAGACAACACCACGTATTAATCCAAACAGAAACTCTTGTGAATTTGGATCAATATAGAGCAATGTCGTATTAATCCATGTTAGTGTACTGAAGTGATTTGAACAATATGCAGCAAGTACAACAATGGCAACATGAATATAAACATACACAAAGAGTTGTTGACCTAGAAACCCAAGAAGGGGAAAAACTGGAGGCACCAAGCCAGGAGAGATCCAATATGCTCATTAAGAAATACAAGAAAAAGAAGGAAGACTTAGCTCAATCTATCACCTATAGGCAGCTTCAATCACCCTTACCAGCAAGCACCAATTCCTTTATCTCTTAGCAGCACATCCTCTCAAGAGCACCAAGCTCAAGTTGCATATGTATGAAGTGAGTTATGGTTTCACATATTCATCTATCTCAATCACAAAGTATGATTGAGCTAGACAAATGAAACCTAAGTGTTGTGATGATTAAAGTAGAAGTAATGAACTTGAAGCAAATAGTTTAAATCAACATAACAACAATGAAACAATAAACTCAGCCGAAATCAATGTGAATGTACTTGGAGGAAATTAATGTGTATGCAATCATACTCATACTCTCAAGTAATTAACAATGGCTGAGACAATAAAATAGTTTTTGAATGCTCAATAGCAAATATAAAATGTTTCAAAAACATAGAACCGGTTCTGCATCAAGATGCAGAAAATCTGTTTTTACATGACTAGCATGAATGGTTCTTGAGGAACTTAGAAACGGTTTCTCAAAGGATAAGAGAAGAGATGCAATCCGTTTCAACCATAAGTCCTACCTTCTCCAGCCGATAGGTATAGAATATATATAGAGAAGTCATTAAACACACTTGTTTGTTTAAAGCCATAGACAAAAGAACTTAACAAGTTAACGGCTCCAAAAACCAAAACAATATAAGGAATTGTTTTATCCCTTTTGGAGAACATGTGGGCAGACAAGGTATGGAGAGGAATAAAGAAAACATGGGAGTGTTTGAGCAAAGAGCCGTTGGATTCTTCAAGAAATAAGCATGGGAAAGAAATATAATAATCATCCTATGCTTTTGTTAGAAACACATGCACATGGACTCTTCAACACAATGATATAAAAAGCATGGGTGTGTTTCTTTAAAACCAAGAGGAGCCGCACAAGGTAATTGAACAAAGAGAAGAATCAATATAACAACATCCCATCACTTTAAAAAGGTGGAGACAAGAAAACATTTTGTAAGGAGCAAGAGTATGGGTTAATTAAATAAACAAAAGGCATGCATCCTACAATATATTATGATATAAAATATTATGTCTCCACACACAAATTAACCAAACTCCACACACACACCCGTTGGGCTAAGGAGGAAAACTTCAACAAGGAATGAAGAAGGACAGAACAAAGAAATCTGCCAACAGCATGAAAACGGACGCAGCAAGGATTAATTCAAGTGAGAATGGATTAATCCAAGTGAGAATGCATATGATTTTACCTTTGGCAGCAACGTGAGGACTGAGATGATCTTCAATCTATTTCAGTCTTAACCTCTAATCTGACTTAGAAACTAATTAATATTACAAACATTTTGTTGGTTTAAGAGAAGAGCCAAAATACAATATTGGTTCAAATAAGAACCTTACAGTTTTCGATGGCTATCGCTTTCCACATGATTTCAGAGGCTTAGTGGGTCATTTCTGAGGTGTAAGAACGTTGACTACCTGCTGGATAGTTGGGAGAGCACTCATGACTAATTGGTTATCTTATTTCAAAGAAATCACTCTCCATTTTCTGGTGTAAGTGGGAGGTGGCTGAGTGGAATGTTATTTACCTACTTGATCTGACATTTAGTCTAAGTTATTGACTAAAGGAGGAACGTGGAGGACAAAGATGGTGCCTTATCTTATGTCCATTGGCTTGTGTAGGAAATGGGGTGAAGTAAGATAACACAAGAGGAGAAAACAAGTTGAATAATTGTAAGTGGTATAAGCTGGAATTCTGAGTTGTTAGAGAAAAATAGTTTTTTGGTTTTGTCAAGATAGCCAAGGGAAGAGCAAGTAAGTTCTCTAAGTGTATCAAGGTGTTGAGCAAGGGTGTGAGAGAAACAGATTGTGAGGGTAGTGTTCTAAGGGGGTTTCCTTTTGTAAACCAAAGTTGTAACCTATCTTCATTAGTGAAATTTCTCAAGGTGATCACCAAAGAGGATGTAGGCAAATTGCTGAACCTCTATAAACACTTGTGTCATTTGTGCTTGGTTAATTTCTGTGTGTGTGTGTAAGTTTCATCCATCATTGAGTTCTTTGTCCAAAGTCCATCAACAACAAGATCTTTAAGGGCAGTGAGTTAGTCATTAATTCACAACAAATACGTGAACATTAATGATAAACAATTTTCGAGGGACAATAACACAACTCATAAGTGTTGCTAAGGTGGCTCAATTGCAATGAAATGGAAAACAAGTATTCCTCCATTACCTTGTAAACAGGGCCATCGCCCCCTTGTCCAAGCTTGTTTGCAGATGAGAAATTATCTGTAGCGTCTAGTATGCTTTGTAAATCGAAAAGGGTACATCTATACCTTTCTCATCTTCTTCCTTGAACTCACCTGTGTCTATCAACTCTTGGACTCGTCTTTCACTATTAAGTTGTGCTCGATTTATTTTATCTAAGACATGAAATTGAAGAATATTATTCTCATGCTGTGATTCAATAGGACCAATCCTGTAGATGTTCATGCATAGAGTGCATATAGTAAAGTAGTTACCTTGTCTCTTGGTTATCTTTCTTCTCCATATATAAACAGAAACGATGCATGCAAGAAAAATTCCACTTGTAACAACTGCAACAACTATCAGGATCTCAGACACTCGCACTTTGCTTCTTGGTTGTTCTTTTATTTGCGGTTTTGGTGTCTGTTGAAGATTACCTTCTATACGAAAGCAAGAGGAAATTCTACATGTGAATTATCATTATGTAATTAGATTATTGAAGTGAACAATCTAAAATGATATGATGCAGTTATAATGAGCCAATTAAATGATTGGATTTATAGTCAAATTCTACTTAGTTTCAGTTATTTCTATGATTTCTACTCAGACGGACAAGCATTTGTCTCAACATAAATTGATTTGCAGTAAGAGGTTCATGCATCAGCCAATTTTATGCCTAGCCTAACATGGAATTCTCACCTTGAGTACAATTTAAGTTAACGCCACTCCATTGATAATTGGCATTGCAGAGGCATCTTTTCTTTCTATCTCTTGCTGGATTGCAAGTTGAATGTGGCCAACCCCTCGAGTCTGCAGATGTTGTACAGGTTGGTTCCAACGGCAGCTCCCAACTTAACTCTACTGCATTAGTAACTCTTGGATGAAACTTGAGAACTAAAATTTCCCAGGTGAACATTGCACCAACTGGTCACATTGAATGGACCTTAAGGGTTCAGCTGTTGACTTTTGACTCTGTTTGTAGAATCACAATTGTCCACATTTTTGGCTTCGATGATGAATCTTTGTGCACTTGGATTGATACTAATAACTCTAAAGAAGGTGCCTTTTGGTCCCACGAAGCTAACCTGGCCGGTGATCGGTGGCGGGACGAGGGATTGTGTCGTCATGGGGTCATAGTGTAAAAGAGGGTAGTTGGCGACGGCGGCGGCGTGTAGTGGTTGATGGTGGAGGTTGGGGATTAGTTAGGTTTTTAGAGGAGAGGGAATTTTGATGAAAAAAAAAAAAAAGGTTTTGGGATGAACTGCTTTGCTGGGAAATTGGAATCAGGTAGTTAGGACTGCTGATAGAGTTTTTTATTATAAAAGAAAGGCTCAAAACGACGTCGTTTTGAAGCCATGTTTTTAAAAAAACAAATTTAACACGCCTGGACCAAAATGGCGTCGTTTTGGTTTTAATAAAAACAGAGGCGCTGCCCTGTGCGCAAGCTTCTTCTTCTTTCCTCTGCTGGGCATTTCGTCGAGCACTTGGTGTGCGCCTTGGGTCGCACACCAGCCAGCCATGGGGTCGCACCAGTCCTTCTCCACTGTATTTGCTAGCTGCCATGGGGTCGCGTGACCCCATTTGTCCCTCTGTGCGTCCGCCCCTGCCGGTGATGGTGCTGCAATTGAAACGGGAGTACATGAGGTCACCGCAATCTGGTCCAGTGCTCAGGGGATAAGGAATGATGGTTGTGCCACAAGGCTTGCAGTCTCTTACGGTTGATTCTGCACAAGATGTAGTTTCTTGACTGTCATACTAAAAAAATTAGCATTAACCTCATGCTTCTGCAATCATACTCACATGTAAAAGCTTAACGTAGAATGCTTCTAGTATATAACACAGACTGTTTAGTTATGTATATGTGTGGAGTTTGTTACTCCTATGCACGTATGACATCCCTCAACATTATTGGTTGTAGTTAATTTCATCCTAACTGAGGTGCTTTAAACTCTCACTCTCTTACATCTTTTTTCAACTGTAAAGTAGTTTGGTGAAACAAACCAACAACTGCATATGTTCCATCATAATCCAAAATTAAACAGAGAAATGCAATACCTAAACCAGACAAGGCAACTCGAGCATAGAGGTTGTGGCCATCATCTCCATACTCTTCTTCAAGATTATTTAGATCCCTCAACCATGTCCAGCACAAGGAAGTAGCATTATAATCCCTTCTAGTGCTATTTACACCTGCTCTATATGAGAAAGCCTGGCACTGACAGCTATTTGAGCACTCATTCTTGCATTCTGTTTCATTGTCAATATTGATTTGTGAGTCCGGTTTTCCCACTTTCATCATCTTCAAGCTCAAGAAAGTGTCATTGCTGCATATTGTCGATTCCCTTGCACATCCACCTGAAAAGTATCTGTGGGTATTTCACATGCACAAGGAGCCAAGACAGAGACATGTCATAAATAATTTAATCTGTGAGTTTTCTTTTGGTTTGTGTGTCTTATTTTGGATTTGTGAACTGGAGATGGACGGGGGTTGTTTGTTTGGTGCAAATGCAAATGGCAGTGTGCGTTGCAGAATTTGCGTGTTCGTCTTTTGTTTTTCTGCTTAATCGGTGTGAAAATAGTGCAATGAATATCCAGTATGATAAACCACAAAAAGAAAACAAATGGTGAAGCCTAGAAACTGTACCTCCCAAGTAAAATTCATCACCATTCTTGTATAATTGTATTCCAATCTTGTCATAGTTGTAAAATTGTTAAAATTATTTGGACTTGTTGGTCTGTCAGTACTCTTGCTGAAATTTGATAATAGATAAGCTAGTGAAAGAAACATTTCGGTTGAGCTAGAAAACTCATTACCTGGCTCTCCGCTTTTCTAGTAAGGAATCGATTTTTTAACGATAAGAAATTGGTTGTCTCCTTCTTGATCTAGTTTGAATGTGAAATTCCCGATTCCCGGGTCATCTTGGTCTCTCCATGAAGTCAATTCCAAGCTTTGATCCATCATCATCCCAGGAATGAATGTATCGGTTGGCTTTTGAAAGCTCTGCCACGAAATATTATTCACTGCCAATGGATCATCATCACCATCCCTTAACAACACCAGATTCCCAGAATCCATAAGCCTCACCATCAAATTTAAAGACTTGGATGTTTCAAGGCCCGTTGACCAATAAGACTTTCCACTAGTATTATCCAAAACTTTGAGGTTACCATCTTTGATTGCAAAAACTCCAGTACTCGTAGAATTGACAGCAACTGGTTGGTCTTCTCTGTTGGCAACCCAAACAACTGTCCTTGGACTCATATTGTGATACCAAATGCCAACATATCTTCTATCAAGGCCAGAGCTTTGCGCTGATGAAGGTGTAAAAAATCCCAGTTCAAAGTTTCCTCCAGCTGAAACAAGAGTTTCTGATCGAACGCCATCTGTAATTGGCGTGTCATATGTGAGTGTGTCCCTAGCAGAACAAAACGGGTGCGCAGAGCTTAACAAGAGTAACAATGTAAACCATGTAATGGTGCAATTTGTTCTTGTAATCCTTCTTCTTCTTCTGCAGACCATCATGAAAGTTTACTGGTTCAAAAATGGCCTCGTTCTACAAGTGCATTATCATTTTGCAAATAGATAAATCTTTTTTAAGACAGCTAATTCTGTCCAATAAGCCATTTTCCTGGTTCCAATATATCAAGAGGGAACTAAACTAATCATACCAAGTCATCAGTCCCTGAAATTAAATACAGTTTACTAGTCAGTAGAGCCGGCCTGCAATCAGTAAATGGTTGATGCTTTATCAACCGAGCTGAATGATTGAAAAGTAGCTGGCTTAATGTTAGGGTCAAAGTCGTTTGTTTTTCTTTTTCTTTTTCTTGTCCACTGTCTGCCCCTCTTATTTTGTTATTTGTAAATTACTTGGACAATGTTGTAATTGGAGCCCAAATGGTAGAGCCGGCTACCTAATTGATTGAAGAAAGATGATGAAGCTTGCCTGCCAACATTCACATGAAGCCAAGGCTTGTGAGTGAACAGCCAATATTTTGGCCTATAAATAGACACCTCCATCAGTAGAGAATGACCTCTCCAGAAAAAGGAATGAGAGTACACCAAGTGAGAAAAGATAGCCCCATCAGAAAAGGAAGGAAGAGGAAGAGTGAGAGGAGAGAAAAATCGGTGAGTCAGTGAGATTGGAAACACTAAGTTGTAGCCCTATTATTTTACATAATGGAATAGTTATTGATGTTGCTCTCGGAGGATATAGGCATGACCAAACCTCATTAAATATTATTTCATTTATTTTACGTTTAGCTCATCATTCTCGCATATTCCATCCCTTTTACAACACGTTATTAGCATGAGAAGCTCTCAGCCATAATTTTCTCGGCTGCACTATTATTTATATAGTTATTTATATTACTAACCATTCAAAATTGTGATGGAAAGCCTTTATTGGTTTAAGGTGAAAAGCAATTTTGTTGGGGGGACAGACGTGATATCCCTTTCTCTTTTTTTTGGGGTAAAGCACGTGATATCCATTAGGGACTAGCACTAAGGATTTTCTCTGCTTTTCTAATTATATATATATTAGTATAATAATATTATATTATTTCATCTTGGTGTTGAGAAGAACCCACCGAAAATAAAGGGTGGTAAAGCTGCAGAAAGGCGGCCCTTGGCCAGGGCAACTAGGGCCACTGCTCGGGGCCCACAATTGAGAAGGGCACAAAAAAAATTTATATTTGCTTATATATATGAGTATATGATCAGACAAAAAAATATATATATGTATGCCAACAGAGAGAGAAGACTGAAAAAACAAGAGAGAGAGAGAGAGGCATGTGTATGGGTATGCCAATAGATCTTTTTTCTTTTCAGATTCTCTATGAAAACTGACTTAATAGTATACATTAATTGTTTTCCAAGAAGCAGACTCTTGAAATTAAAAGAATTTTTTTTTTTTTTTGATTCTCTCTCTCTCCCTGAAACCAAAACTGAGTTGGAAAACAAAGCCATTTTGAGAAGTTGAAAATCACTGATTCTACTCTCAGAGAATCAACAGCACCCATCGACATAGCAACATCTAAAATACAGGTTTTATTGTTCTTTGTCTTCAAACATTTTTCCCTATTGATGAACACTGCAGACATTTTTCCTCACATTATTATCTTCGAACATTACAAAAGAAGACCCAACGTGTTCTTCATTGCCTTTTGTAAACTCTTATAATTTGAATAAAATTGATTATTTGATTTTAAAAACATTATTTATGAATAAAGGACACACTCTTAGAGTTTTGCCCCAGGCCTTCAATCACCCAAGGTTAGCCCTGATAACAATAATATATTTATATATGTTGGTATACTAACTTATGTATACATATAATTTTATGGTTCACTAAAGTACTTTAATGGATGGTTTCACCTCTTATTTATTTTTAGTGGTGGTTTTATTCCAACATTTACTTTATTTGTTGTATGATATAGGTTTATTACTCATAGAGCAGCATTTATTTGTGGTGCAGGTTCATAATCCACACAACTTCCTTTACTTTTTATTTAAAGTATGGAGTAGAATTAGCGCACATACAATCACATTTATTTTATCACACATTTACTTTATTTAAAGTATGGTACGGAATTAACGTCCATACAACAAGAAATTTAATTTATAAATTTATTTTACTGCACATTTACTTTTATTTAAAGTATGGTGTAGGTTTATCGTCCATACCAGCAATTTATAGCAATTTATTTTATGAATTAATCGTGTGATATGATGAGTATTACACCATACATAGATCAAGACCAGAAGTTCCTTGATCCTCATCATACAACTGCATTAAGACCTGAAGATCCTTGATTATGATAATGATATGAGAGCTGGAAATCGCTCCGGTATTATATTTGTAAACAAGTGATCAGACCTGAAGATCCTTGATCCTTGACATGTAAATAAAGACCTGAAGTTCCTTGATAATGTAACAGGACCGTATACGTGAAAAGTGTTGCACACATGAATAGTAAATGTACTGGAAAATGTATTATGAATAGTAACCATATACGTGAATGGTGTTGTTGTTGGATCCGCAAATCTCACGGCCTATTACTCCGGGCCGAGGGGATCCGCATCAACACGTGGCGTCCTTCTTTTGGTGCGATGCAGTTGTACGCAGGCATGCCAGCATAGTCTACCATGCGTTTGATGGTGATGTGATTGGATCGTAGAGTTGAGTTGTGCACCTGTTTGAGTCTAACTTCTAATCAAAGCGACTGTGGCCGAGAGAGGAACTGATCTCGGCCGTCAGGTTTCACGGCCTGAGCTACTAGGTCGTTGGTGGTGGTGCTGATGGTGGTTTTAGGTGCTGCTCCGGCGCGTCGCGGGTGGCGATGATCGTATGATATATGAAATGAACGAAAAAGTAACAAAGATGGTGCTCCGGGCCTTGAAAATCAAGGGTCGTATGATATATTGATGAATGGATCTTCCTACAAACTGCCACTACTCCTAAGAAAGTAAGTAAAAGTATTGAAAATGCGTTATAAGAAGGTAAATGACAGGAAATAAATAACAGGAAAATATAATTTGTTCCGTGGGAGGCTTGTGTTTGGTGTTGAACCCTTTAAATGTAGTTGGAGCTTGTTATGTATAGGGGAGGCCTTGAGGAGACAATGAAGCTGGAAATTTGCATGGTGAGGTTGATCAGAGCCAGGTGGGTAGTCGAGTCGGCATTTGGGAACGTGAAGCATGGTGATGTGACACCCATAAACCCCGGCCACCGCCCTGGTGGTGGGCTCTGCATCTCGGGCCTTGGAGGAGCATTTAATGACCTGGTCTGATGATTGGTGGCTTAGCCTTACAAAATCATGGGATTTTCGCACCTAACCCTGATTTTACTCGCCATATCTGACTTCAATCACGTCCCCTCTTTCTTGGCTCATTAAATGCTCCTACGTGGATTATGGGCTTTCTACTATGATCATAGGCATTACTTCATTAAATGAAGTGTGGGACCTCAACGTCACGTGGCGACGCCACTTGACTTTCCTACTTTTCCGTATATCCGAGGAGTTTGTCATCGGCCAGTATTACTGAGGCCGTAGTGACTTTGAATTATAAGCTCACTTTTGTTTTTAATAAAAGGAAGCGAACGATGACTTGTAGCGTTCGGTCGTGGATAGATGCTAGGGCCGAGAGGAAGTTCCTTCGGCCAGCCTCCTTCGGTTAGTTCCTTTGGCGGAGATTTATTAGGCACAAACAATTGTACATATGAATGGTAATTGTACCGGTAAACGTCCTGTATGCATGAACAAAATTGTATTCGTGAATTGATGAATAGTATCATATACATGAATAGTCACATATGCATGAATAGTAACCATTTTGGGTAAACCGTAACTGTATATAAAAGGGACCTGCAGTTCCTTAAACTCATGGATGAACATTTAAATGAGATGCTAGAAGTTCCTCAAAACATGAACAATTAAGTAAGGGCCTGAAGTCCCGAAATATGTACAAGAAATTATAAAAATGTTCATACCATGAAAATATGTGATTTTGGCCTAAAGTTCAAAATCTAATAGTGTTGAGAACTTGAAGTTCCAACAATTAAATGGACAACCCTTGAGGTATTATTGCAAATTGTGGTACATCCCATATTTCTTTGGCATAAGAAAATGATGAATTTAATAAAGCTTGATTCTGTTACAATCGACACCTCAAGGAAGAAATATATTTTGTGAATTCCAATTGTTAATGATACCCTGTGAAATGCATAATATCAGGATAAACCTCAAAGGATGAATTGAGGCCCCCCACATATTTTGTTATATTATATGACATGGGCCGAAAGGTCATGGATCCAAATATATGAGAAATTTCAAACTTGAAGTTTTTGGTATATAGTAGTTAATGCTCTTCACTACTATATTGCAATATTATAATGGCTTTTCCTCAATTTATATTTCATGCCCATTTGAAAATGGCTATTAAATTATGAGGTTGTGTTTAAACTGGGCCAAAAGTCCAAGCACACATGCACTGAAATATATATTTTGAGAGATTTAATGTGGTTATTTGAACCTGTCAAGCACAAGGTTCCAAATTGTCATTTTGAAAAGACGTGCAAACCATAGGTGCAAGTTTAAGAATTTGCCCAATTATTATAACAGGAAAAAATCATACAACAGATAGATTCTTTTCACCTGCAAGGAATGAGTAGGCTCTATAAAATCTATAAAATTCTGTTATGATCTGGAAGCCTTTGGAGAAAGAGAACGGTGCCTCTTGAGCTTAGCCATGAGCCTCTCTTGGTCTTCCAGAATCTTTTCATTGGAAATCTACACCATATCAAGCCTTGTCTGTGTATCTATGGAGTATGAACTCACCAGGTTCAACAAAGCCTTATTTTCCTTTTTAAGGTTTTCAACCTCTTGCTGAGAATTATGAAGTATTCTCCGAAGAGACTAATTTTCAGTATTCAGCTCCTGAATCTCATTTGCTCTGGCAAGCAAACGATGAGCCATGTTAGAAACAGAAGCAGCACTCTGAATGCTAAAAGCCATTGAGTCATCCATAGCCCCTGCCTCAGACCTTCCTGTTAGTAATATCTCGTCCCTAGGAGTAAGGAAATTCCTAGCTACTAAGATAGTAGTCGTATCATTCATCATCACAAAATCATTAATCGTGAGATAGTGATTTTGGGATATAAAGGATGGACGCGAGACTTTGGCGTCACAAGTTGTTTTGGGAGCAACATTTAAATCGAAATGATTTAGGTGAGAAGAAGAGGAAGCCATTTTAAAAGGTTTCGAGGAAAGTTTTAGAAAAGCTAAACTTTCAGAAAATGGAAGGAATTTGAGTTGAAACATAGTTACTCCAATTAGGCCTTACAAAGACAATATCTATAGGCGTAAATGTGGCAACATTTCCAAGATCCCGATATATTCCTGGATCCCAATATTTCCTATTTCTTTTCCAGATTTCAAAACTTCATGCGGCCTTCATTAATGTATGTCGATACTTTAGAGGTTTCAAGGACTATTTTTGTCAAACAGATCTTGCTTTTACGGATTTCATAGTCACTTTTTCAAAAGTGTCTTGAGAACCTCAGAAGTTTCTGTAGTTAATGGATATTCAATGTTTAAGAACTATTCTATAACTTGTATATAAATATATTCCTAACGAAACTTATTTGCAGAATACATCCAGTTTTTCTCCATATCTAGTGATGCAATATCCACTTGTTTTTCCTATCAGTGAGCACTCGATGTGCTTGAGAAGCGAGACTATCTCACGTTTTGGTGACATCATGGAACTATAAGGCCAACAAGAACAACCACATCGCTCTAATCTCCTGAAGTTCTCCTAGGCTAGGGGAAATGAGAGTTTGTTTCCTGTTACCTCACTAGTTTCCTTTGCTTACCTTCCTTGCAATCAATATCACAATTCTTTGTATCTTTTCTTTCTTTTTGTAAATCTCTGTTCATAGGGGATTTTGTTTCTTTAGAACCTTCATCTGAAGAACAAATCCATATTTTGAACCTAACACTTAAGGTTATTTTTTGACAACGACAAAAGAATTGTGATTTTTGCTCTTGCAGGATATAACTAGATCATCAAGCATTTCATTATATTTGCTTAGCCGATACGAGCTTGAATGATATTTGAGCAAAGTTTCTCTCACCTAAGGATGTAAGCAATACTTGTGTTATTTCATGCTTGTTCCCTTATTAGTATTTTGATATTTTGTATGACACCTTCACTAGTAACCAAATGGGGAGATAAGACCGTTTCCAGAAGAGTGCCATGCAAAAGACCATTCCAGAAGAATGACTTACATTATAGATCGCTCCAGAAGAACAACTTGTATTATGACCATTCCAGAAGAATGGGTTGTATCATCCTGATATGTATTCATGAATTATTAATGCAAATTTTACAAATTGCAATTTGAATACATTGATAATACACTGCATAGATTAAAGCCTCAGAATAGCAAAACATAAGCATAGCAATAATCAATGAGATGCACGCCTACTGCGTAGCAAATGATATGGATTGAGGTCCCAGAAGGACAATCCATTGACATGTCAATATTAATATGGTGCACGCCTGATGTGTAGCAAATTATATGGTTTAAAATCCCAGAAGGACAATTCATTGACATGTGTGTATTAATCTATGGCATGCCTATAGCATGACAGATATATGGGTTCTAAAAGTTCTAACTCCCTGAATGGAGATTTTCCATGCCCTATTATAAATAACGCTCGTCCACATTCTCACATAATTCATATTATAAGAGATGTCTGTCTGGAAAGAGAGACCATAAAAGCCCCTTAAGTGGTTTGGGTACCCAAAAGCAAAGAAATGCTTATAATTTATGCATGCACATGCACATGAGAATGGTGGGATCACAAATTGATGAATGATAATTTTTGGTTTTGGAGTAGCTACTCAAATCATCAATGGGTTGTGTTGATTGGAACCACATTGTATTATTCAATGTTGATAAAATCATTAGCGAAAATGGAAAGAGGCAATTCCATAACATATCAGAATGAACATGAAAGAACAACCCCATAGTACGAACCCCAAAAGGATGTTAACCATGAAGGTTATACATTGGTGTTCGTAATAAAGAGGAATATACTCACTTTAAATGACACAATGTTTATGGTAGAAACAAGGAATGTTGAGGTTCTCCATGTTTATAGATGTAATCATGCCTTCTTATTGCACATTTACGAAGACCAACATGTTATCTTTAAGGGTTTATTAAATGCTCAGAGCATATCGCAAAAAGAAATTCCCTAAATATGTATAAATAGCTAGGTTAAAAATAATCCCTGGAGGATTGAAATTGCATGAAGCAAGTCCCTGAAGCACAAATTATGTACTCAATACTAATATGTATAAATTGCCTCAATGAGTACATTAATTATGATATGGTTGCAACACATTACAACTCCTGAAGAGTTGATAATTGATCAAAACTCCTGAAGAGTTAATACTTGGTTAAAACACCTAAAGAGTTCAAGAAATATTTGTCTCGGCCTGAAGACCGAGCATTATGCCAATGAGATTCTTGCTTATACTAAGAAAGTATTGAAGCATTTTTATGTGGATTATCCGTTGGGCACTTCAACGATTTTTCGGAAGTATACTGAACAGGACATTGTATTTTCCAAATAAAGCTCAGCTCTATCACCACCACTTTGGGATGATGTGAGACTCTGGAAATTTCTATGATTTACATAAAGATCACCCACTGGAAATATATTTACTTACTCAACTGCTAGAATTGTTGATGGCTACATCCTTCACTAGTCCGAGAGATCTTCCCTCTAGGAATATAGTCATGAAGATATCATGGGGGAGATATTCATTAGGAGGAGCATCCAGAAGTATGCTATACTGATTGATGTACTCTTCGTCCTTCCACTAGTTTTCTACCGTGGATTCTCTCCAAACAAGATTTTAATGAGGCAATCGGCATATTATTTGTGGACTCCAAGGAGGAGTGTTGTAAAGTCAAGAATGGAGCCCAAAATGGTAGAGCCCACTACCTAATTGATTGAAGAAAGATGATGAAGCTTGTCTGCCAACTTTCATCAGGAGATAGACACCTCCAATATTTTGGCCTATAAATAGACACCTCCATCAATAGAGAATGTCCTCTTCAGAAAAAGGAATGAGAGCACACCAAGTGAGAAAGAAAGATAGCCCCGGGAGAAGGAAGAAAGAGGAAGAGTGAGAGGAGAGAAAAGAGAGTAGAGAGAAAAAATCAGTGAGCCAGTGAGATTGTAAACATTAAAGTTGTAGCCCTATTATTTTACATAGTGGAAAAGTTATTGTTGCTGCTCTCCATGGACGTAGGCATGACCGAACCTCGTTAAATATTGTGTCTCATTTATTTTACGTGCAACTCAACATTCTCACATATTCCATCCATTTTACAACCGACAAAGATTTCTTTGTTTTAATCTTTCTTTTTATAGCTAGTCAAAGAGATACTGCTTGTAAATTACTTGTCACTCCAGCCACCTAAAAACTTAAAAATGAGGACCGTCATTAACCACATAATACAAGTCCACCTGATCCAATCCAAAAAAAACCTAGACCCCAAAAAACAAAAACGAAACAAAAAATATTAATTCCAAGTTGATTTTCATTATATGCTAACCTTGCACTAAAAATAAATACACAATGAGACCAAGTAGCATAGCAAAGAGGTCAAATCTTTGTGACCGACATTATAGTTGAGAGGGCTTCTACAATTACCACGTTTGGGGGCGTAGACTCGTCACAAAGAAAAAGTTACAGTTTCAGTATAAAGGAAAATATGAGTCATGAAAAAGTCAAAAGTTCACTTAAGGAGGACAAAAGGCTTAATTACAGCCTCAACAATGCTTTAATTATCTACCTTCTTCTAGACTTGTAGTTATTTCGGCAAATGTTTCTGGCTTTGTAGAAGCAGAAGCTGTGCTGGAGTTGTTGCCTCTCCTTAAGAGAAAGGCTGGTTGTTTAGGAGTTGGAAAGATTGCAATTTCACTGTCAAGCATGGTAAGAACATTTGACATGGCGGGACGGTCAACAGGGTCTTCTTGCATGCATAAGAGCCCAACATTGACATACTTAATAAATTGACTTTTGTTGCAACTTTCAACCAAAGCATTGTCCATTAGTTCCTATTCCTTGTTTTCTGTCCACACATGCCTGAGAAAATGTTTCAATTTCAACATGGTTAAAGTAGAAAAATGGGGTTATAAAACAAAGGGTATGGATATGGAAGATTCAACCACCACACACTTACATAACTTATGAGGCTGAAAGTTTGTTGGGATTGATAAAATCCTGTGTTCTTATTTCAAGAAGAAGCACACCGAAGCTACACAAATCTGACTTCACTGAGAAAGTTTCATCTACCGAAGACATGTTACTACTGCATCACAAATTATTATAACAGTCTGTAAAATATGTAGGAACCAAAGAAATTTCCTCTAAAAGGGTCAAGGAATTATGATTTCAAATTCGTGCTACAATGTATGAAATATCCACCCTGAAAATTAGACCATCCACATGAAACTTACTAAGTTCCGACTACTGTGCTTGTGTTCGACTCAGTCTCTTTGCCTTCAACAATCCTCGCCAAGCCGAAGTTAGATATTTTGGGGCTCATCTCCTCATCCAAGAGAATGTTGCTGGTTTTCAAATCTCTGTGAATGATCCTCAATCTGGAATCTTGATGAAGATAGAGAAGTCCATGAGTGATTCCCAAAATGATGTTAAAGCACATCTCCCAATTGAGAAACATGCTTTTTGTATGATCTGGCAATGTTTGCATTTCCCAATAGAGAAACCTGGGAGATCTAGTGATCAAAAACTCATATATCATGCAGTAAAAAAACTTTGAAATGAGGACTAGGAACTTGCCAATATAAAGGTGTCTTAACTTCTGTTAGGCATGTACTCGTAGAGTAAAATTTCTCTTCTCCTTTGATGTAATATCCTGTAAGCCTTGTCCTAAAGCCCTTGATAGCCTCCTTATTGCTATTTCTTGATCTCCAAGAAACTTGCCCTGACAACAAAATCCCTTTTCACATCAATTTACAACGAACCATAATACATGAACATAATGATAAACAATTTTCTAGGGATAATAAAACATATGTGTTGCTAAGGTAGTTTAATTGCAATGATTTGACAAACAAGTATTCCTGAATTACCTTGTAAATAGGCCAATAGCCCCCTTGTTTGAGTGTTTTTGCATATGAGAAATTATCTGTATCATTCAGTATGCTTTGCAAATCAAAAAAATGGAACATTTATACCTTTCTTTGTTGAAGTTGGCTCACCATATATGCGAAAGGAAGAGGAAGAAATGGCAAAAAAGGGAGTTTCAAACCAGTTATCTGTGTTCTAGCGCTCGAACAACAGAGAGACGTTTTTTTGCCAGTTATCTATGTCCAAGCTGCTCAGTGCATAATTACATATCATTTTGTACCATTCTAGCTTATGATTTCGTTATATTTTTTAGTTAATCTTGTGATTTTAATTAGGGGTAGGCATCAAAACCGGAATACCTGGAACCATCCCGAAACCGTGCCAAACCGTGCCAATCTCGTGCCATCCCGTTTGGTGTTGACGTGTAAACGGGATGATACAGTGTCATCTCGTTCCTGTTTGGCACGACATCGGTTCCACATTTGTGATCCCCGGTGGTGTCATACCGTACCGAACAGTACATGAGTTTTATTAATCCTAATTTAAAGTAATTCATTACATTATCTTCAACTACTAATTTACTTGGAAGGCATCATATATCGCATACAGTTGGCCTTTTGAATAAGCGGAGGATTCAGCTCTATGCACTTTACTTGTGAGGCTGAGGCTGTCTTGCTTTTCTCTAGGCAGCGTTGGTCTATCGAAGTCTAAAATTATAAATTCCAAATGCCCCATTTCAGCTCTATCAAAACGGCCAACATATATATATATATATATATGTTTCAGTTGCATTGCTGCTAAGGTGTGAACTTTCATAAGTATATGGCTTCAAATATTTCTTTTTCTTAGAGCAGAGATTATTCGACTGAATTATTGACATGCATATGCGCTCCTGTCAGTTCATGTGTATATATATACACTACTACAAAAAACGAAATAGACAACCATGCTTTTTTGGCGTCGGTGGTAAATGTTCCAATTGAATTTGTTTTTGGCAGAACCATTTCGCATCAGTATATATATATATCACAGATGCTAAATATAATCAACAACATCTGTAGGAAAACCAAAAATTTGTGTTGAAGCCTTTATACACTTTTCGTCCTGTTATTTATAAAATCGATGCCTAATATATTAACAGCATCGATTTTTCATTTCACCGATGCCTATGTAGTGTTGCGGAAAGTGAAATTTGACATAGTGGGCCATAGATAGGCTTTGGTCAATCATAGAGCCAATAGTAGGGAAACTGAATTTGGTTAATATTACAGGGAACAGTCCTAGGAATGTAGGAAAGACATACATCCTCCCTGTAATGTATTGGCTAATTTGTATTTTTGGTGCCCCTAAAGAAAGAAAGGACTAAACATCAACCAAAGCAAATATGCCTATCATTACTAAAGAACAAATAAATTAGTTTCCTTCCATATTGAAACGATCATAAACCACAACATAAAAGTTAACATGTTAAGATCTCTAACCTAAGCCATACAAACTAAGTCGTTGAATTTAAAAAGTTCACAAGCCAAACACAAACAAAAAACACAACGATTCATACAATAAACACTAGAAAATACAGAAATGAGAAATCATCATAAGAATAAACTGTGAAAATTGTACATCAGATGCGTTACCGATGAGCTCACGGAGAAAGATCTCCTTGTTGCAGTAATAGGGGTTGATGATCAAACTCAGAAGCTGGTTGATCTCATGGATCAGGACCCAAGTTCACCTCCTGAGTTGTAAAATGACGTTGCCGAGGTCGGCGTATCCAGCTCTTCAAAGAAGAGCTTCTTTAATGGCGGCCGCAGAGAGGAAGATGAAGCGGCAGCCCCTCTGGCTCTGGAAGTATTGTCGTCGTCGGCATCGGCGAAATAGGAGATCCTGGTTGAAAATCGAGAACACTGGACGGATCTATCCATTTTGGAATACATCGTCGGTGGAAATTGGTAATCCATCGGGATTGGTGTAGGTGAAAGAGAAATCGTCTTCATCTTCGTTCTTCTAGCAATCACCACCGGCGTCGGCGTTATAAACACCTTCATCCGAAAATTGACACCTCAAATCTAGAGTAGCCACAGAACTCCTCGAGCTTAACCATTAGCTCTATTCATATTGAAAAAATGGAAATTAGCACCAAATTCAACCAAGAAACTGAAATCGAGTCAAAATCAAGTAAATTGAGCAAAGATCAAAAGGAAAATAACGAATTGAAATAGATGGAACAAACCTGGAAAGGAAATGGAGGCATCGGCGGCGAGAACATGTGTGAGGCCATCGACGTAACGGAGATTGTCGTCGGTCTTGTGTTGGTCCATGGCTCTAGACTGTTTGGTTTACTTTGAAGGCAGAGAGAGAGGGAAGAAGGGAGAGAACAGAGGAGAGATGAGGGTTTGAAGGAGGAGAGGGGCTTGAGGCTTCAAACCTGAAGGAGTGGTTTTGTTGAATTTTAACGTTCTCTGCATTCTGTAGTTTCTAAACGAGATCCAAAACTAATTTAATGCTAAAAAGGGTAATAAAGGTATTGCATCTTATTAATTAAATTAAAAAATATACAATTGTTTATTTTTGGGTTTATTTTGGGTGTGCTTATAAAGATTAAATGGTATAGGGTATTGTAATAGGACTAGGTGTAGAATTGGGTATTTAACTAAAAAACTATTTATTCAATCACATAGTTTGGGCTCCTAGAATATGGCGCCCTTGGGGCTTTCTATTTGATTGTATCGAAAGGCCAAATGAATTGGGATCTCCTATTGGGTCAGGTCATTTCGGGGTAAGCAGATCATTTATGATGAAGAGGATGGGCTTCAAGAGAATGATTTGGAGTTCTTGCATAGTGGAACCATGCAGTACCATAAATGAGATAGATCTTCCATTTACGTGTTTACATGTTGCCTTACTTATTGATGATGTTTACTTTTTCTTTTTTATACAAGCGATGGTTTAAAGTATCGCAAGTTCACTATCCTATCTAAACTGGCCTAACTCACTTATGTGATTGCTGTTTACTTTTAGGCTAGTGATTCCTCTTTCAGCCTCTTGATCTCCACCTCTTAGTGCATATATGTTAACCTTGAACTGACTCAGTCAACTGATAAATCCACGAAGAAGAAAAAAACACACAATGATTCCAATCCAAGTCACATTACAAAGAAGTCAAATTTTAATGACCAGCATAATAGTAGAGAGGGCTTTTACAATTACCGTGTTTGACGTAGACTCGTCCACCAAAGTATTTAATCAGTTGAGCATCACAAAGGAAAAATTACAGTTGAATATAAAGAAAAATAAGAGATAAAAAAGTTTACTTATAAAAGGACTAATTACAGCCTCTTACCTTGCTATAATTATCTACCTTCTACTAGTGTAGTAGTTATCTCAGAAAATGTTTCTGGCTTAGTAGAAGAAGAAGCTATGCTAGAGCTGTTGCCTCTCCTCATGACAAAAGCTGGTTGCTTGGGAGTTGGAGGGATTGCAATTTCACTGTCAAGCATGGTAAGAACATTTGACATGGTGGGACGGTCAACAGGGTCCTCTTGTACGCATAGGAGCCCAACATTTACACACTTGATGAATTGACTTTTGTTGCAACTTTCATCCAAATTATTGTCCATTAAATCCAACACCTTGTTCTCTTTCCATAATCTCCATGCCTGAGAAAATTTTAACATTCAAAAATAGTGGACTATAAAATGGGGTTAAACGGATATGAAAGATTCAACGCACTTACTTGATTTATGAGGCTGAAAGTTTCTTTGGATTGGTAGAATCCTGTGTTCTTTTTTCCACTGATTATCTCAAGAACAACCACACCAAAGCTAAACACATCCGATTTCACTGAGAAAGTTCCATCTAATGCGTACTCCGGAGACATGTAACCACTGCATCATGGATTCTTATAACACTCAGGTATTATGCAAGAACCAAAGAACTTTATTCTAAAAGGGTCAAGGAATTGTAATTTGTGCTACAACAAGTGAAACATCCACTCTGAAAATAAATCGTCCACACAAAACTTACTAAGTTCCAACTACTGTGTTTGTACTTGACTCAGTTTCTTTGCCTCCAACAATCCTTGCCAAGCCGAAGTCAGATATTTTGGGATTCATCTCCTCGTCTAAGAGAATATTGCTAGTTTTCAAATCTCTGTGAATGATCCTCAATCTGGAATCTTGATGAAGATAAAGAAGTCCTCGAGCGATTCCCAGAATGATGTTAAAGCGCATCTCCCAATTGAGAAACATATTTTGAGTATGATCTGCAAAGTTCAATTATCCATTTAGAGAAAAACTTAGCGGCTTTGATAGATTACCAATTAGTCAACCAAACAAACAATATTTTGTGCCTTAAACATATTGAAATGAGTACCAGGAACGAACCAAATATAAAGGAGTCTAAGCTTTTGTTAGGCATGTACTCATAGAGTAAAATCTTTTCTTCTCCTTTCATGCAATATCCCTTAAGTCTAACAAGGTTTCGATGTTGAAGTTTGGCAATTAGCACCACCTCATTCTTAAATTCCTGTAAGCCCTGTCCTGAAACCCTTGATAGCCTCTTTACTGCAATTTCTTGACCTTCAAGGAACTTGCCCTGCAACAGAATCCCTTAGACAAATTTACACTAAACAAGATATATGAACATTAATGACAAATTCTTTTTTACGGGTTAAAAAAATAATTATTGCTAAAGTGATTCAGTTACTAAGAAATGGCAAACAAGTCTTCCTAAATTACCTTATAAACAGGCCCATAGCCCCCTTGTCCAAGCTTGTTTGCATCTGAGAAATTATCTGTAGCATCTAGTATGATTTGCAAATCGAAAAAGGGGGACATCTATACCTTCTTCTTCCTTGAACTCACTTGTCTCTATCAACTCTTTGAGTCGTCTTTCACTATCAAACTTTCCTCGACTTATTTGATCTAATACATGGAATTGAAGAGTTTTATTCTCATTCAATAGAAACAATTCTGCAGATGTTTGTTTGTGCATGTGGTGCATATAGCAAAGTGGTTACCTCGTTTACTGGTCATCTTTCTTCTCCATATATAAATGGAAATGATGCATGCCACAAAAATGATGCTAACAAGCACTGCCACAACTATAAGAGACAACGGTATTTGTCTTCTTGAATGCTCTTCTGGTGGTGGTTTAAATGGCTCTACTTGAAGACCACCTTCAATTAGAAAGCAATGACAATGTACGTGTTATTTACTTTCATTTAAAACGGCATAATGCAGTGATAATAAGCCAATAAATATTTGGATTCAGTCCAACTCTACTTGGTTTCAGTTCCTTTCTCAATTATGATTTTTAAATTATTCTAAAATAGATTATCACAATATGTGATACGTTTATTTAATGAAGATTTTGTTCAAACAGGATTTTGAAAAGTATAGGAAACACCTAAGAACTTATGGGATTTACTTCTTTTTGTTTTCCCTTGGAACACAAGCAGAATTCATCCTCAGTTCAAAAGTGCTGGAGGGTTTGACCATCACAGTTTATTAGCAAAATCTGAATAAAATGGTTCAGCTAATGGGAAAAAAATTAAATCTCAATCAAAACACTCCTTACTTAGCAATGCTAATACCATCATCTTTGGCAGCACAGCTGGATCTCAATAGGAAATATGAATTTGCAAGAGGCACATGCATCATTGCAATTATATGCCTAACATGATATTCTCACCTTCAGTACAATTCAAGTTAAAGCCATTCCATCGAAAGTTTGCATTGCAATGGCATCTTTTCTTTCCATCTTTTGCTGGATTGCAAGTTGAATTTGGCCAACCCATGCAGTTTGCAGATGTATTACAGGTTGGTTCAAGGGGAGGATCCCAACCCATCTCTGTTACCGGAGAACTGCTGGATGAATCTTCAGAACTAAAGTTTCCCACGTTTGCTTGACACCACTTGATTACCCTAAATGGCTGCTGGTTCAGCTCCTGGTTCAGTTCCTGGTCTTCGCCTCGGTTTCTAGGATCGCAGTTATCTACAGTTATAAGAAATTTTTTTGTCCTTGGATTTATGCTAATGACTCTATAGGTCCCATTGCGACTTGGTCCCATGAAGCTAACCTGGCCTGTGGAGGCGTTGCATTTGAAACGAAAATACAGGGGGTCACCGCAACCCGGTCGGATGCTCAGAGGATAAGGAATCATGGTTGTGCCACAAGGTTCACAGTCTCTTACGGTTGATTCTGCACAAGGTGTCATTAGTTCTCTCCGTACATTAATTTGATAAATTTTGGATATGTAGCTAGCTAGCTTTAGCAGATAATAATAGCCAATATGATTGTATACACGAACATAGGAAGAAGTGAAAGACAATAGAGAAGTAGAATACCTAAATCAGCCAAGGCAACGCGAACAGAGAGGTCTCGGCCGTCAGCATACTCTTCTTGAAGACTATCTAGATTCTGCGAGTTCCATATCCAGCACATAGAAGTAGAAACATCCCTTCTCTTTGTTTTACCAGCTTCAGCATATGAGTAAGCAGTACACCCGCAGTTGGGGAGGCAGGTGTTCTTGCATTCTGTTTCATTGCTAGCATCAGTTCGTATGTCTGGGTTTCCCACTTTCATCATCTTTAAAGTGAAGAATGTTTCCTCTTTGAGACATAATGGGGACTCTCTTGTGCATCCACCAGAAAAGTCCCCAGAATTCCATTTATCTAGAGACTGGGGTTCGAAGCCTGGCAAGCATTTGCACGCTGACGGCCCATTATTCATATTACAGCTGCCAAAGTTCCCACAAGCATTAAACACACTGCATTGATCTTTTGGCTCTGACCATATCCTAGTCCACTTATTCTCAAGCCACCTCCAAAACTGTATAGTCCCCGTAAAATCTATCACCAATCTTGTATAATTGTATTCTGTCCGTGGCAGAATTGCTATGTGCTTATAAGAAGAGTTCCGACTTGTAGATGTGAAAACGCTGCTGGAGTTTTTTTTTTTAAATAACTCTGGCTGAAATTTAATAATAAGTAAGCAACTGCTGGAGGCATTTCATCTGAGATGACAGATGTACCAATTACTGGTTCTTGACTTTTCCAGTAAATAATCGATTTCAATTTTGTGATCATATACTGATTCTGGTTGTCTAGTTTGAAGGTGAAGTCCCCAATTCGTGGGTCGTCTTCACCTCTCCATGAAGTCAATTCCATGTTTTCATTCATTAGCATCCCAGGAATGAATGTATCAGTTGGACTTTCAAAGCTCTGCCACAAAATATTATTCACTGCCAACCGATCGTTACCATCACTTAACACCAGGTTCCCAGAATCCATGAGCTTCACCATCGGGTTGAGAGCAGAAGAGGAGGCTTTTGCTGACCAATAATACTCTCCAGTAGTTGCATCCAACACATGGATGTTACCTTTGCTGATTGCAAAAACTCCAGTGGAATTGGCAGGAACTGGCTTATCTCTGTTGGAAACCCATACAACTGTCCCTGGAGTCCTTGGAGTCAGTTGATGATACCATATACCAACATATCTTCCATTGCCAGACTTTCCTGCTCCTGTAGATGAAGGTGTAAAGAATCCCAGTTCAAATCTTCCTCCAGCTGAAACAAGACCTTCTGATCCATCGTCCCTAATTGGATCGTCGCGTGACGTTAGAGTATCTCTAGCAGTAGCAGAGCAAAACAGGTGGTGAGAAAAGCACAACAAGAGTAACGCGTAGGAGGAGAAGATGGAAGATAGCATGCGATTTCCAAACCATGAAAGGTTGAAAATAAACATAATGCAGGGAGCCAAACATATGTGCTTGGCTCGAGGGAGTCCACTGGTAGTCGTATCAACCTTCATTAGTTTCCCTTGTTTACTATCAGAAAATGTGAGGTTTACGCCAATAGTGCTCTGCAATTGCACCTAGAACAAACACTTGATATACCAGCCAAAAGCAGAAAATGTTATTCCTGTAGCAATCACTCAGTGTTTTCATATGACTTTAGAATAGTAGTGGATGTTGGAAATTGGCTCAAATGTAGAAGAATTTTGGAGTTGCCCATGTGAGTCAAAGTTAATTGCCCATGTGAGTAAATGTTGGCTTACTATGAGGTCAAAAAGGGTGGATTGTTTGGTAGCCATCCATTGGTAAGTTTGGTAGCCAACAAATGAATAGTTGAAGCTTGCATTCACACTCTTACATTTTTGGCTATAAATTGGAAGCAAATGGTTCCATTTGAAGCATCCCACCAAGTATTGAGTAGAAGAGAAAAATAGCAAGAAAGGCATCTAGCCAAAGAGAGAAATCTCTCTAATTGTTCTTTGCTTTGTATCATTGTTTTCTCTTCAATTGTTGTGAGAGTGAGACTTGGGTGTATTTGGGGCTTTGGGTTTTCTTGAGTGATAAACACTTTGTATACTCTCTTTGATTATAGTGAATTACTCCGTCGTCTCCAAACTGGATGTAGGCATTGCCGAAACCAGGATAAATCTTGGTGTTCTTGTTGGTGTTGTGTTCTATTTATCTCCTGCCAGTTGTTGTTTATTTTTCACTCGCAATTGGTTGACGCTTCCGCACAACAAGTGGTATCAGAGCTCCAGGTTTAGAGCTGGGGTTTTGTAGGAGTGAAAAATTCGTTGGAGCTACAGTTTCGTGAATAGTGCCGGTGCTACCGTTCGTGAACGGTGAACTGCTACAGTCGTGAACAGTGCTGTATTTGTGAACAGTGCCGGAGTAGATGGCTGGAGATAAAGATGAACTCGTGAAGGAGAAGGAGTCGACATCATCTTCGTCGACATCCAATAGACATCCAATCGCTACTACAAGGTTAGAGGTTGATAAATTCAATGGCTCTAATAATTTTGGTATGTGGCAATGTGAAGTTATGGATGTGTTGTATCAACAAGAGTTGGATATTGTTTTGGAGGATAAACCCAAAGAAATTGATGATAAGCAGTGGAAGAGACTTAATCTTCATGTTTGTGGCTCTATTCGATCGTTCCTTGATAAGGAGTTGAAATACCCGTATATGAAGGAAACTTCTGCTAAGGAGTTTTGGACGAAATTGGAGGAGAAGTATATGACCAAGAGCGCAGAAAATCGGCTCTTCTTGAAAAAGCGACTCTTCCGAATTTCAATATCGTTCAGGTATTTCTATGCACGAACACCTCAATGATTATAATAAAATACTTGCTGATTTAGCAAACCTTGATGTGAAAATTCCTGACGAGGATAAGGCACTATGTTTGTTAAATTCATTGCCTGATGATTATGATCATTTGACAACTACTTTGTTGTATGGAAAATCCGAGGTGAAACTTGAGGAGGTGTCTGCGGCATTGGTGAATCATGAGTGTCGTAAGAAGGACCAGATGACTCACAATTCACAAACCGAGGCACTAGTTGCAAGGGGTCGAACAGAGGAAAGAAAATCTGGGAAGCGGGGAAAGTTTCCTGCTAAAGATGAATGTGCCTTTTGTCGCCAAAAGGGTCATTGGAAGAAAGACTGCCCCAAATTGAAGAACAAAGAGAAGGAGAAAGCGGATTTTGAAGCAAATGTTGCAAAATCTGGAGATGATGATTTTGAGTTTGCTTTGGCTAGTTCATATGCTGATGGTCACTCCAGAGGAGTGGATTTTGGATTCAGGTTGCACCTATCATATGTGTCCCATTCGGGAATGGTTTTCTAGCTTCGAGGAGCTGGATGGTGGAGTTGTTTTGATGGGCAATAATAATGCTTGCAAAACACAAGGGATAGGCAAAATCTGTTTGAAGATGCATGATGGAACAGTTAGAGAATTGAGTGATGTTCGGTATGTACCGGATATGAAGAAGAATCTCATCTCATTGGGCGCTTTGGAATCCAAAGGTCTCAAGATCACGATGGACGGTGGAGTTCTTAAAGCTGTGTACGGGGCACTGGTGGTGATGAAAGGTACAAGAAGAAATAACTTGTATTTCTTGCAGGGGAGTACAGTTATTGGTGGAGGCAGCTGTCAAGAAGCTGCTGACGCAGATAGCACAGACACCACGAGGTTATGGCATATGCGTCTTGGGCATGCTGGTGAAAAAGCGTTGCAAGGATTGGTGAAGCAAGGCTTATTAAAGGGTGCAAAGGCATGCAAATTGGAATTTTGTGAACACTGTGTGCTTGGTAAGCAAACTAGAGTGAAATTTGATACCGCTATTCACCACACTAAAGGCATTCTAGATTATGTTCACACTGATGTTTGGGAACCTTCCAAGAATGCACCTTGGGGAGGTTACCATTGTTTGGTCTCCGTTGTTGATGACTTCTCTAGAAAAGTATGGGTGTACACCATGAAGCGTAAAGATGAAGTCTTGAAGATATTCCTGAAGTGTAAAAAGATGATTGAAACGCAAAGCGATCGAAAGATCAAGACTCTAGATCAGACAATGGTGGTGAATATAGGTCTGATCCTTTCTTGAAAGTTTGTCAAGATGAGGGTATTGTGAGGCACTTCACGGTTAGGGAGACACCGCAACAGAATGGGGTGGCGGAGCGCATGAACCGTACTTTGCTTGAGAAAGTTCGGTGTATGTTGTCTAATCCTGGATTAGGCAAGGCGTTTTGGGCTGAGGCGATTAGTTATGCAAGTCATCTCATTAATCGGTTGTCGGCTGCTGCGAACGAGGGAAAACACCCATGGAGGTATGGTCTGGTAAACCTTGTACTGATTACAAGTTTTTACACATATTTGGTTGTGCTGCTTACTATCATGTCAGAGAAAGCAAGTTGGATCTAAGAGCAAAGAAAGCTCTGTTTATGGGCTTTAGTACTGGCGTGAAGGGATACCGACTCTGGTGTCCAGACTAGAGAAGAAATTTGTTGTAAGCAGAGATGTGACTTTTGATGAGGCTGCTATGGTTAATCAGAACAAGCGTGAAGGTGAAATTGAAGCAACCAAGACCATGAGTTGTTCAAAGCAGGTGGAGTTACCTGAAGACTCCAGTTGTTCCAGGTAAGGTCTGATGTTACAGACACTAGTCCTACATTTGATTCTGACGATGAGGACAAGGATGATGAAGAGGAGGCACCTACCCAAGAGCCTCCACAGCAACAAAATTGGGTGTATGCCAAGGAGATGGAATTCTTGGGAAAAGACAGTGTAAGATTCAAAGCCAGATTGGTAGCAAAAGGCTATGCTCAGAAGGAAGGCATAGACTACAATGAGGTATTTTCTCATGTAGTAAAACATTCTTCTATTCGTATTTTGTTGGCTTTTGTTGTGCAATTTGACTTTGAGTTGGCTCAACTTGATGTCAAGACTGCTTTCTTACATGGTGATTTGGAGATATATATGTCTAGCCAGAAGGTTTTAGTGTTGCTGGAAAGGAAAATTGGGTTTGTAAATTGCAGAAATCATTGTATGGCTTGAAGCAGTCTCCAAGACAATGGTACAAGCAATTTGATAAGTCGACGAAGCCAGTTTCGTTGTTCAAGTTTAAGCATTGCTTGGACTTGATTGAAATTCGTAAAATTTGTTGATTGCCCCTTGGGGGATTGGGAGACGGCTATTGGGAGTGTTACTATGAGAGTTTGTTACATGTTGAGCCAAGGTGGAGATTGTTGGAAATTGGCTCAAATGTAGAAGAATTTTGGAGTTGCCCATGTGAGTCAAAGTTAATTGCCCATGTGAGTAAATGTTGGCTTACTATGAGGTCAAAAAGGGTGGATTGTTTGATAGCCATCCATTGGTAAGTTTGGTAGCCAACAAATGAATAGTTGAAGCTTGCATTCACACTCTTACATTTTTGGCTATAAATTGGAAGCAAATGGTTCCATTTGAAGCATCCCACCAAGTATTGAGTAGAAGAGAAAAATAGCAAGAAAGGCATCTAGCCAAAGAGAGAAATCTCTCTAATTGTTCTTTGCTTTGTATCATTGTTTTCTCTTCAATTGTTGTGAGAGTGAGACTTGGGTGTATTTGGGGCTTTGGGTTTTCTTGAGTGATAAACACTTTGTATACTCTCTTTGATTATAGTGAATTACTCCGTCGTCTCCAAACTGGATGTAGGCATTGCCGAACCAGTATAAATCTTGGTGTTCTTGTTGGTGTTGTGTTTTGTGTTCTATTTATCTCCTGCCAGTTGTTGTTTATTTTTCACTCGCAATTGGTTGACGCTTCCGCACAACAGTGGATGCATGATTGAATAGTAGTAGCTGGCTCAATGTCGAGTCAAGGTCGTCTGAGTTTGGTTTTATTGCATCTTTTCTTTGTGTCCACTGATTTAATTTCATTTATCTCCCTCCCTCTCATTTTGTTATTTGTAAATTTCTCAAGGTCTCAAATTCCTTTGTACTACTTCATTTATTTCAAAATTTCCCATTTTACCCATGGCAGCAGTGAGCATGAAATTAAAAATATATATTAAGAAATTGAATTTTTTTTTTCTCTTGACAATTATGTAAATCAAAATTAAATGACAAGTAACAATTTCCAAAGCAGTTTAATTTTTGTTTTTTACAGAGCAAGAAAATAAGCGGATTAAGTAAGCAGGAGCATACCAATGGTAAAATGGGAAATCAAGGAAAAAGAAAAATTAGTGATTAATATGATAATAATAAGTAAGCAGGAGCATACTCTCCAAACTGATACAAGTGGTGTGGTGGGGTTGCTAATTCATTTCGTTAACCAAAAATACATGCTCTTACCTCATGATTATTTATATATGCAATTTGCATATCCCTTTTTTTCTTTTTCTTTTGTTGGATGGGATCCATAGGATCTGTCTAGTTGGGTTGGGACAAACAAATATAATTTGATGAAATATATTTTTTGTCATTATTTGATATTTCTAGCTTAGCCAAGAGCAAAAAAGCTAGCTACGCTTGTTTCTTTAAAGAAAAAATAATGCATTATTTGGCTGGTGGATGAAAACCCCGACGGGCAAATATATATGTAGCCATCCAAGTTTGTCTCGTATTCCGGCATTATATTCTTCATGGTGGACTTACAATTAATCACCAATTAATTCAGAGTTGTTATTTCATTGATTTCTTTTAAATTACAGGGACTGATCTAGCTTAAGATTTTGGCTTCCGTCTTCCTTGTGCCTTATACGACGTATTCTATCCGCTGTAAATGACCTAATTTTTTGGCTGCGCATTAAGTTGCTGCGATGGGCGAGTGAGTATCTCGTCGTCCATGGCTGCACAAGGACGAATCCAAGATTTCAAAATACACTGGGCTAGATTGCTCTTATAAACAAACTCGACGGTACGAGTGAATTTCATTAATAACAAAAATTATACACCTAATAAGGGGGAAATATTGGATCGTACCCTCAAAATACATCTAGTACATAAGATATAAACTAGTAAAAAAAAACAATAATAAATAAACATGCAATGCAAATACATAATACAACTATTTGAGTTGTACCCTTCTAGGCTTCAAAGAGTTGAAATCAGTAATTATTGATTTGTTATCAATACTATCGGCAAATTCTTTTTCAATGTGAAGTATCATACAATCAACAAGAAACTCATCCTCTATCTTGTTCCGAAGTCGATTTTTGATAAGTCTCATAAAAGAAAATGCACATTCTATTGTTGTTGTAGAAACCGGAAGAGTTAACACTAAATGAATCAATCTATCAATCAAGTGGTAGGTGTGTATTAACTCTGTTTCAAGTAAGTTTTGACTCTGTTTGCTTGCTGTGAATGCAAGTACGAAGTGGGCTATCCCTTCTATTTAGCTATATATAATTTTTTTTGAGCTAAGACTACGGGCCAGCCCTGGCATTGCCTTGCCTGTGAAAATAATCGCCTCAGAATTTGCTGTGAGAAAAGCAGTTTGGCGTTTGGTAAACTTTTTGTTATAAGTGTTGTTTGTACAATAATCAGTTTCTAAGTCTTTGGTAAATTTGTTTGTAAAAGTGCTGTGAGCTGTGTATAATGACTAAAAAGGGTATTATGCTGAAATGACTTTTCTGTTCAAGTGTTTGGTAAAAGGAAAAGCACTTTCACTTTAGCTTGTATAATTTTTTTAAAATTAAATATGTTTCCATCACACCCTAAAAATTATTTTAATTATAAAATAAATAAAGTATTCCATTAAAAATAAATATATTGTCAATAATATGGTTATAACAAAAATTAAACTAGTCATAAACAAGCAATCATATACATTTCTAAGCAGATGAACTCATTAAACTTGCGGCTATATTATTTCTCAATGCCTCCATTTCTTGTGTTACAGGACCATCTTATTGTTGTGCATCAACCTCTCTCTCAATCTCTTCATCTTGAGTACCATTTAGGTCATCTTCACTTTCATCAAAATGACAATCACGTTTGGCATGTCTTCTTATATAGTTATGAAGTGTCATGGTTGCAATAACTATTTTGAGTTGTTTTGCAAAAGGATAACTAGGCATGTCTCGTAAAATACTCCATCTCTTTTTTCATACTCCAAAAGTGCGTTCAACATCACATTTAAAATTCAAATTTTTTTTGGCATGGGCTATAGCCCATACAGCCCATTAGCTGCATTCGTCTCTTGCTGCGCCGTACACACCACCTTCCACTCCGATGCCATCGAGAAGCAAACCATGAGCACGAGGATGATGATGAACCAAGCAGCTGGAGCCCCATTATCACTGGCTTTTCTTCCCTCTGAAAATCAAATTTTGCTGTCAATTTTTGAGATTTTGAGAAATTTTTTGGAGGCAACCGCATTTCTGTTGGGCTGGGCTTCGGTCACGCAGCTTTGAACCCCGCTGTTGACGACGCTCTTCTTTCCTTCTTTTTACGTTTCTTTGTTGGTTTTGGCCCAGCATTGTTTGCCAGTGAAGTAACATTTAGCCCACTCCATATTTGTAAGCTGTTAAAAAACATATGGATTGGATTAGCGTTATCATTTCGTTATTATGAAAAGATTTAAAATGAATACGATAATAATCTGATTTGATGCAAATTTGATGTTTACTAGATATAGATTGATAAGTTGAATTTGACCGTATAAATACCATTCGGATATGATAACCGATTAAAAATAGATGCATTTGTAGATTAAGCTCAACCTTACCCGCCATGAAATACAACCTTGTATGACTTACATTGTAGATCCAACGGTGATTATCATTTTAAATAGCTAAAAGGGGAAAAGATGAACCAATTACATATACTGATCAAAAGAGTTGAAGTTGATGAATGATATACATTGTTGAACTATGAACTTTGCAGCTTATAGCCTTCTTCTTTGGTCTTTATTTGAACTCTACAAATATCCAGGCTGTGATTTTAATTGTTGTGGATTTTTCAATTTTATCATGGCAACATGAAATAGTGAATCCATATCAAGTTCAATAAGAAGAACCTGTAAACTGGGTGGCTTGAATTATTTGTGGCCCTATTAAATTTGGGCCTTAAAACTGCAAACGTTAGAAACTAGAAAACGAGAAGCTTCTATAACAAGGGTTATGTTGAGGGGTTACAATAACAGGATTCAATCCAATATTTCAATAATAACTCTGAATTGAACAGCTATTAAGGACCCTCTCATTATAATCTCTCATTATTCTAGCCTCCTTACAAGAAAACATGTCTTATTAAAACTATTGGACCTTAGCCGAAATTGAGATATGACCGTCCCAAACACCTAGGCCCAGTTTACCATTTTTGCTCAAAAAGGGCCTTATTGTCCGATTTCGTTTTGATCTCAAAACCGGGCCGGCTCGAACCATACCTACCCCTAGTGTACAGGTTATATCTATTTCTCAATAAACGACGAGTCGTGTTAGTGCAGAATAACCAGCCACTCGTTCATTGTCATTCCTTCTAGACCGAGGAGGACTGGCGAATGGCATGTTGAGCGCGTGGACTTCAAGAGTCTTATCTTTAACTGTATTTATTTATTTATTTATTCATTCATAAAATATCTTATAAATTTTTTAATCAAAGCAACCATAAGAATTAGAGGTGGACATCATTCGGAGCCGCGAAATGCAGGGCTGAAAATCGCACGGGTTGGGGCCCAGTGTACACGTAATACATAGAAAATCAATTGCAGGTGCAAAGACCCACGTGGTTCGATGGCCCTAATGACGACACGTAAGCGAATAGAATCTCCCACATTGATATCTGCCACCTGGACGACATGTCAGCCATGCGAACAAACGATTTAAAAATATCCTGTAAGGGCTGCACCAACCAAAGATGCAAAGACCGAAGGGCCCTCAGGATATATTCAGACCACATAAAGCTTTTGTTCCCTCAGAAGCCGACACCTGGCACCGCGAAGCACCACAGCCTCAGCTTTTTGGTCCTCTCTCACAACCTTTCAACCTTTTGGACCATTGTGGTGGTGTTCTCACACACAACCCAAGAGGTTCTGGGTCGTTAGCGTCCATTTACTATTAGATAATGACTTTTTTACCCTCGTTTACTTGGTATTCAAATCAATTTCTTTTCCTCTCTTCTTCTCACTCGTTGAAAAGAAATTGGACTTAAATTTTGGTCAATTTTATGGAATTGGATGACAGGTTTTTCCTTTTTATTTTTTTTTACCAATATCACATTCTATTTCCTCACTAAATAAGCAAATTTCATATCCATCCAATTACCTGCAAATTATATATATCGAGTAAAATAGATTTTTTGCAATTATCAGAAAGTTGATTAAATTCGAGCAACAACTTCATTATCGAGCTCAAAGCTTAAAAGTAAAATTAAATATGTGCGATCATTCGTAAGGCAGGTAAATATTTTTTTTCAGGTTGAGAAGATGATACGTCAAAAACTTGTACCGTGAATGGTAAAATCGTGATTAAAGGCAAAAGCAAGGGTGTTGCTATAAAACACCGCAAGTGGTCCTTTCCTTCCTTTTCTCTTCTTTCCCACCCATCCCGTACAAAAAGAGAATAAAATTCCGAGAAAACACAGAGAAACTGAGAGGAAAAATCTGAAAACTCAAGACGGACTTTGAGTCCTTTTGCAAGAGAGATGAAGAACTGCGAGCTGTGCCAGCTTCCTGCAAGAACCTATTGCGAATCGGACCAGGCGATTTTGTGCTGGGACTGCGACGCCAAGGTTCACGGTGCCAATTTCTTGGTGGCGAGGCACTCTAGGAGCCTCCTCTGCCACGCGTGCCAGTCTCCGACGCCTTGGAAGGCCTCAGGTGCGAAGCTCGGCCATACGTTTTCCGTGTGCGAGAGCTGTGTGGTCAGAGATGAAAGCAGAGACGAAGACGAAGACGAAGAGAGCCAAGGCGGCAATGATAATGAATTTGACTCCGATAACGATCCAGATGATGATGATGATGATGATTTTGATGAGGACGGAGATAATCAGGTGGTGCCGTGGTCTTCGACGACCCCGCCTCCACCGTCTCCGAGCTCATCGAGCAGCGAAGAGGCTGCGAGTGCGTTAAACAATGGCGATACAGAAGGTCCCAAAACGGCCACAACCGTTTCGTTGAAGCGAATCAGAGAAACGGCTTCGGATCTTCGCTCTCAGGTACGTTTTGCTCTGTTTTCGTTATTTTCTTTCAAAACTGTCTTTGATTCCCGTTTTACAACGGTTAAGGTTCGTGCGTGCTTCTATCACAGGACGATCTCGACCGTTCATGTTCTCGACGGAAGTACGGCTCAGCTTCGGCAGCTCAAGCGAGTCGGCCCGAACCCGACGGCGGAGCCACTTCGTTTGACTCCTCGCGACCACGAAAAGACCGGAGAATCGATCTAAACGGGCCGGGTTCGCCGTCCGAACCCGTTATTGAGTCGAAGATGATATATCGCCGGGAAGATAGCCTTCGATCTTGACGCTGCGGAGCGTCCTGGCCGTCGGATATGAGGTAGTTTATGATGATAATTCTTTTACTTACCTAACAACAGTCTCAACTGATCGTGATTTGACCAGTAGTTAAATTTGTATTAGTCAGACAATTTGTTTTAATTTTTTTTCTTTTTTTAACCGCGAAAGTAATTCTGATTCTTCATTTTCGTGTCGTGCCATATATTGTAAAGAAACTATTTTGTAGGACGCAGGCTTTTCTCCTTTTCTTTTTGGCGTATGGAAATGGAATCTTTGTGTTTCTTTTTAATTTAATTTCCTTTTTTCTTGCTTGGAATTTGTTCTTCCTTTTAATTAGGGTGTCACGTTCTTAATGTGCCGTTAATGGAATTATTCAGGAAGTAAACTGATGAATAAAGAATTTGTAGTTCAAGTGATTAAGAGCAGTGCTAGAACGTAGAAATCTACCCGCAAATGATTTGTAACAAATTTGATAGTTAAATGAATTTTTTTGTTTAAAGCATGTTGTTTGAAACTTTAATAATTCTCATTAGAGCACAAGAAACACTGAAACTGAATATGTTGTTGCCAAAAATACTTTCACGCGTCTTTGGAAATTTTGATATTTTTGGGTGTAAGAATGTATGGCTGTGGCAGTAGAATGTGGTGGAGGCACATAAATGTGTGGTGTGGAGTAAAAGACCTAGTCTGGTAGAGTCTGTCTTTGCACTTTGATGGAGGTGGCGTGATGGCCTTTCCTTTAGGCATGGCAGGTGTCAGAAAATGCCATGGCCAATTCTGTGGCACGCAGATAAACCATGCTCCATAGAAAATGGTTGGTGCCTTCAGTCTTAGATTGGGACCTTTGAATATTTGCCCTTGAACGGTTATATTTCAAAAACCAGTGAATTATAATAGGGAGCTGAGAATTGAGATTGATTGGTTGGGTTGCGTACTTGTCCGAATTCCCAAGCTTTTGCTCCATATACCATACGTTTTCTTGCACCCTCCCCTGTATAGTAGGGAGGTTGAGTAAGATTGACTGGTTCTAAGTGGTAGTTGTACATCAAGCTACCTTCTTTTTTTTTTCTTTTTTCTTTTTTTTTTTTGCATACAGCGATAACTAAATTAAACTAATTTAATCTATAGGGAGAGTTATTCGAATTTTATTTTATATCGAAAAGAAGTAAATTTCATCAAGCAAAAGCATTGGTTCCGATAAAGTCATCAACAATATAATTCATTATTCACACATGACCTTCTTCTAATCAATAATAAGGATCTTGTTCGTGTAAAGCAAAATAGGCAATAGTATAAGCCACTTTGTTACATTCCCCAGGTCGAAATTGAACTTCCTTTAAAGAAAAATGCATAAACAAATTTCTCACATTATCCACGATGTTGCCGACATCCGCTCAAATAGTCTCCCCTATAAACTGCATTTGCAGCAAATAAAATTCTATGAGAAGAGAGAAAAAAAAACAGCATCTACAGAAAATAAATTCCTTTATAAATCGCTTGCAATCAAGAGCTTTGCAGGTCTGCGTAAATCAAGCTACATTGATTGGGCATGAATCATGATAGGGTGCAACTAAACCACGTATCCAAATAGGTTTTCAGCTTTTACTAGACACAAGCATGTCATAACTTTGTGAGTTATGAGGTTAGGCCCTAATTGGCTACTTCATAAATATTTTATTTTCTTGGTGGTTCAACTTTCCATTTTCTGTCTCTGGGAGTTTTCTTCTTAATCTCGAAAGATAATGGTAGATAGATATTTTGCTTGTAGGTTTGTTTATTGTTTTCTCAACAAATATCTGAGCTTAAGACCTTAAACAAACCTGATTATTATTAGTTAATGGAGAAAATTAAGATCTTTTATTCTGTATAGTATATTATTGCAGGTTTTATTTAAGGCCGGCCGTCACATCAAGCGGGGCAATCGTTTGTTCATTAAACCTCTATTATACATAATCAGAGAGATTAAGCATAAACAAATAAATAATAACAAGAATAAAGCTCCAAGTAAAGAGGTTGTGGTTGAGAGTGGTTCTCGCTTGTTCTTCTCAGCAGAGGCCACATGCTTATCAACCAATCATCTTTAATCTAATCACCTTTTTAACAATAATACTTTTTTAAGGGTTGTTATTAAGGAACCTTGGCAATTGGCATAAAGTAGAAGAGAGCTAGTCGGAAGAAAAAGAAGAGGATTGTTTTCTTGTGGTGGAGGATTGTTTTAGGTGTTTTTTTTCTTGTGGGGGGAATTAATGGTTGTGTTGTTTGGTTGTATGGCACTATGTAATTGTACGATTCTGAAATTTCTAAACCCAAAAAAAAAAACCACAAACATAAAAAGACCCAGGTCTTTTACTCATCTTGGAATTCTACTGACCAGGACTTGATGAAACGTGACACCATGATGGTGACAAAAGAGGCTTGTTTTTACATCCCCCTATTCTTTGTAAGATGTCATTTAATTCCTGTATGTCAGAGTATAGTAAATAAAGAAATTCCACAGAGGAACTAAACTACCAACGTTTATCGATAATGGCTCACGTGCACTTGGACGATTGTGCGTCCTTAATGGATTATGCGACTCACTTTTATCAATGGTTAGTTGACGGTTCTTATAAGTCTAAACGTAACTATCTCACTGTCTTTTGAATTTAATGATTCTTATAAATTTCACGTTCTTTTGTACATTGACGTGGAAAGAACGTAAAAGTTATTTTTCAGATTTGAAGTAATATCTAAAAGTTTGTTTTTTCAAGGTTTTCGGGTAAATGTTATTTTGGTCCACATTCAACAATGCAGGTTCATCTAAATTTTTCACTTTCATTTCTGGCCACCCAATTGGTAAAGCTAAGGCATATTTTGAGAGGATAAAAACCAACTACAGAAAAGTAAGCCCTTTGCTATAATAATCTAGTAGGCTAATAATAGCCTAGTATTGCATTAAAATACTTAACTTGTTAATTAATAGTGCTAAACCTCCTCTAGTTCGTTCAATTATTGATCTCATTTTCACGTTTTATACATTTATAAATGTTAATATCAACAAGAAATAACTGTTGTATTAGATTGAGAGGAATCATCTGATCTCATCTCAATCCTAAATCAAATTGGGATTTTTATGTCAACATAATATAATATTATTTTAAAATAGTGCAACCAAATCAAATGTTTATGAGTCTTGAATTGATGTCAACTAAGAGGTGCTTCATTTCAAACTACCTTCTCTATAAACAAAAGGGACAACTTACAAAATATCAATTCTTAATTCTATCATCAATCCCTTGCAACTTGGGAATGACACTTCACATTGCTTATTTTGTCCTTTTGCAATTCCATCATTTATGAATTATTTTTCCACATGTAACCTGCAAATCACGATTTGATACATGTGGAAAAATAATTCATAAAAAACACAAACTTCTAAGCACATGTTATATTGTCATACACAAACTTCTAAGCACATGTTATATTGTCATTGGAATGAATGTGAGAGTTCATACTTACAACTGAAGGAGGGAAGTATTTTTCTTTTAATGCTATTAGTTAACTATGCAGAAAATAACTTATGCTTACAAGTCAAATTATAATTTTGTTAATACCAAAAACAATATTACAATGTTGTTGCCTTAAAAGAATGACATGAAGTTCTTGCCTTCCCCTTAACCTTAAGCATGCTTATCTGTGGCTTATTAGAATGCTCGTAATCTTATACCATATTCACAGAATAATTGCCATCACAAAAACAAGTTCTTAAAACAAACAAATTTTCTGACAAATTAATTAACTAACTAATCAAGATAGATTACAGCTAAACACCACGAACGAAAGCATCCTCCTGTGGGGGGGCTCCAAAATGTTTTCTGGAAGAAAAACTATCAGCACTGAAATTAATTTCCGAGCGAAACTATATTGGCGGTTCTGGGGTGGTTTATGAAAGGCTGATTGGTTCGCCACATAGTTCCTCCATCTCGCTTTCTAGAAGTTTCAATAAATGAGCTTTGGTCCTTCTATAAACCCAAGCTTGAGCATTCCGATCCCAGTCAAATCTGAAAGGACCACTGCATGAAGAACATATATATTTTAGCAAAATGAAAGAAAAACTTAGTTAAGCACGGTGCAAAATAGTGAGTATTAAACCCGGCTGTGGATTTCTCAACAGCATAAATAAGCTAGATGCAGATAGAGAAAGGGCACAAAAATGCCCATCATGGTTTTACAATATCAGTATAGGTACTTGTCAAGATGGTGACTACAAGAGACCAAATTTACATCACATGATACCTAATTTACATCACATGGCATTTTACATCGAAGACATGACCAGGATTGTGAAGCTTTCCCCTCCAGTAAATACAAGGCTCAAAAGGTACAGGCAGTCTAGTTAGCGTCAAAAAGGAATGTCAATGCCCATCAGATTGTAAACATGTTATACATGAAAGCATCGAAGAAGATTGGGCACATGCATGATGGTAAGAAGTCTTCCCTCAGAATATTGGCACATGAATATTGATTTCTGAGAAAGATTACAAATAAAACTGTGCCCCAAATGGATGGGATTTTCCATACACACAAGCTATATGGTAGCAGAGGAAGGGCACAGGTTGTAATCTAAGGGATGCCAATCAAGGCTCTGAAAGTCATTTTTCAGATAACATTTCCTAAATTAGTTTGAGCTTCCTTTCCCAAATCTTGTGGGAGATTTTGCATTCATGAGAATCACATAATTCAAGCCTGCATAATTTCATACCTGCACCGCTTCAACTAAAAACCTAGAGACTACTAGAAAATTGTAAGATCATATTTAAATTCTGTATTTTATCATTCAATCACAAGTTTAAATGTTTAGTTTCCAATCACAAACACATGCTAAGGTGTGTACGAATTGCACAAAAATAATGCCCCTATCAAGGAAATACGAAGAAGCCATGGATTCCAATGTAAACTCAAAGACCAAACATGCAAAAGCACATCATTTGAAGATCAAAAGATGTTCATTCACACATTTCATTCTATATATGCATATGCTCGGTACGGTGTGACAGATCAGCCCATTTAGTGTTGCCTGTTGGGAATATCCAGTTTTAATGATAGTACACAATCAATGAGTTTTCCAGGTTAGCAAACTGCTCATACAGAAACTGTACATTTAGTTGATACAATCCAAACAATGGCATGAACCCAAGGTATCAAAAGATTCACAAACATTTTGATACACCAACATATAGATCACAATGCAACAACAGATCTTGGTTTTTAAAATGCTACATAAAATACACAATCACACACTCAAACCTGAAACCAACAAGAGTGACAACTAGAAAACATACCTCACTGGGGAAGACAACCAAAGTTGTCTATTTGGCGTTTGTTTGTTCAAAACATAGGTGCCGAGATCCCCGAGTTTTAAGGTCAGCACCTCATTCTGCCAAATGCGAACCCAATTAGTTACAAAAAGTTAAATTACATTCCTTATTAGTTAATCAATTCCAAACACCAATCAGCCATTCTCACCCCATAGTCTATGTCAAAGCCATCAACTTGAACGCTATCTCCATATTCCTGTCGAAGTAGGATTGTCAATGAAAAGATAACAAAATAACAGTGCCTGATGTGTTAGGTACCAAAAGAAAGAAACCAATGCATAATGTGTTCGAAACTCGAATTACTCAGCATGAAAAGGAATCGAAGGAAAGATTTACCTCAAATTTCTCTTGAAGATCATGTATTGTAGTATCAGCTAGCTTGTGAAATTCATCCTCCTGCAGTACAGAACTGTGTTCACATCAATTTATCAGCAACATTCACTTTAAGCCTCTAAAGGAAACAACAATTTCAACTAAAATTCCATTCCAAAAAAAATCAATATCTTTACAAAATTTCTAACCGATTAACAACTTAAGTAAACAAATTTTGCAACTTTCAATAAAAATAATGCAAGCGAAACTTAATTGAAGCAACATCAACTTCTTAATAGCCTTTTTGAAAAAAATCAAAACTTTCTTTCCTTATTTTTGCTAGTAAGCAAACAGAAGCTAAAGTTTGATGAAAAATTGGCACGTACCGATAATCGATAGCGGCGGGGACTTCAGCATCGTTGAGGTTCAAAGGGCTAGAACAGAAGCTTCTAGAATCAATCCAATAACGAGGTCCGTGACTGTTCTCAGAGAGATGCAGAGATTTCGAAGCTTCTAGAAGATACAAAGACGACCTGAAAGTCGAAGAAGAAACAGAAGATGGAGGTTTGAGAAGCCTCGACAGCCTTCTCAGGGGAAGCAGCTTTGAAGCCATAGCGTCGTCAGGTAACAGCTTCTCTCTAGCCTGAGCTTAGGTTGCTTGAGCTTGAGGTTGAAGATGGGCATGGTCCTAATTGGGCCGAAGACAAAGTTGCCCAGGGCTCATTATTGGGCCATGATATATTGTACTTTTTGGGCATTTGACCCAAAAAAAAGAGTCATTCTATTTTACTATCTATTCTAAAGCAATTGCGTATTTAAGCTTGTTTGATATTGCTTTCGAAACGGCTAAAAGTATGTTTCTGACAACTTAAAAAACCAATAATTAAAGCATTTGGCGGAAAATTTGAAAAATACTTATGGGTTATAAAACTTACTTGAACGTTTAACAATATTTCAATGTGCTTATAATAAAAGTGTTTCTAGCAAAAGTACTTACGATCAACGTGTTTTCTATAAAAACAATTCCGAAAGGAGGAAGAGAGCCTTACGAAAAGAAGATTTCTTTGAATTTCTATGTTTGTTATTAAAATTCCCCTATTCCAATTGGATTTATGCTCTCAACTATAAGATTTAAGGTCGATAAACATAAGGTAGGCCAGATCAATTAGGGAAAATGAGAGAACAACCAAATCATTTTAAAATTGAATTGGAATCATCACCTTCCATCTAATCATTTCCTATGTAACAGAATGAGGCACCTGCAGTGCAATGACAATTGTGGTGGGGAGATTAAAAAAGAAAAGAAAAGAAATAGAAATACACATTATCTTTTAAATTTTTTCTGTCAATCGTGTCATTATGTGATTGGTGTTATAGATCGTAAAAAATACATACCAAAATAAATAAATAAATAAATAACCATTTTTATGTCCTAGAAGAGAAAAAAAACAAAAACAAAAAAAAGTGAAAAAGAGGAAAAATAAAAAAACAAACAGAAAAGAAAGAAGAACCGCTGAAAGAGCGCCTTTGGGTACGGTGCATGAAGATAGGCCCTCACAGCTCGTAGCGTTTGTGGACGCAAATTCTCTCATTTATTTAACAAAAAAAATACGGAGCACAAATTCTTCGCCAGCCTTAAATTAACCAAACAAATGTGAACAAAATACAGAATCTAATTCAGTCGGTTTCCAATTCCACATCTTCCTTCCTCTTTCCAGGATTTTCTTTCCTCCCAAACAAACCTAAATAAATTGGGAAAAAACAGGGAAAAGAACAAAATCAGTGCCGTTGATTTGGGCCTATAAATCACAGCCACGAGCTTAGGGTTAGCGTTAAAGAGTCGGCTTGGCCTTTAGCTCACGCCGTATATTCAAAACCATATGTTAATACATACAAACATTTGCATTCCAATAAGTTTGTAAGTTTCTGCTGCAGAAGAAGAAAACCAAGGTCTTTCTCTTACAGTGCGTGCCCTCTATTACAATCTGGCTAAGGAAAGGTCAGATCTTTGTTTCTGCAATTCGTTTTCTCCATCTTTCTTTTCTGGGTTTCTGATTTTTTATTGTTATTTATAACAAACACATGTTCTTGTTGTTGTTTATTTTCTTTTTTACTTATCCTGTATTGGGTTGTGTTTGATTTTCAGTTTGTCTCCAATTTCAATGTTAATTATCCTTACTGAGCATTTCCAAGTATGTTTCTTTTTTCTTTTTCCCATCTAGCCATCTGAAGGAGCTAATTGTTTATGCATTCAAATTGTTTTTTAATTTTATATATATATTGCTTTTGGTTTATATATTGCAACAACAACATAAAGAATTTATGATCAATTTATATGATTAGCACATTATACTTTTATTAGAGCTTTAGTGTGTATACAACCAAGCATGAGATTTCACTCCATCTTTTGGCATGGATTCTTGCAAGTTCATGTTGTGTTGTTGTACCTCAAATTTAAATTATAACCCATTATGTTATATTCCTGTATTGTTTCCCTGGGCGTTGCATATACTTTGAAGTCACTTTTTTGTTTTTCCTTCTGTTTCTCAGGCCAGCAGCTCTTGTGTATGTTCTGGTTGGGGTTCCCCAATTGACAGATAATTTCTTTCAGTCTGGCCGCTGCAGCAAAATTAATTTCTTCTCGCACCTCTAAAAGGGTGTGGGGTAATAATGAGAGAGTGATTTTGCTTTGTGTTTTAAGGAGATCAAGATCATCACACATCTGGAGATTGTGCCGTGTTTCAGTGGGTTTGTCGCTTGATTATGGCTAAGGCCATCCAGGGTTAAACTTTTGGAAGCTTGATGGTAGTTCTTCAGTGTACATAACAAGATCAGGTTCATTCGAGCTTCCAGACAATAATGAGCACAATAGTTTGCCATTGATAGTTTTCGGTGTGATCGAAAGTAGTTCTTGTGTTGATGTAGCCCTGGTAGTTTGCCAGTAATGGTTAGGTTTTCATGTTTCCAAGCTCACGTCCATTGCCCCAAACCTAAGGTAAGTGGAACAATCATCACGTTTGGTCGTCAACACTTGTGATTTATTATGATTAGTTTGATGATTCATGGCTTATTTTGATTCCAAGTCTTGTTTTTCAAACAGAAAACTCTTCAACCTTCTGTTGAAGCAATGCATAAAACATTACAAGTTTGTTCTCAAAATCAAGCTTTGAAGAATTCATCTGGCAAAACAAGCTTAAACCCATCACAGACAGAAGGAATTTCTCAAGTTAATAGCAGTTTAAAGCATGTATCTTCTCTTGAAGCTGATTGGAAATCAGGTGATATGGAAAGCAGCTTCATTAAAGAAAGTGACCTCAAGGTTACTCAGACAGGGCGCATTATAAAGAGTAGGTCACTAGGAAGTGCATTATACCTGAAGGGGAGGGCTTCTGCTAACAATTACGCCGAGGATGAGACTGATCAAGGAATTTCTTGTGATGGTTATCAGGATCACAATGGATTGGTGGTACCAGATGGAAGTAGGGACAGAGGAGAAAGCCCACCTGAACAATGTCAGACAAGTCCTACATCAGACTATTGTCAGGTAAGTTCTGGAATTGTCAATAATGAATCAATTTTCTCAATTGGAGAACCATTACATACAGAAAAGGAAGGCCCTGAAAATTCTGATACTCCACCATCGGGAGAGTTTGGTATTGACTCTGGTGACCATACACCTCGTGCACCACAAGGGCTTGTTAAATCACATTCTTTTGCAAACATCAGTGCTTGTTCTCCGACTACCGAGGGGCATTCTCCTATTAACCATTTACCAGTGCATTCGAGATCTTCTGAGGACCTACATGTCTTAGGTATACAACGGAAAGGGATTTCAGTTCATGAGGCTGAAATTCAGGTAATACAAGAAAAGGATGATGATATCGGGGGTAAATCTGAGAACCGTAATTTTGAAAACTCCATTGATGATGGTTATGATTCCTGTAACTACTCTGGTTATGCAAAGGACTGGATAGTGCCGGCTACAGATGAGGTACGCACGGAGAAAAACCTCCCAGGAGAATCCTCAGTTCAAAGTTGGAATGAATTGCCAAGCAAGGATTTTAGGGTTAAGCGCATTGAGGAATGGGTTAATAATCTTCAGCATAGCAGCCCGTTGGAAGAAACAAATGAATTGCCCCAATCTAATGATCAGGTGAAGAGAGACTCCAATGACTCAAATGGTTTGGTTGCTGCTAAGACGGATGCTAAGGTCACTCCTGGCATGGAAGCTGCTAAAAGATATATATCTTCTTTGAGTGCAGCTGCCACCACAGCTCACCTGGCAAATCATGGACTAGTAGTGATCCCATTTCTTAGTGCTTTTGTAAATCTGAAGGTGGTCAATTTATCGGGAAATTCCATAGGTTCGCCTCTCTTCACTCATCTGTTCCATTCGAATATTTATCATTGTTCTTTCGTTATGCTTTTGTGCTCATTATGTTTGTGTACTCGCTGCAGTGAGGATAACTGCTGGTGCTCTTCCTAGAGGACTTCATATGTTGAATCTGTCAAAAAACAATATTTCTACCATTGAAGGTTTGCGTGAACTCACAAGACTTCGTGTCCTGGACCTGAGCTACAACAGGATTTTGAGAATTGGACATGGTAGGTGCTTACATTGAGTTATATAATTCTCAAAAAGTTGCTGGCTTTCTTGTTTATTACCCTTGACTAGTTCATGTCATAACTTAATTTTTTCCATTTTCGAAGGCCTAGCTTCTTGTTCCTCTCTAAAGGAGTTGTACTTGGCTGGAAACAAAATCAGTGAGGTGGAGGGTCTTCATCGCCTCTTAAAACTGACCGTTCTGGATCTGCGTTTTAACAAAATCTCGACAGCAAAGTGCCTAGGTCAGCTTGCAGCTAACTACAACTCCTTGCAAGCCATCAGCTTGGAAGGAAACCCAGCTCAGAAGAATGTTGGAGACGACCAATTGAAGAAGTATCTGCAAGGACTTCTTCCCCACATGGCTTACTACAACCGGCAGCAGATCAAGACTAGCACTCTGAAGGATGCTGCAGATCGGTCCGTGCGGTTGGGCATTAGTAACCACCAGTTTGATCGTGGCCTTAGACCAGATCACAAGGCTCCAAGGAAGGCTAGCCACGGTATATCTTCTCACAGGCCATCAACTTCATCAACTCACGGCCATGGAAATCAATCTGTAGTGCCGCTGAAGAAGTCCAGGGCTCGTCATGGGCACCTCCCTCCCAGTGGAACTAAAGCATCGACACATAGTCGACATCACTACTTTGATTTGGGCAGCAAACTTATGAGCCTCAAACAGGACCTCTCCATGCGCAGGAGTCGGAGCGAGGGAACTATGGCAGCTATGTGAGGTTTTATTTTCATGCTTTGTAGTGGTTCATACATTTTGTTGGGTTTTGGATTGTGTTTGGATTTCTATGTTTGCATTATGTATTAACTTTGTGATACTTTATTTTTCTGCGCTTTCTGAACACCCTATTAGTTTTGTTAAATGGTTGAATTTCATTTGTTCAAAGATGTTGGTTGTGTTGGAAATTGCACCATCCTGCTTATTTTGAACAAGATCAATGAACGATGCATGAAATCAATATCAAAAGAGAGAGTGATTTTACACACAATTTACAGTTTACAATGAGAACAGAGGCAGCAAAGTAAAGAACAATTTACACCTTCCATTATTACAATAAGATTTAACCCATGCAAAACCCTTCAACCTTTAACCCATGCAGCCCTGTTGCCTTCTCAAGCAATTTCTGCAACATAAAAGAACAAAAAAATAATAATAATAAAAAAAATCCAGACTAGGTCAATTTTCAGTCAAGTATATGATAAATATTTGATGATATATAGCCAGTCAAACCTTGAGGGTCATCTTCACCGGAATCGGCGTCACTGAGCTCCTCCTGGTCCTCCTCAGGCACCGGGTGGAGCTCGACCGGGTTAGGTTCGGACCCGTCCGAGTCATCCGGAAACCTCACCACCACAACTGGGCAAACACAGTGATGGACGCAGTAATCGGCGACGCTGCCGAGCCGGCCCACCTTGGCAGCTCGCTTAGCGGCGCCGAAGCCGCGGCTGCCCATAACGACGACGCCGAGCTGAAGCCTCTCGACTTCCAAGCACAGCCGCTCCTTCATGTCGTGGTCCTTTACTATGTGGATTTTGAACGGAATTTGAGCCTCCACCAGCGGCTGTGCCAGGTCGGCCGCTTTGGTTGTGGTGAAGGCGTCGAACTCGTCTTCCAGCTTCTGCCGGGACTCAGAGGAGGAAACGGCGTCGTTGGGGAGGTTGGGGTCAACAGAGCCCCAATCGGCGCCGTAGAGGACGCTCGTGGGGCGCACGTGGAGGAGGACGACGGAGTCCCCGGGGCGGAGGTAGTTCTGTACGGCCCATTGTACGGCGAAGGCGCTCTCCTCGCTTAAATCGACGGCGATCGCGACCTTCCGCTGGTCCCCACCGGAGGCTGTTGGGGCTGAGCTGGTTAGCGGGAAGCGCGGGGAGGAAGGTTGGATGTGTACGGACGGTGGCGGGTTCATTGTCTGCAATAACGGTTTTTGTTACTAATTTGGCTACTTGGTGGGATGCTATCTGCTATACTATGTGATGAATTTAAATATCTACAAAAAAAACAAGAGGTTGATTTCTATTTTAATATGAAGAAGGTTCTGGCTTGAAAGTTGGAGAGTGTTGTTGCTTGCTTTGTCATGCAACCTTATTAAAATCAACAATGGTCATGAAGATTTAAACATCCTTGCAAGTACTGATTTATAATGGAGGATGATGACTCAGTGAGGGACATGGATGTCTAAGTGGCGTCATGCCCATGGTCAGCGGAGAGATAATGTTTATGTTCCTATTATCTGTGAATTGATGTAAATGCAACCATTGACGGGAGGAGCTGATAGTGACATGTCTGTCTGTTTTAGATTAATTACTTCATACGCGTGAACCTGATGTCGTTATTAGTTGATTAAATGGAGGTAAATTCTGAGAAGGAAATATCAGAAGCGTACAAATAGTTTTGTACGGTTGAATGGGCTCATTGGATTAGAGTTGAAACTTGGAAGGGAGAGGTTGGTGGATTGTAGCTGCTGGACAAGAAGCCAACGATTCATTTGGGCCGGAATGGGGAAGGCAAGATCAGTTTGTCTTTCACTGTGAGTGAGTTAGGCGTTTGAGGACCTAGACATGAAAGGCCTTTGCTTTCGAGGTTGTTGCCAGCTTTCAAAATGTCAATTATAATGAAGCTGGATAATAGCTGTAAAGTTTCATGGCGTATCGTGATTAGTCGAGAATATCCATATTTAAAGTGGTAATGTGGGTGATTGAGGAAGTAATGCACTAAAGAACCGATAAAAGACATCAATACACTTCATTTCTGGTTTGAAACTCATGACAGTAATCTAATAGTAAGAAATTAATTTTGACAAAATCACATTTTTATCATTGTGGAAGAGTGGTGTTATGGGCCTGAGGCAAGAATAAGAAACAGCCGCTACTAAATAGCCCTGACAGATCTTCTAACAGAGAAGTCTTGAGACAATAATACCATGACCTTTTCTTTTTCGGTCTGAATAATGCCATGACTCAGTAGCCCAGATCTATACTTAAGCCCAACTTTACAAAGCTTGTCAGCAACAACATTGAGATGAGACAACTTAACATGGCTAGCCCAAACAACATCGTAATATAGCTAGGGGCTGGCTTGAGGGGTTCAATTCCACCATCAAACAATTTAAAATGTCTTAAGTTTATTGATTTTCTCAAATTTATTAATAGTGGGATTGAACCCCTCAAATAAGTTGTTCACTCTAAACTCCTCGTTATAACCTTTCCGTGGCTTGAGGCACCAAACATCATCTCAAATTTTATGTTCACTAATTTTCTGGGAAGATGCCAATGGGTCAGTAGTTCAGGAGTAAGAGCATTTGCATGCATATCAGTTATCACATGTTGGAATCCTAACGACACTTTCCCTTTCCCCTTCCAAACTTTGACAACAAAAAAATAAATTATATTCTAAGAAGGTAACATGAAAATTTATATGATTTGTCACATCATCATTAGCAGTATGGTTGATTTATATTTATGCTGCATGTTTGTTAATAAATATCCCAAATTGATCATTCATATATACAAGGCTTAATAGCTACAGTGCACCTTGAAACATTGCCCCCCTTAAAGTTAAAGTGACTCACTTTGCCCATTTGACTAAGGTTTGATGTTCTACAGTGCCATCTATCGTCAATTCCATCCAAAGGTTGTTAAGTTTGATGATGTGGTAGGGGTTTTTAGTAATTTTATGCACTTAGGTTTTTTATTCACAAATTTGAGTGAGTAATGTGACAAAGCAGAGCTCACCTCCAGCATGGATTAAAAAATTAATAAAATATAACATATAATATATATAGGCTAAATGTTTTTTTTCTTGGCTTCTTCTATAATATAATATATCATGCTTCAAATTGTCTATATATATAATAAAAACAGCTAGTTAAATTTCAGAAACCCAAAAAAAAAGAAAGAAAAAAAAGAAATTGAAGTAGCTGGTTCATTCTTTTTCCAAACACTAACACAACTATAACCAATACCCCCAATAAAACATAAATAAGTAAAGATCAAAATGGAAGCCAATTAATTAGCAAACAAACAGACAATACAAAATTGAATGATTTAGTTGGAGGAATAGAGCAGATGCTCCAGCTGGTTACGTTATCTTTGCCTTTTTCTTTGTTTCGAAGACCTCTGGGTTTTGGGGTGAAACCATGAAAAATTTGTCCGTGTTGTTCTAGCCAAAATGACCACAGAGACACCACACTGAAAGAAGGAGGAAGAAGAAAACTGGAGGAAAGTTGAATCGATTCATTTATTTTTAGCCCTCAGATGAGAGGAAAAAGAAGAAAAAAAGAGAGAGAAAAGAGAAGAAAGAAGAAAACAAGCGGAGAAGAAAAATAAATTAAATAATAAGTAAGAAGAAAGAAAAGTGTTTGAAAAAAAAAACAATAATAAGAAGCTTTTCGTGGGCTGAGAAAAAAAAAAAAAAAAGCTGCTGTGTGTGGGAGATTTGTGGGCTAATATTTAATTGTAGTATATTTTATTCATACATTCATGCCTAAATGAAAACTTAGCACTAGGTTAAAGCACATAGGAACCCCTTCCTAGTTCCGCCTGTGCTGCCAACTAGCTAAAAAAGCTTGACCAGAGGTCAAGATAGAACCTAGTAACAAGCAGGGCTGCGATGAATGAGTCTTTTTTAGGGTCAATTTTTCCTCACCACTTTAACCATAGGTGTATCCTCATCACTATACTCGATGCTTGACACGCGTCCATAAACATAACCATAGTTCCATAAATACAAAGCAAAAGTTAACTATGGTTATGTTTATGGACGTATCAAGCATTGGATTACCCTTGGTGACAGGGACACCTACCCTTAAAGTAGTAGTGAAAAAATGCCCTCGTCTTTTTTATTGGACTTTTCCCTTCAAGTACTAAGATTGGTTTCAACATTTATCACAAAAAAACAGATGAAATGAACGGCTGAGATTGCTTCCGTATGAACCCAACCAGTGATGATTTTCTATCTGATGAACCGCCAGCCACAAGTTACATTGGTTGGAAAAATATTTGCCTCTGCCCTGGAAGAAAGGATACAAGTTATTACAACCACTACAAAAACAAAAGCTAAAAACAAAAAAAAACAGCAATAAAGCACAAATCTAGCAAAGAAAGTGATTTGTGTAGCCTTTCCAACACGGCAAAACAAAAGGAAAATCTAGCCAATGGATCCAAGTTTCAAACTATTTGTTCATCTGCTGGTGGGTAGATAGTAGAATTGCTCATGACTGAATTCTTGTTGACTGTTTAAGAAGGTATATAAATTTACTCAAACGTAATTAAGGCGCTGCTCATTTCTATATTATTACCATAATAATGAAACAATTGAAACGCAAATTTGCTCAAACGTAAGTAAGGCGCTGTGCATACATGCATGACCTGAGTTTCTCCAAATGTGACAAAATTTTACTTGCAGACAGAAGAGTTTTTGCCACAAATGGCACGATGATGACTTTGCCGCACAGCTGCCCGAGTCCAATCTCCACCAAATTACCAAAACCATGGGGTAGAATAGAAAATTCCAGTCCACTCTCTCTCTGTCTCTCTCCTTTCTTTAAAGTTTAAGTTCTTGGTGCAATACAGTATCTAGAACTTGTCTGCAAATTGGTTTTGTGCAGCCATGGATGCCAAAACCAAACGAAGTTTGGTGCTTTTGCTTTGCTTATGCCTACATCTCAAAACCCATGTTTGCCTTGCAGCTGACACCATCGCTGCAAACCAATCTCTCTCTGGTGATCAAACCATTGTCTCTGCACGAAAGGTTTTTGAGCTGGGTTTCTTCAAACCAGGTAATTCTTCAAACTACTACATAGGCATGTGGTACTCTAAACAAATGGTATCTTTGCAGACCATAGTTTGGGTGGCAAATAGGGAAACACCAGTTTCTGATAGATTTTCTTCAGTCTTGAGGATCTCAGATGGTAATTTAGTTCTCTTTAATGAGTCCAACACTCCAATTTGGTCCACAAATTTAACCTCCACCACCACCTCAGGTTCTGCACAAGCAGTTCTTTTAGATACTGGAAACCTTGTCTTAAAAACTGCTGGGTCTAATGCTAATACATCAGAGCCTTTGTGGCAAAGCTTTGATCATCCAGCTGATACATGGCTACCAGGAGCTAGAATTGGATTCAACACTGTCACCACTTCATGGAAGAGTTCAGAGGATCCTGCACCAGGTCTTTTCACTCTTGAGCTTGACCCCAATGGAAGTAATGCATATCGCTTACGTTGGAATAGGTCTAGACAGTATTGGAGCAGTGGAGCATGGGATGCAAAGTCACGTATTTTCAGCGGGGTTCCTGAGATGAATCGTAACTATATCTACAATTTCAGCTTTGTTACAAACAAAAACGAAAGTTATTTCACCTATTATATTTATAATCCTCAGAAAATATCTCGATTCGTGGTGCATACCTCGGGGCAGATTCAGCAACACTCATGGTTGGAGAATTCCGGCAAGTGGCATTTTTTTTTGGAGCAAACCAGGAAAGCGATGTGATGTTTATGATTTATGTGGGGCATTCGGCAGTTGCAATGAGGTAAGCACGGTCTCCTGTAATTGTTTGACAGGTTTTGAGCCAAAGTTGCAGAGGGATTGGAATTTGCAGGCTTATTCTGGTGGGTGTAAAAGAAAAACCCCTCTGCGTTGTGAGAATGCTACTAGTGCTGACGGGAAGCAAGACCAGTTTCTGAAAATGGCTGGGATGTCATTGCCTGAAAATAAGCAGTCTGTGAACGTTGAGACTATTGCTGGATGTGAATCAGCCTGCTTAAATGATTGCTCTTGCACTGCTTATGTTTATAATAGCAGTGGATGTTCAATGTGGATCGGAGACCTCTTCAATCTGCAACAACTCACATCAAGTGATAGTCAGGGAATAACTTTGTACCTCAGACTTGCAGCTTCAGAGTTTAAGAGTCCTAAAAGCAATAAGGGATTGATTATTGGTGTTGTGGCAGGCTCAGCTGCTGGAATAGCAATTCTCTTAGGCCTTATTGTGGTTGTAATCTTGAGACAAAGGAAGAGAGTGACTGGAACAGGAAAAGCAGTAGAGGGTTCATTGGTGGCCTTTGGGTACAGAGATCTGCAAGATGCAACAAAGAACTTCTCAGAAAAATTGGGGGGAGGAGGCTTTGGTTCTGTTTTCAAAGGGACCCTGCCTGATTCATCTGTCATAGCAGTAAAGAAGCTTGAAAGTGTCAGCCAAGGAGAGAAGCAATTCAGAACTGAAGTGAGTACAATTGGGATAATTCAACATGTCAATCTTGTCCGGCTTCGCGGGTTCTGCTCTGAAGGTACAAAAAGGATGTTGGTCTATGATTACATGCCGAATGCATCATTGGATTCTCACCTTTTCCATGATACGCGTCCAAGTGTTTTGGATTGGAAAACAAGGTACCAAATTGCTCTGGGGACAGCAAGAGGGTTGGCTTATCTTCATGAGAAATGCAGATATTGCATCATACATTGTGACATAAAGCCAGAAAACATTCTTTTAGATACTGAACTTGATCCAAAAGTGGCAGACTTTGGCCTTGCAAAGTTTGTTGGAAGAGAGTTCAGTAGGGTCCTGACAACCATGAGAGGGACAAGAGGCTATCTTGCACCAGAGTGGATTTCAGGAGTGGCAATAACAGTGAAAGCTGATGTTTACAGCTATGGAATGACGATGTTTGAATTTGTGTCGGGACGACGGAACTCTGAGCAATCTGAAGATGGCAAAGTTAGATTCTTCCCAAGTTGGGCTGCTAACCAGATAAGCACTGCAGAAACTGATGTGCTGAGCCTATTAGACCCCAGGCTAGATGGAAATGCTGATGTACAAGAGCTCACAAGGATTTGTAGAGTTGCTTGCTGGTGTGTTCAAGATGATGAGGCTCATAGGCCATCAATGGGCCAGGTGGTGCAAATCCTTGAGGGAGTTTCAGATGTCAACCTGCCACCAATACCAAGATCTCTTCAAGTCCTTGGAGACGACCAGGAGCACATAATCTTCTTCACTGAGTCATCCTCAAGCCAGAGTTCACATCAAAGGAGCAATAACACTTCAACAGCTTCCTCTCAGACCAAGAGCACCACATCTTCAACAATCTCCAAGAGATCTGAAGAAGAGCATCAAATAAACACTTGATGTGCCTTTTCCATTTGGTCATTTGGTTTGACCAAATGGAAATTGTATTATATATTATATATATTTATATATAATAATTGTATTATATATTAAGTAATTGTCATATGTATTATATATTTTTATATAGCTTCTTTTGATTTGGTATGGTAATTGTATTATTGTTTATATATATATTCCAAGATCCTTGCTTCAGAGCAAAGTCTTTCGCTACACCAGAACATATCATTTACGGCACACAAAGCACGTCGTAAAGTGTCATTCACGATACAAGGCTACAAGCAGTCAAAGCTCTCGTCGTAAATGATGTTCCTCATTTACGACATGTTTTTCCAGTCGCAAATAATCTCACAAAAAATACGCCGTAAATCTTGTTAAGGCGTGCATATAACGTCGTTATAATTACTATAGATGGCTTGCATAGTGAGCCGTAATTTAGTAGAAGCAATTACGACATGCAGTGTTTGTCGTAAATGAAGACTATTGATTAGCAATTACGGCTTATTATGTATGCCGTGATAGGTTTTTTTTTTTTAATAAAAAAAATAATTAATCTCATGTTGATTTTATCCTGTCATTCAATACCTGTTACCTGTTAAACAAACTCAAAATTTATAAAACCAGTGCCATCTAACCTAGTATTAAAGAATAAAATAGATATCGAACAAGAATGAGATTAATGAAGGCATTAAACTCCATGTGCTTGGATTAATCAATATAAATTTTCAAATACAAAAACATAACATTTGATTGATGAACTGAAGCATCCAAGTCAATAGAGCCATACAAAAAAGACCAAGCAATTTCCATAGATACTAAGCAGCAGCGAGTGCAGTGGATAACGCTCCCAGCCCTAGTGTTAGTAGTTGATCATTTCCTCTCAGCAAACCAGCTTCTTGCTGAAACATCACCGAGAAAAAATAATGAAAATACACGAGTAAATCCACTCGAAAATTACTGAGCAATCTGTTATTCTTAATCCACTCAAAATTAAAGACTATCTATCTATCTCATATCCCACTTACACAACCATAAACAAAAGGTAAGCAAATTCATACTTACAAAGATCAGCAAAACATCAACAACATAATGATTACCTCCATCAACAGCAAGTCGAAGGTGATGAACTTGATTGGCCATGCATGGTCTTGCATCTATAGCTACTCTTTCAACGGCAGCAAATCCATCTGCCTGTGGAATAGGAAGAAAGAAAGTTTGATAAAACTCGCTTAGATTCAGAAACCACTAGTACTTGCAAATGAAGCTCGGCAGGAACTATTGGATAGAATATATGTAAAGCCAATACAAGAATAGTTGATGGATAAAAGTAGCAACTGACTTAATCAGAAAGTTAGAGGTGCAAGTAAAGCAGGGCATAAGAGTCGAGGCTTAAAGCGTATAATGTGTCAGAAAAAATGGAAACAACAAGAAATAGAAAGTAACTGAAAATAAAATAATGTAGATTATAACTCAATTGGAGATGTCTTCGAACCATAGCTGCATCAGTAATATATATGTCAGATCCACAAAACATTCATAACCATCTGACTATCCAAACTGAAAGATGACAAAAGCAGTAAGTCTGTGTTTGGCGAGATGCAGTTGAATGACTCGAGGCTAATTTGTGTTAGGGAATAAATTTGTGTTTCATATGCTCATTTTAAAAAGAGATATCTTTAAAGAAATCATGTTGCTCACTTCTTTGCCCTGCTAATCGGCCTTGTTGAATCACCCAAGCATCAAGAGCAAGCTTTTTATAAGCCCTAATCCCTGGAAGTAGAATCTGGCCACATTAACAATCTAAACTATTTTCTCACATTCTTCTTCCTACTCTCCTAATCCCTGGAAGTAGATACACCAACTCATACTAATTTAATAAATGAAGCAAGGGAACTGAACTTACAAACCCTTGAGAAAGCTTCCCAAGAAACCTGTTGAACAGAAGCTAACATACAATGTTATACACTTAGAGTCAATAACAGAACATGAAATACTCGACTATCATTGACAGCTATAACAAGCTCAGATATAAGAGATTCGACATCTTCCTCATCTATGACTAAGACCACAATGTCAGCAACCTCCCTTGCCAACTTTTGAACTTCCTAACATTTCCAAAGCAACAATATTTCAAATTCAGCCCATTCTTTACCAGATCCTAAGTTCGGCAGTATATGCCCATTCTTTGTCCATTGCTATAGTGAACAACTTGTTAGCTGAACCTGTTTAAAGCAACACGTTACACATATATTTTCATAAAGAATCGTTCATCCTGTTACAAATATATCACACCAGTTAACACAAGTTCAGAATAATTACTCTGAACCTGCACACAGAAAATCAAATGATCCTCAAGAAGGCTCAGATTGTGACACATGTCATGCTTAGCTTGCTTTGACTGTTAGATGTTAGAGTTTGTTATTGAGAGAGAGTTGTTTTTCTTTCTTGTTATTATTTTCATTCAAGTCAATAAAATCAGAAAGTTCCAGATTCACTTTTCTCTTCGATTCTCTAATCTTAGACTTTTCTCAGTATCCAAACGCATAATACCTTATTTACTCATCACATCCCAATTCGAATAAGATATCAAATTAAAATTTCAAGCAAGAACTAAAATTCCAGCACACCTGCCCACCCAATACAAACCGATGATTGAAGTGCCCACCCAAGAACATTAAGGTTGAAGTGTTGTATTCTTAAGCTACCGATAATCCCCAAATTTGAGTTGAAGATAACAATTTACACTCTGACATAAGTTGGAAGGATGATTTCTCTTTTTTGGTAACCAGGAGAGAAATTTTCACATAATCAAAATTAATCTCTGAAAATAAAACAAAAATACAAATTTCTAAAGAGATTTTCTATTTAAACCCCGTACTTTTCTTTGTTTACCCCAATACTTAAATCATTAAGCTGTAAGTTTTATTGTGTAAAAAGACGAAAAAGGTCATCCAACTTAATACTTAACCCTAATATTAACACACCCCACACACCCCACCACTCTTCATATTAAGTTTTAGAAAAATACAAACTCCTCACCACTCTTGATATCCTTGAGATCCAATGCATTGAAGCACTGTGTGCTGCTAGACAATTAGGCTCCACAACTGTAAAAGATTCTTTCCAAGGCTTGAAGAGAAAGATCAGCCGTGACAAAATCTCATGTATACTACAAATACTTTTGCTTCAAACTAAAGCCTAGCACAATAAGAAAATCTCATGTATGTTCGCTTCAAACTGATGCCTAGCTCATACTTTTGCTTCAAACTTTCACCCCAAACAAAATCTCATTTTCGCTTCAAACTGATGCCTTCAAACCGTCCTTAAACTGATGCCTAGCTCATACTTTTGCTTCAAACTTTCACCCCAAATAAAATCTCATGTATACTACAAATATTGTTTAATGATTTAAATATTGGGGTGAACAAAGAAAATTGTGGGGTTTAAATAGAAAATTCTCTTTTATTTATTATTTTTTCAGCTTGGGGTGTATTTAAGGGTAGTTTGGGAAGATAGTGGGGTTTTCTTAGAAATTGTGAAAATTTAAATTAAAAGTTGTGGTGAACTTAGAACATGGGTGAATTAAGAGAAGTGTGGGGTTTAAATAGAAAATTTCATTTCTAAATACTAACACACAACTAGAACCCAAATTCAGTAAAAATAAAATCAGAAATACAAGTAGAATCTTGGATTCAATCAAATAAAATCGAACATTCACATAGAATCCACAATAAAAACAAGCTACGGACATTTAGAATTCAAATCAATCCTAAACTGATATGAAAACTTTGTATCAAGCATGGAGGTTAGGGCTTTTGAAAATCGCACCTTGGGAACTTGGAACTGAGCCTTCAACTTCGAAGCAATTGGCCTCAAGCAGTTGTCTTCTAGTTGATGAGGAGTTGAAGCTCTTGAATGTTCCAGTGAGAGAGAAGCCATAGATTGTGAGAGAGGGAGATAGAGAAGAAGCCAGAGAAAGAGAGGGAGATGGAGAGAGAAGATAGAGATTATATTATGAGAGTTGCGAGAACGTTTTGGTTTGAAGGAACGAAAAACAGAGGGAAAAAAACTGCGTGAAATTTTAAGTAGGTTGCCAAAATAAAATTAATAATACAATTACGGCGTAAAACATAACACACCATGAATACTTCGAAAAACATTTATGCTCAACGACGTGCACGAATTGCAAGCCTTAATTTCTAAAGAGATTTTCTATTTAAACCCCACACTTCTCTTAGTTCACCACAACTTTTAATTTAAATTTTCACAATTTCTAAGAAAACCCCACTATCTTCCCAAACTATCCTTAAATACACCCCAAGCTGAAAAAATAAATAAATAAATAAATAAAAGAGATTTTCTATTTAAACCCCATAATTTTCTTTGTTCATCCCAATATTTAAATCATTAAACAATATTTGTAGTATACATGAGATTTTGTTTGGGGTGAAAGTTTGAAGCAAAAGTATGTGCTAGGCATCAGTTTAAGGACAGTTTGAAGGCATCAGTTTGAAGCAAAAATACATGAGATTTTCTTCTTGTGCTAGGCATCAGTTTGAAGCAAAAGTATTTGTAGTATACATGAGATTTTGTCACGACTGATCTTTCTCTTCAAGCCTTGGAAAGAATCTTCTATAGTTGTGGAGCCTAATCATCTAGCAGCACACGGTGCTTCAATGCATTTGGATCTCAAGGATATCAAGAGTGGTGAGGAGTTTGTATTTTTCTAAAACTTAATATGAAGAGTGGTGGGGTATGCTAATACTAGGGTTAAGTATTAAGTTGGATGACCTTTTTTGTCTTTTTACACAATAATAAAACTTATAGCTTAATGATTTAAGTATTGAGGTGAACAAAGAGAAGTGCGGATTTTAAATAGAAAATCTCATTTCTAAATACTAATGGCGCGGGTAATAAGAGAAAAAGAGATCAGCGGAGAGTAATGTTTATGTTCATATCATCTATGAACTGATGTAAATGCAACCATTTCCAGGAGGAGCTGATAATGACATGTCTGACTAGAAATATATGTTTAGGTAAAACTGATTCAATTCTATTCATCTCCATAAGGAGTATTTATATGTTTACATAGGGTTTTACAGGTTTAACAAGGAAACAAAATAAACTAGGAAACAAAGTCCTAATTGTACAAGAATTATTCAACTACACTGATTAGGAAATCACTTTCCTGAACTCACGCACACGCCAACACTCCCCCTCAAGTTGGAGCATAAATGTCACCAAGGTCCAACTTGCTCAGGATGTCCTAAAATACTCGGCTTGAAACTGCTTTCGTCAAGATATCTGCCAACTGATCTTTTGACTTTACAAACGGAAATTGAAGCATCTTGTCTTCTAATTTTTCTTTGATGAAATGCCTATCCACTTCAACATGTTTAGTTCGATCATGTTGAACTGGATTATGAGCAATATTAATGGCCGCAATATTATCGTAATATAATTTCATGGGTTTTTTAGGCTTAAAACCTAACTCCATTAGAACATACTTAATCCATAACAACTCACAAACACCATGTGCCATACCTCTATATTCTGCCTCCTCACTTGATCTTGCAACAACATTTTGTTTCTTACTACTCCAAGTAACAAGGTTACCTCCTACAAAAGTAAAGTAACATGAAGTGGATCGCTTGTTTGTTTGGGACCCAGCCCAATCCCCATATGTATACCCAATTACATCCAGATGTCCTTGCTTTGAATACATTAACCCTTTACCAGGAGTTGATTTCAAATATCTCAAGATGCGATTCACTGCATCTCAATGAACTTCACTTGGAGAGTGCATAAATTGACTTACAACACTCATAGCATATGCAATGTCTGGTCTCGTATGTGACAAATAAATTAACCTCCCAACTAGGCGCTGGTATTGCTCCTTGTTAGTTGGTTTATGATCAGTACACTCACCAAGCTTGTGATTTTCCTCCATAGGCGTAATAAGAGGTTTACACCCCAACATCCCTGTTTCAGTTAATAAATCCATAACATATTTTCGTTGAGACAAGAAGATACCTTGCTGTGATCTAGATACTTCTAGCCCAAGAAAATACTTAAGTGTACCAAGATCTTTCATCTCAAACTCCTTAGATAAGTACTCTTGCAATGCTTTTCTTTTGTCAGGATCATCACCCTTACGATCATATCATCAACATATACTATCAAAGCTGTCATTTTATTTTCCCTATGCTTCAAGAACAAAGTATGATCAAAATTACTTTGTTTATATCCGAATGCCCTCATAGACTTTGTCAATCGCCCAAACCATGCTCTAGGTGACTGCTTCAAACCATATAAAGACTTCTTTAATTTGCACAGATGGTGTTTCAATTCGGAACTCATGTTTCATCCAGGCGGAGGATCCATATACACTTCTTCTTCTAATTTACCATGTAAAAAGGAATTTTTGACATCTAATTGGTGTAATGGCCAATCCAAGTTTGCAAAAAGTGATATCAGGATTCATACAGGATTGATTTTTGCTACTGGAGCAAACGTCTCCTGATAATCCACTCCATATCTCTAAGTATACATTTTTGCCACCAATCGATCTTTGTACCGTTCGATTGATCCATCTGCCTTCAACTTAATTGTATAAATCCATCTACAACCCATAGTTCGTTTTCCACTTGGGAGAGGAATAAGTTCCCATGTGTAATTCTTTTGAAGAGCTTGGATCTCATCATTCATTGCTTGTTTCCAGTTTGGGTCCATCAAAGCCTCTTCTACACAGCTTGGTGTAGACAAAGAATCTAGTTGTTTGATCAACATGGCATGTGGAGCGGACAATCTGTGAGTGTGTCACGACCCGATTTTTAGAAAATAAGGAATATTCCTGAATCATGGTGTGAGTCATACCATAGTCATAAGAATAAAATCCTACAATAATGATATGATGAGAAATAGAGCCACAAATACTACAAATTTACTTAACATTCTAGAATCAGAGTCGCAGTAGCTCGTAGTTAAATACACACTAAGATTTTTAACAAACGGTTGACTACTTACAAAAATTAATTACACAAATCAACAATAAAAGCCCAGCAACTTAGTTGAACCCGCTTCCTCAAACTTCTTCTTTAATCCTACACAATCTATTAGGGTATGAGCATTCTAATGCCCAATAGAGTACCGTCATTCATATTTATAGTACTATATATAATCACCAAGATTAAAAGTGACATAACCAAATCATCGGGAAATCAGGAAACTCTACCTTATGTCCAGCTAGCTTAACCTTGTGCGGTTTCGTCCTTGAAAGTACACAGGGTAGAACACCTAGTTAAGATAATTTACTGATTAAAATCCATTGGAAATAAGGAAACAAATTTGAGTGTCCTACTAGCACATGTAGACCTAAAACCCCATAATACACTTGACAAGTTATTTGACCTGATTGTTACTCCCTTAACCTCACATCCAAGCAAGCATAGAACCAAGCATCAAGGAAAAACTAATCTATTCCCCTCCTATAATATTTCTACTCTTTGGGATGTTTAAAATCAGGTGGTTCGGCTTTAGACTCATAAAGAAAATTTAAAACATCAATTTCAGTTTTGCTAAACATTTGGGTTGGAACACGTTAACTTTGAAAATTCACTAATATTGAGTTCAAATCAAAATAATGTAAAACTTTCCAGATCACAACTAGACATAAAAACATGAAAGATATAAAAATTTGATAAATATTAGGGTTAAGGAAGCATGTCAAAATAGAAACCAAAACAGACTAGGCTGCATAACGTTCTTTTTTTCAGGTTTGTAAACTTTATTTTGAAAAATCACCAAAATTACTATTTACAACCAAACTAAATAAAACTTTCCAGATCTGAAGAAAATACGAGAAAGTAAAACATACTAAAATTTCATGAAAATCTAAGTTTAGGAAGTTTTCAAACACTTATTCAAAACAGAGTATGAGGAGAATTGAAACAATTCCGGCAGGATAGTCTCTATTTTGAAATTTCACAAAAAAATCAATTTAAATTCAAGTGGCCCAAAATCAACTTTGAAATAACCCTTGAGATATTCATTTTGATGTAACAAAATCCCATAATGAAATTGGAACAAAAACACATCAAAATAATCTAGAACTTCACAAAAACACACTTCGAAAAATATATATATATATCCTTGAGGCATTCTAACCAACACTTGGTTTATGACTAGTACTCAAAGAGACAATAAAAAGATGAGCTTCATGCTTCAAAGAATCATTTACTTGAGATGATAGTGGCTAATTTGAGCAATTGAATGATAAGGAACAAGCCATTTGAGAGAAAGTATACATCTATAACAAGAAATTCAACATAATCAATTGAACAAGTTTTGTTCATGCCAAATTTCAGAGAGTTATAATGGTTGTGTTTGGATGATCTTTGGATATGTTATAACGCGGAGAATTTGGAGTAACTGTCATGAAGAAACCATAGTGTTTTGAGCTTTTTAAATGAGTGTTTTGGACTGAAAACGAGGGAAGGAACTAAGGTCGAAGACTATAAACAAGTTCCACACTAAACATTCCCAAGGTGGCTATAGAAGTCCGATCAATCTAAAATTTTGATATGTTATAATAGACAGCATTTCAAACAACTTTGATGAAGGAACCAAAGTCATTTGAGTACAGGAAATTACAGAAACATATTGAAACCGAGCATACTGATGTGAAATCAGGAAATGGTAAACTTATTGTGATCATACCAACGTTTCAGAGCCTATACTAGTCGGATTGAGCTGAAATTTGAGTATGATATAGGAATCACGTAAATGAACAACTTTATGATGAAAGGTTTCTCATTTGAGATTCCGAAATTTGAGTTCTCAATTGCTCCAAGGAAGTGACAAATTTTGGATTTTGAAGATGAACAAAAGAAGAATAAGGATGAAAATAAGGTGAATGAGGAAGAAATGGATGATACAATGAATGATGAGGATGAGAGTAAATTCATGATTGAAGAGCCTTATGGTAGGTGAGTCATCAAGTTAGAAAAGAGTGATGATACAATGAATGGGAAGGAAGAGAATAATTTCAAGATTTAAGAATCTTAATTAGGCTAGGTGACTCACCATTTTAGACTAGGTGACTCGTTGTTTCATAAATGGTGGATATGAAAGCTTGAGGCAAGGGGGGAAGAATGGGAGGAGGGTGGTTTGATGTCCTCCACGTTTCACTTTTTTTCTTTGCCTACAAGGGTGTTTTGGTAATTATCCACACAAAGGGGTATTTTGGTCATGTTTGTCCAACTTGAAATTAAACACACTTAATTTAATAATCTCAATCCAAAATCACTTGATAAAATACCCATAATCATTCTCCACCATTATATTATTTTTCACTAAAATATGAAAATCCACCTTGAATTTTTCGGGGTATTAGAGAGTGGAAACATGGTTGCTAATCGGGTACTTCACTTTAGCTTTGGGATCCGCTTCATATTGAATCTTCGGGATACCACGATTCTTACGAATAGGTAATTGGTATGGTTGTAGATGTATCTTATTAGATGGATCGTCTGAAAACAAATCTATTAAATATAAATCTTCTGGGATGTTACTTGGGTTGTAGTTTCAGAAGACACCTCGGAAGATAATTGGTTAAATGGTACAGAAGCTTCAAAAACAGGCATCAATACATCATTCTTCTCCACCTGACCGGGTGACTGGGTTGTTGGTGAGGAGACCAACCGTGACCGGTTATCAAGACTTTCGTGCGTAGGTTCTGGAGTGGTATTTGACGAGTCGATTAGTGCATCATGAACTGTCGAATGACATAACAACTCCAAAGTAACAAATCCTTCCGGGTCTAACTAATCATCAACAGTATCCATACTCGCCTGCTGCCTGAACTCCCCCCAAAAATTACATTTCTTCTTCCCAAAAAACCACATCCATAGTGATGTAGAGCTGCTGAGTAGGTGGATGATAGAGCGATACCCTTTTTGATGTTGGGCATAGCCAATAAAAACGTACTTGAGTGCTCGAGGCTCCAACTTGTTGCCTTGATGTGTATAAAGGTGAACAAAAGCTACACATCCAAAGACTCGTGGCTCCAAATTGGGAGTGGAATGAAGAGCACAAAACTGACGGAGGGCTTGTAATGGCGTTTGGAAGTTCAAGACATTGGAGGGAACCCGATTAATAAGATACGCAGCAGAATACACTGCTTCTCCCAAAAAAAAAATGAGGCATTTGAGCATCAAACAATGAAGCTCGAACCACTTCTAACAAATGACGATTTTTGCGCTCTGCTACCCCATTTTGCTAAGGGGTATATAGACATGTTCGCTGATGTTCAATTCCATGAGCTTCTAAAAATGACAAAGATCATGATTCACAAATTCACCCCCATTATCAGAACAAAGGATCTTAATTTTTGCATGAAACTGAGTGTCAACCATCTTGTAAAATTGTTGAAATGTGGTACACACCTCCCCCTTGGTTTTTAAGAGAGAAATCCAAGTCATACGTGTGCAATCATCAATAAATGTAACAAACCAACGAGCACCAAAAAGAGTAGAAATTGGAGCAGAACCCCAAACATCAGAATGAACAATTGCAAATGGCACCGTACTTTTATTCATACTTAAAGGGAAGGAAACTCGATGGCTTTTTGCCAGTTCACAAACATCACACTTTAAATTAAAATATGAAATTTTACTAAACCATGAAGGAAACAACTTTTTAAGATATCCAAAGGAGGCATGACCCAACTGTCTATGCCACAACCAAATAAAATTCTGATTTTTCTCGTTGGATCTCCACTAGTCTTGAAGGCTTGAGAAATCTGGGTCTCACCACTTGGTGCCAAATCTAGAAAATACAGCTTGCCCCTTCTATTACCATAACCAATTATCTTCCTTATGAGGATGTCCTGAAAAATACAACAATTTGGCCAAAACGTTATAGTACAAAAAAGAGCATGAGTAATTTGCGCAACATATAGCAAATTAAAATCCAATGACGGCACAACAAGTATTGAATCCAAGTGCAACGAATTTGTAAAGGATAAAGAACCCTCTTCAACAACAGGAGAGAAACTACTGTTTGCATTGGATACTACCGACTGTGAAGATGGAGACAAAGATGTGATTTGATTCGAATCACATGTCATATGATCAGAGGTGCCTGAATCAATAATCCAGACATTACTGGTGGGTGAGGTGGAAGAAACATTCAATGCATAACCGGTTGTACCTAATGTAGCCACAGACGGGCAGATGTAGAAGCATGTTCATTCGATTTGTTGCCACTTACAGGGGGGTCTCCTGGAGTAGCGGAGGCTTGGAGTGCCTTATGACCACTTCGTTTATTCTTAGAATGATCCCACCAAGATGGAAAGCTAGCTAATTCATAACAATGTTCACGAGTGTGCTTTGAACCACCACAATGAGTGCACTTGAAAACTCGTTTGTTCTTCACCCCCTGGGTCGAGGAACTCCCGTGAGATGAAGGTGGTCCCTTGGAACGTTGAGCCACCAAGACAGGAGCATCAAGAGAGGCAGCAGCACTAGTAAAGTTGGCGTGTTGTTATGCATCACGGCGAACATAAGCAAAACTTTGGTCGAGATCCAGTTTTGGTTACTTTACTTTTGTAGGAGGTAACCTTGTTACTTGGCGTAGTAAGAAACAAAATGTTGTTGCAAGATCAAGTGCGGAGTTGGAGGTTGTGCAACAGAGGTCGAAGAACTATGCGGGAGAACAAGGGAAGCCTCGGTGTTGTCATCGCAGCGGAAATTGATGGTGTGGACGTATGAACTCAATATATGTGGAGGATGGACGAAAAACGTATGAACTCAAATTCAATTAGAGGGTTTGGGATAAACAAGAAACCACCAAATTGGTGGCTCTGATACCAGGTAGAAATATATGTTTAGGTAAAACTGATTCAATTCTATTCATCTCCATAAGGAGTATTTATATGTTTACATAGGGTTTTACAGGTTTAACAAGGAAACAAAATAAACTAGGAAACAAAGTCCTAATTGTACAAGAATTAGTCAACTACACTAATTAGGAAATCACTTTCCTGAACTCACGCACACGCCAACAGTTTGCCTGTTTTGGATTAATTCAGTCATACGCGTGGCGTGGTATGTGATTCAGAAACCTTATGTCGTTATTGGTTGATTAAACCCATTGGATTTGAAGGTAAATTTTGAGAAGGAAAAATTAGAAGCGTACAAATAGTTTTGTACGATTGAATGGGCTTATTGGATTTGAGTTGAAACTTGGAAGAGAGAGGTTGGTGGATTGTAGCTGCCTGGACAAGAAGCCAACGATTCATTTGGGCTGAAATGTGGAAGGCAAGATCAGTTTGTCTTTCACTCGTGAGTTAGGCGTTTAAGGACCTAGACATGAACGGCCTTTACTTTCTAGCCTCTTGCCAGCTATCAAAATGTCAATTATAATGAAGCTGAATAATATGGGTATATTTTTGCTCACCATTTTAACCAAATGTGTACCCTCACCACCCTCCTCAACACTTGACACATGTCTCTTATCATAACCATAATTAACTTTTACTTTGTATTTATGCAACTATGATTATGCTAAGAGACAAGTGTCAAGTGTTGAGGTGGGTGATGAGGGTACACCTTTAGTTAAAGTGGTGAGCAAAAATGCACCCTGAATAATAGCTATAAAGTTTCATGTCCATATCCACCCAACCTACTCACTACTTTGGTGTTAAATGACAAAGAAGATACGCCTAGCCTTACTTTCTTATTCCAAGCCAATTATAGTATGTCAAGTAGAAGAGTTATCATGCGTGGCATATCGTGATTGGTCGGGAATATCCACGCTTGAAGTGGTAATGTGGGTGCTTAAGGAAGTAATGAACTAAAAAACTGAAAAAAGACAGTGATCGATTGGTAAGAAATTAATTTTGACAAAATCCCATTTTTATTGTTGTGGAAGAGTTGGTGTTATGGGGCCTGTGGCCCAATAATCAGTGGTGGACCTATTAAGGTGCAAGGAGGTGCAACTACACCTTCCCTAACCTGAAAAACCATTGTAGGTGCTTCAAATTACCCCTTTACTCAGTTGGTGTACAGATTACCTTATTTATATTTTCAACATTTAAGTAAATGTCTTGGTCCTTTTACTTTAATTTATTTTTATACTACTCCATTTACTTAAGTTTACAATGTAAATAAGGAAGTACCCCCCATTTGGATTCAAATAAAAATACTAGAAAATCAAATTCCCACCAAATCAAAATATGAAAAATCGATTTTAGTGATACAATTTAGGCTAAAAATGATGGCTCATTAAGTCAATATATACTCCATACTAAAATCCCATAAAATCAAGTTTTCTTATTTGATGTGTAAGGAATAAAAGATGCCAAAAATTATCTTGAGAAAATGATTATTCCAAAACCATTTTTCATACTTAGTCAATATTTTTACATAAAACAATTTTTCATGAATGCATGAAGGGACCTAAGGTTAATCTAGGTAAAAAAAACCTTAGATGTTCAATCCACAAAGAATTTTTAGCCTTTTAAAATTGCACCTCTGCTAAAAAAATTCTGAGTCCGCCAGTGCCAATAATAAAAAACAACCACTTCTAAATAGCCATGGCAAATCTTCTAACAGAGAAGTCCTGAGACAATAATACCATGACCTTTTTTTTTGGGTCTAAATAATACCATAACCCAGTAGCCCAGACCTATAATTAAAAGTTTACGAAGCTTCTCGGCACCAACATGAGATGAGACAACTTAAAATGGCCAGCCCAAACAACATGGAAATATAGCTAGGAGGCTAGCTTGAGAAGTTCAATTCCACCATCAAACTATTTAAAATGTTTAAGTCTATTGATTTTCTCACATTTGTTGATAGTAGGATTGAACCCACAAATAAGCTGCTTACTCTAAACTCCTCATTATAACTTTTCCGTGGCTTGAGGCACCACATATCATCTCAAATTTTATGTTCGCTAATTTTTTGAGAAGCGGCCAACGGGTTAGTAGTTCATTGGTAAGAGCATTTGCGTGCATATCAGTAATCATAGATTGGAATCCCAATGACACCTTCCAAACTTTTACAACAAAAAAATAAATTAAATTTTGGGAAGGTAACATGAAAATTTATATGATTTGTCACATTATCATCAGCAGTATGGTTGATTTATATTTAGGGGGAATGGTAACAACTTTCTCTCTAACATTCTCTTTTTGACCTTTTCTCTTTTTCTAATGACATGTGTCATTTTCTTTACACTTAAAATAATGTCATTAATACTTGAGACAAGCTAACTTTTGTTTTCGACCCTTATTAAATATAAGGGCTCTTAAATATTGACTTTCATGTTTCCTTCAATTTATCCTCTCTTTTTTTTCTTTTTTTAATTTTTTTTTTAATTTTTACAATTTTCTTATTACGTTGTTAAAAAAATTAATTTAAAAGTGATATATCATATATTGATGAAGAATCACACGTGTGGGGAAAAATACAAATTCACGTGGAAACAAACATGTATGAAAATGCCTGGGTCTTGGATGCATGTTGATGTTGAATTCGCTGGAATGGTGTAGGTGTTCCAAGAATTGTTTTTACCATCTCATCCATTTCCACCATCTGGAACTAATTTTTAGGTTGTTTATTGCTGATTTTTTTTAAAAAATAAAAAATCTGACCTTTTTGTTTTCTTATTTAATTTTTAATAAGATGATAAGAAAGTTGTAAAAAAAAAAAAGGATTAATTGAAATAAACATAAAAGTCAATACATTTAGTAAGGGTAGATTAGGAAAACAAAAGTTAGCTTGTCTCAAGTATTAATGACATTGTTTTAAGTGTAAATAAAGTAACACATGTCATTAGGAAAATGGAGAAAATCCAAAAGATAAGGTTAGAGAGAAGGTTTTTATTTTTGGTTTTTTTGGATCAAATAGAAACTTCGTTAGATAAAAACGGTACAATCAAAGATGTCAACAAGACATCCAAAATACCAATCCCAAAAGGGCAACAAACTAACATGCTAAAAACATAATTAATGCGGATAAAAGCCGCATTAAAACTACTACCCCACATCACTACAATTAACCATAAGCCCAAACAAAGCTCACAAACCCAACATAACCAAAACCCGAAAACAACTTATGAGCCTAGACGAATCCTACCACCACCACCTGAATGAAGCACCGTCATTCGTAATAGAATTTGGGAAAATATGATTTTCAACGATCTACTTGCGCATAAGAGCGAACAAATAAACAAAAACAACAACTTTGAATTTATAATTTATTTATTATAATTTATAGAAATTAAATTAAATGGTATATGGCGAGACATGACAATTGAAGAAAGAAGAAAATATAAAGCATGGTATAAAAAGAAAAGAAAATATAAGGGTATACTAGTGATTTACCCCTTGAACTTGTACATCGCTTTCAATTAGCCCCTATCCTTTTTTTTTTTTTATAGAAAATTAAGGATATGAACTTTTTTTTTTAGCCAATTTCCCCCTGCCGTCAAATCCGCAACATTTCATCCAATTTTGCCGTTAAAAATGAGGGCAAAATGATCATTTTGTACATTAAAAATAAAAATAAAATGAAAAATAAAATGAAAAACATAAAATTGAAATTCTCTCTCTCTCTCTCTCTCTCTTTTTTGCAGGCTTGCGGGGGAATTGGGGCTGAAGAATGGGATGAGTCTGGGTCTTGGGGGCAAGGGATGGGGATGGGTTTTGGTTGAGGCTGGGGATGGGTTTCGGCTGGGGCTAAGGGTGGATCTCACCTGGGGATGGGGGAGGAATTGAGGGGATTTAGGGTTGATGGGTTTGATGGTGTTGATGGAGGAGATAGAGTTGGGGGAGGGGGGTTGAATTAATCCTAGTAGTGGAGTTGGGAATCCTAGTAGTGTCGGTGGTGCGTTGGTACTCAAAGGATTAGCAAGCCCTATTATATACATATATACAGCCAATGCTTACTCTAGGAAGTTTGGTCGAATGGTGTTCACCAAATTATTTGGTGATGAGCTGCTCCAAATTTAGGTTTTCACCAACATACTCTTCACAATTTCAGATTCTTAGAGTGTTTATGAGAGAGAGAGAGAGAGAGAGAGAGAGGGGGATCATTGAAATTGTGGGGAGCTGTGTTCTCACGATTTTTTTCTTTAGTTTCTTTTTCTTCTTGTTTTTGGGTCAATTTTCCTCTTTTTCTTCAATTTTTTTGCAAAAAATAAATTTTTAAAAATGATTTAACTGAAAATTGGATGAAATGTTGAGGATTTAGACGGTATGGAGGAAATTGGAGAAAAAAAAAGTTCATATCCTTAATTTTCTAAAAAAAAAGGATAAGGGTTAATTGAAAATTAAGTACAAATTTAGAAGGCAAATTACTAGTGTACCCGAAAATATAATGCAGACAAATATAAGTTTAAAGCATGTAGCAAATAAAAAAGAAAAACAAAAAGGAAAAAAAGAAGAAATGGAATTATCCAATGGGAAGGGACGGCTGGCTGGTGGGAGCTGTTTTTAAAAACCTTTTTTAGTTTTGCTTTTCTCTCTCATACTTTTGTTCTCTTTACCGGTTGTGCAAGTTCCAATTATAACTTTTTCTACATTTATCAATAGCCGTTGATTACAATTGATCTAACGGTGAAAAAATTGGCGCACTGATACACCAGGTCCATGGTAGAATTTTCATCAAGTACTAAGGTTGGTTTCAACATTTATCACAAAAAAACATATGAAATGAACGGCTGAGATTGCTTCCGTATGAACCCAACCAGTGATGATTTTCTATCTGATGAACCGCCAGCCTCATGTTACATTGGTTGGACAAATATTTGCCTCTGCCCCGGAAGAAAGGATACAAGTTATTACAACCACTACAAAAAAAACAAAAAAACAAAAAAAACAGCAATAAAGCACAAATCTAGCAAAGAAAGTGATTTGTGTCGCCTTTCCAACACGGCAAAACAAAAGGAAAATCTAGCCAATGGATCCAAGTTTCAAACTATTTGTTCATCTGCTGGTGGGTAGATAGTAGAATTGGTCATGACTGAATTCTTGTTGACTGTTGAAGAAGGTATATAAATTTACTCAAACGTAAGTAAGGCGCTGCTCATTTCTATATTATTACCATAATATTGAAACAATTGAAACGCAAATTTGCTCAAACGTAAGTAAGGCGTTGTTCATACATGCATGACCTGAGTTTCGCCTAAGGTGACAAAAGTTTACTTGCAGACAGAAGAGTTTATCTTTGAGTTTTTGCCACAAATGGCACGATGATGACTTTGCCGCACAGCTGCCCGAGTCCAATCTCCACCAAATGACCAAAACCATGGGGTAGAATAGAAAATTCAAGTCCACTCTCTCTCTCTCTCTCTCTCTCTCTCTCTCTCTCTCTCTCTCCTTTCTTTAAAGTTTAAGTTCTTGGTGCAATACAGTATCTAGAACTTGTCTGCAAATTGGTTTTGTGCAGCCATGGATGCCAAAACCAAACGAAGTTTGGTGCTTTTGCTTTGCTTATGCCTACATCTCAAAACCCATGTTTGCCTTGCAGCTGACACCATCGCTGCAAACCAATCTCTCTCTGGTGATCAAACCATTGTCTCTGCAGGACAGGTTTTTGAGCTGGGTTTCTTCAAACCAGGTAATTCTTCAAACTACTACATAGGCACGTGGTACTCTAAACAACTAGTATCTTTGGAGACCATAGTTTGGGTGGCAAATAGGGAAACACCAGTTTCTGATAGATTTTCTTCAGTCTTGAGGATCTCAGATGGTAATTTAGTTCTCTTTAATGAGTCCAACACTCCAATTTGGTCCACAAATTTAGCCCCCACCACCAACTCAGGTTCTGCACAGGCAGTTCTTTTAGATAGTGGAAACCTTGTCTTAAGAACTGCTGGGTCTAATGCTAATACATCAGAGCCTTTGTGGCAAAGCTTTGATCATCCAGCTCATACATGGCTACCAGGAGCTAGAATTGGATTCAACACTGTCAGCAATCAAACCTTATTTCTCACTTCATGGAAGAGTTCAGAGGATCCTGCACCAGGTCTTTTCACTCTTGAGCTTGACCCCAATGGAAGTAATGCATATCTCATATTTTGGAATAGGTCTAGACAGTATTGGAGCAGTGGAGCATGGGATGCAAAGTCACGTATTTTCAGAGGGGTTCCTGAGATGAGGCTTAACTATATCTACAATTTCAGCTATGTTACAAACAAAAATGAAAGTTATTTCATCTATTCCCTTTATAATCCCACGACAATGTCTCGATTCGTGATGCATACCTCAGGGCAGATTCAGCAACTCACATGGTTGAAGATTTCCAGCCAGTGGAATTTGTTTTGGAACCAACCTAGAAAGCAATGTGAAGTTTATGATTTATGTGGGGCATTCGGCAGTTGCAACGAGGTAAGCATGATCTCCTGTAATTGTTTGACAGGTTTTGAGCCAAAGTTGCAGAGGGATTGGAATTTGCAGGCTTATTCTGGTGGGTGTAAAAGAAAAACCCCTCTGCATTGTGAGAATGCTACTAGTGCTGACGGGAAGCAAGACCAGTTTAAAATGGCTAGGATGTCATTGCCTGAAAATGTGCAGTCTGTGAAGGTTGAGACTATTGCTGGATGTGAATCAATCTGCTTAAGTAATTGCTCTTGCACTGCTTATGCTTATAATAGCAGTGGATGTTCAATTTGGATCGGAGACCTCTTCAATCTGCAAGAATCCACATCAAGTGATAGTCAGGGAATAACTTTGTACCTCAGACTTGCAGCTTCAGAGTTTAAGAGTCCTAAAACCAATAAGGCATTGATTATTGGTGTTGTGGCAGGCTCAGCTGCTGGAATAGCAATTCTCTTAGGCCTTATTGTGCTTGTAATCTTGAGACAAAGGAAGAGAGTGACTGGAACGGGAAAAGCAGTAGAGGGTTCATTGGTGGCCTTTGGGTACAGAGATCTGCAAGATGCAACAAAGAACTTCTCAGAAAAATTGGGGGGAGGAGGCTTTGGTTCTGTTTTCAAAGGGACCCTGCCTGATTCATCTGTCATAGCAGTAAAGAAGCTTGAAAGTGTCAGCCAAGGAGAGAAGCAATTCAGAACTGAAGTGAGAACACTAGGGACAATTCAACATGTCAATCTTGTCCGGCTTCGCGGGTTCTGCTCTGAAGGTACAAAAAGGATGTTGGTCTATGATTACATGCCGAATGGATCATTGGATTCTCACCTTTTCCATGATACGCGTCCAAATGTTTTGGATTGGAAAACAAGGTACCAAATTGCTCTGGGGACAGCAAGAGGGTTGGCTTATCTTCATGAGAAATGCAGATATTGCATCATACATTGTGACATAAAGCCAGAAAACATTCTTTTAGATACTGAACTTGGTCCAAAATTGGCAGACTTTGGCCTTGCAAAGTTTGTTGGAAGAGAGTTCAGTAGGGTCCTGACAAGTTGACAACCATGAGAGGGACAAGAGGCTATCTTGCACCAGAGTGGATTTCAAGAGTGGCAATAACAGTGAAAGCTGATGTTTACAGCTATGGAATGATGCTGTTTGAATTCGTGTTCGGGACGACGGAACTCTGAGCAATCTGAAGATGGCAAAGTTAGATTCTTCCCAAGTTGGGCTGCTAACCAGATAAGCACTGCAGAAACTGATGTGCTGAGCCTATTAGACCCCAGGCTAGATGGAAATGCTGATGTACAAGAGCTCACAAGGATTTGTAGAGTTGCTTGCTGGTGTGTTCAAGATGATGAGGCTCATAGGCCATCAATGGGCCAGGTGGTGCAAATCCTTGAGGGAGTTTCAGATGTCAACCTGCCACCAATACCAAGATCCCTTCAAGTCCCTTGGAGACGACCAGGAGCACATAATCTTCTTCACTGAGTCATCCTCAAGGCAGAGTTCACATCAAAGGAGCAATAACACTTCAACAGCTTCCTCTCAGACCAAGAGCACCACATCTTCAACCATCTCCAAGAGATCTGAAGAAGAGCATCAAATAAACACTTGATGTGCCTTTTCCATTTGGTCATTTGGTTTGAGCCTTCTAAGTAATTGTCATATGTATTATATATTTTTATATAGCGTCTTTCGATTTGGTATGATAATTGTATTGTTGTTTATATATATATTCCAAGAGCCTTGCTTCAAAACAAAGTCTTTGGAGATAAAATTATAATTGAACCATTTTCAAGTGTGTTTCTAATTTGGAAACCTTCATTTGCACAAATGAAAATTGGACTGAAAACTGTAATTGAACCATTTTCGAGTGTGTTTCAATTGAACCACATAAATAGACCATTTAACGGCTAGACTAAAATGTAATCAAAATATGGTGAGATTAAATATTTGAAGGTTGCTCCTCTTGAAATAGAATATAGTAAAATTAAGGAAGTTTGATAAAAGAATTGCAAGATTGTGCCATCATTTTTTATTCATCTACATAAAATGGATAGAGCAAAAACGACAGCGTAGCAAACAGATCGCAAACATACAAAAGCCAAACTCATGAACAGTGGTGCACCCCCTTCACATCGCAAGCGAACCGGTGCTTAAACCTTAATCAACCGTTAAAACCCAAAAAAGAACCCAACTAATTTTTGCTTTTCAAATTCGTTCTCATTACGCGCATTCTTCTTTCTCTCTCGGGTACTCTCTCTGCAACTATTATGTTTTTCTTTTTCATTACAAATATAATCGACAGAAAATAGTTTTCCTTCAATCTTCTGTGGCTGCTGTTGTTTTTCTCTCTTTACTTTCTATGAATTTTACTGAAAAAGATTGGATTTTTCCTTGCAAAAAAAAACCACATAAAAATTGGGTTTGTTAAGGTTTCTTTGGATGAGAGATTGAATTGCTATGTGCAAGTTTTTTGAGGATGGAATGAACCCTTCTTTTTCTTTTGTACCTCTTGGTGTGTGATTAGATTCGTCTAAAGAATATGAACGGAAAGGCGATGAACCAAAAAGGGGAAAATTTTAAACCCAGTCCTATATCTTTATGTACGGATAATCCAGATGGAAAGATTTATGAGAAGAAGAAGAAGAAGAAGAAGAAGAAGAAGAAATGGAATAAGAGGAAAGGGAAGTTAGCTAAGAAGTCTGATCTCCCTGTGATGGTGACAAGAAACTACCCATCTGCTCTCGTGATGGGTTTCCTGATCATACCCAGAACTATTCATCAGTTGGTATTCATAATTCTGATAACTGTTCAAAGATGAGCAACCATGGGTTTGATGAAGTAACACTACAAGAAAAACGGTCTGTAGCGACTAATTTCTCAATGAACACATCTACAATGGTCACAATAGTGTTCATTTAGTGACTAAGTATACTAAATGGTCTATGAAATGATTGGCACATAATTTGTAATTTTTAATGACCAGAATTGGTGACCAATAGTGACTAATTTAAATTTAATCAATGAAAACAACTTAAATTGCTCAATTAGTGACCAACATATATACAACGGTGGACTTACTTCTTTTATATCACACATTAGTGACCAATTAACTTTTTAAAATAAAAAATAAATTTATTTGTTCAACTTTACTAAAAAAGGAGGCTAGTACTTTGGAATGATCGTCTTGAGCGAGCGAGCACGATCGTCCTCTTCGGCGAGAGAGAGAGAGCGAGCCCGAACCGTCTTCTTCAGCGAGAGCGAGCAACGATCGTCTTCTTCGTCGAGCGAGCGACTCTTCGTCTCTCGTGGTTGTCCTAATTTCAGGTGAGCTTTCGATTTCTCTTGTGGTTTCAATGTCAGCTTTCGATCTCTATCCCTCTACATGGTTTTTTATCTCCCTCACTCTCTCTTCTTGAAATCATCTAGGTTTCATCTGGAAGCTTCTCGCTCTCCAATTACCCCAGGTGCGCTCTCTATTCTTGTGCTTGATTTCGTTTTTTTAATTGTGGTTTCGATTTTTTAAACTTGTTTTTGAGTGTTTAAGAATGAGATAAATGGTATATCCCTCTCATACAGATCATCTACATACATATGTTGCATTGGATAGTAAAGAAGAAGCAGAGAATAACTATCTAACCTCGTTTTCATTGGATACAAAGAAGAAGCACTGGAGTAGAGGCGGTCATGGACTAATGCTCTGGTTCCACAAGCTGCCACTACGACAAAAAATGTTTTAAGTCTCAAGGTACATTAGACCAATTTACCAGGTTTGATTTCTATTTTTTTTTTAAAGTTAAAATTTTTGTTTTGTTTATTTTCTTTTGCTTATTTATCTACAAAGTTTTGGCTCCAAGGGCTTGGTTGTGTTCTCATTCATTGGTAACCAATTGCAGACATTGGTATTCAAATAGTGTTTTTATGTTTAGTGTTGGTTTAAAATTCAAATATCATCTCGCTTTTGTGATTTAAAACAGGGTTTGATGTTTAAGAACTTTCAGAAGATGCTCCAGAATGATATAGAAGGGATGGATGCTTCTCCAGCACATGTTACAAATTTGCTATCTAGAGAGCCTCAATGACAGGAGGTTCCTCTCTCCTGGATTTTAGCATTTGATTATTTCTTTAGTTGTTGATACACTCTATTTGAAATGGTGCAGCTACTCGCTCTATACTCTGACTTGCTGCCTCCTTGCCGCTTTTGTTATGCCATGTAAAAGGTAATCATGATGACTTCTAATACACAGATATTGTTAGTTTTATATGCCTTTTACATCCCTGCTCTGGCATCTTCTTTTTTTCTGGAGGTTCTGCTGTGAAATTTATAACCTAACCTACATGTTTGTCTGTTGAAGATATTTATTGATATGATTTATTACAGGTTATGATGTGGTTCCTTATAAGTTTAGTGAGAAATCTTCGAGACTTTGAGTTCAACTGGCTATAAGAACATGGCATTCAAAGCCTACAATGGGTATGTCATTTGGACATAATTAGTTATAGTTTTGCATATATATTATTAGTTCCAGGAAGTAAAACAATGTTTTATTTGGGTATGCAGGCTTGGTCATCCTGGAATCAGTTATCCTCCAACTTCATCATCAATGAGGTTGGCTTACAACTCTCATCTTACTACAATTGTTTTCTATGGTAATATAAACCCATCAATTTAATTTGGCTAGTTTCATTTTAAGTTTCTAGTATATCAGGAAAGTTTATCTTCAATATTATCCTACTACAATTGTTTTCTATGGTTCAAGTTTCCAGGTTTTTTTTTTGTTGACTTTATCTTCAATATTATCTTTTAGTTGCTCTATCTCTCTCTCTCTCTCTCTCTCTCTCTCACTCATGAATTTTTCTTTTAGTTTAATGGGTCTCTCTTTCTATTTGTTAAGATGATGATCCAGTCTTATTAGTTTGTCTTGTTGATGTTTTGTTTTTTCCTTTTTGTTTCACCTTGTTGCATGTTTAGCTGAAATATGTGTGTGGTAGACAATAGAGAAGGGTTTTTCGAGTAGTAGGTTCATTGTATTTGGTTGTGTTTGTAGGAATGGGCTCGTAAGCATTACACAGCAAAAGCATCAAGAGGGGCCATCTCAACAATGGAGAAACTTCTACTAATTCAGGATGCAGAATACAACTAATTCCAAGATGCCGGAATACATTTATCAATTTATTTTTAGATTTTGTTTTTGAGAGATACATGTCTTGTGAATTTGTTGGAGGAATGTTGATACATATATAGTTTTTTCTAAAATGATATATGATGCCCATTTTGTTATTTTATACTTTTTTTAGGTATCAAAATTTTATCGTTAGTAGACTTGATGAAAAGAAATTAGATGTTATTTTAGAGTTTTAGTAAAGAACAGAGTAAATGAATCTAATTAGTCAGCAATTGTTCTATAGACATTTAGTGACCAACCAATTTGGTCAGCAATATGGGCACGTGACCTTGTTTTAGTGACCAAAATGCATGTTTTGGTGACCAAATTGTAGCCCTCTAGTGACCAAAGTTGTGGTCATTGATAGCGATTTTATTAGTTACTACACGCATGAAGTCACTAATTGTTTGGGTTGTAGTGACCAATAATTGAGTATGGCCGCTAAATAGAATTTGTGACGACCTTCTAGTGACCACCAGTGACCACCAATATTTGGACACTAATTGTGTTCAGTGACCAAAATTGGTACTTTTTGTGACCAACTTGCTGGCCATTAATAAACGTTTTTCTTGTAGTAAGCAGTGATAGTTTTCTTGAGGATCTTCAAGCCAGCCAACCCTCTGCCTACTTCAATACAGCAAGGTTGAACTTGAAGATTCTAATGGCAGTGTTTGTGAAGATAACAAGACTGGTAGTGGCAGAGCCTGCGCCTACGATTTAAAAGAAAATAGATTTTTTGTAAAGAAGTGGCAGCGTACTGCAAGGGGTCAACAAAGGCACTTGGGTGAAGGAACAACCAAGTTACAGATATCCAGCAATAAAGGATAGTGTATGGGTTGAGCATGGTAATAGTTTGGAAGCTAATACATTGGATTTTTCTGGACACAACAATTTGTGCTTATGGGAGAACGCCGCGGAGAGTATTGGGTGAAGCACCACAATGGGTTGCTTCTTAGGAGAGGTTGAATTGCAATGGGAAAAAAGGACTTGGGAATTTTCGAGCAAACTTCTTTGGGTTGCATGATAAGTTTGTTTCGTATAAAAAAGAATTTTCATAGGTTGTTTACACCATAATCAATCAAGCATATTCGGCATTAGATGACTGGTACCTGGGAGGCCCTGCCAAAGGATCGGCCCCATGCCCCAACCAAGATCTACAGGGATTGCAGGGACCGTGATTTCTGCAGCTTCGGCCAAAGCCAATCCCGATCCCTGTAGACCTCGATGACCCACGGGTGGCTCACCTTGGTTGCCTACCGAAGCCCACTCACGTGCCTACTGAGGAGGAGGTTGGGGACTCAGAGACGATGGAACCTTACCACCCGAGGACTAGGAGCCTTACCATTCCGAAGACTTCGAAGAATGAGAAACTTATCCACCCCCACTCACCCAACACAACAAGTCTTCGGCACCCAATGCTCTCCCCTCATGCCGACCCCGCCATGCGACTCTCTTCAAGAAGGTCCGACGTCTTGAGAACGAGCAATACCGCAACCCTACAATAATGGGAAACGCTGCAGACACACTAACCATCATCAATCCGGAGGCAACAACCCCCAAAAGACAAACGATCGCTCCTCGCTTCCTTTCGAGCCTAAGCCTAGGTTTAAGGTGTTCACCCCACTGAACACCACTTATGAAAATATTCTGATCAATGAGGCACCTATTATACCCAAACCCCTTACCAACAAGCCTATGCTTAACATCGGTGTCTTCCTGTCGTTTTCACCAATTAAACGGCCATGACGCAGAATCTTGCATCGCTCTATGACACATCATTGAAGGCCTCATTTGTGAAGGTAAATTAGACAAGTACGTCCACAATCTTGCATCGCTCTATGACACATCATGCAGCATACACCTCCCCATCTCAATCGGTTCAACACCTCAACGGGTTACCGTCATCACTCCCTTCCCAATCGTCTATTGTCCCAGAGCTTACAACGTCATCCTTGGACACCCCGCCTTGGCACAAATGAGGGTCTTCATCTCCACACACATGTTGATGCTGAAGTTCCCTACTCTTCATGACACGGGCACGGTGCGAGGCGACCAACTGGCGCCCGAAGTTGTTATGCTTCAGAGGTTAAATCCACCAATCGTCCCCCACGATGTGAGGCGCTTCGGTGACCACAACCCCACCTCTCCCCCGCGCTGGCGTTGAATGACCTGAGGATCCTCGGGAAGAATCCGTCACCCCTTAGGCCGAACAGGTGACCTCCCCTGGATCGTCAGGTATGAACCGGTACCTCCCTTCTACCCGACCTCCGCTTTGCCCTTATCGCCTTCCTCCGCCTCAACTCCGAAGTTTTTGCTTGGTCCTACAATGATATGTCTGGCATATCACCTGACATCATCTCCTATCGGTTGAGCATTAACCCCGCTGGGACGACTCGTCCAGGAGAAGCGTCTGCGCCTATGACCCGGAGAGATACGGAGCCATGAAGATAGAGGTGGAGAAACTACAAAGCGTCGGTTTCATCAAGGAGGTAGATTATCCCACGTGGTTGGCGCATGTGTGTAGACTACACCAACCTCAATTGAGCATGTCCCAAGGATAGCTTCCCTCTCCCTCAAATTGACCAACTTGTTGATGCCACAGCAGGCCATGCCCTCCTTAGCTTCATGGATGCCTACTCTGATACAACCAGGTCTTCATGCACCCTGATGACTAGGCCCACACATCCTTCATTACCGATCGGGGCCTCTACTATTACAAGGTGATGCCCTTCGGCCTCAAAAATGCCGGAGCTACTTATCAACGCCTTGTGAACAACCTCTTTGCACCATTGATTGGCCACACCATGGAAGTCTATATTGATGACATGCTAGTCAAAAGTCGCACCGCTGACCAACACATCCCTAACTTATCTACCATGTTTGCAGGTCCTAAGCAATATAACATGTGACTCAATCCTATGAAGTGTGCCTTCGGCGTGGCTTTGGGAAAATTCATTGGTTTCATGATCATTCAGCCAGGCATCAAGGCCAACCCAGAAAAATTCAAGCCATCTTGGACATGAAGGTACCAAAGATGGTCAAGGACATCCAAAGCCTTAAGGGCGCGTGGAGCAGCCCTAACTAGGTTCATCTCCAAGGCTATCGTACGCTGTGCCCTTTTTTCAAGGCTCTCAATGGCAATAAGCATAACATCACTTGGACCCCAGAATGCGATAAGCTTTCACCGAACTCAAGGAATATAGGCAGGGCACCTCTCCTGTCGATACCTTGAGCCTGGTGTAACCCCCATGATGTACCTTTCGGTATCCAACACAACAGTTAGCTCAATGGTAATCTGACCACAATACGGTGCCGAGCATCCCGTGCACTACGTTAGTAAGGCATTATAGGGCACTGAAGCTCAATACCCAAACATAGAGAAGCTGGCTTTCGCCCTGGTAGTTTCAGCCGGGACGCCTTCGACCTACTTCCAGGCCTACACAATTCATGCCATCACCAATCAGCCCTTGAGACAGGTATTGCAGAAGCCAGAGCATCTGGTAGGCTGGTTAAATGAGCTATCGAGTTCGGGGAATTTGGTATTCACTCTAAGCCACGACCGGCCACCAAGGGACAGGCGCTACGCCGATTTCATCTTCCAATTTACAGAACCCCAACCTTCAGCCACTCCTTTGGTCATTACCAAACCTACTAATCCCTCAACCTTCATCCACCTCGCCAGTGAAGGCAGCTTCAATCTCAACCAGCCCTTATGGACACTCCATGTTGATGCCTCTTCCAACCCCCAGGGTTGTGGGGTAGGCTTGGTCCTCACTTCCCAAATAAGGTTGTCCTAGGTACGCCCCCTGCTTTAACTTTCAAGCCTCCAGTAATGCGGCGGAATACGAGGCACTCTTAACACTGGCCTTCGGCTGGCCAAAGGGATGGGAGCTAAACAATCCAATATTCAGCCGACTCCGAGCTTGTCATCCATCAAGTCAACCAAGGCTTCAACGCCAAGGATACCTCTATAATGGCATACCTTCAGCATACCCATCGCCTGTTGAAAATCTTCAACGCCTACGCATCAATGAGATCCCACAATCTGAAAATCGCCACGATTGATGCCTTGACAAGGTTAGCTTCGGCACTAGAACAAGGCATCGATTGCAACATCCACATGGAGTTCCTTGAAAAGCCCAGCACCCACACAATAGTCATATGTACCATTGACCACGACCCCACATGGATGGACCCCATACTCTAGTTCCTACAACACCAAACATTTCCCACCGAATCCTCCTGAAGCATGACGTGTCCCTATTGGATATCCGCGTGATATTTGATTATTAATGGCGCCTTATACAAACGCGGCTTCAGTCCCCTTACCTTTGGTGTCTTAACTCCTAAAAAGGTAATTATATCATTCGAGAAATCCATGAAGGCATTTGTGGCAACCATTCAGGCGCAAACCTTTAGGCATTTGTGGCAACCATTTGACAGGGCTACTTTTGGCCATCACTCCAAACCGATGCCCAAACCTTCACCCAAAAATGTGACAAATGCCAACGGTTTACAAACATCCCATAGCTCCCAGCCAAACCATTTACGCCAATGGTAAGCCCATGGCCATTCGCCCAATGGGGACTGGACCTCATTGAACGGAAGGCAAGGGCCAGGGTAAAGTACACGGTGGTCATTGTAGACTATTTTACCAAATGGGCTAAAGCTGAAGCTCTTGCTACCATCACAACAGCTCGCATCAGACATTCGTCTAGCAGAATATTGTATGTCGCTTAGGTACTACCATAGGCAATTGTCAGACAACGGTGGACAATTCTACAATGCAAAATTCAAGCAATTTTGCTACAACCTTAAGATCTGTCTTTGTTTCGCCTCTCCAGCCCACCCTCGAATCCAACTGCCAAGTTGAAGCTATGAACAAAATCATCAAAAAGACTCTGAAAAGTAAACTTGACAAGGCCAAGGGGTGCTGGCCAAACCCTAGGACCTTATGTTTTCTTAGAAATTCGACACCCATGTCTCGAGCCTTAACTTAGACATTTATGTACTTTTTGCCTTTCGACACCTACCTAATGAAACGCCTGACCCTGGCTCATTTCTGCTCATTTTATGATCTCAATTAGCAAACAGACTTTCAAAACACCAAAGCACATGCTATTATACAAACATAATAAATAACCCTGACTTATGGCAGGGCATATCCTTCCAAAAGAGAGGTCATCGGCACTCTAATAAATTGTTCTTGAACAAATACTAAGTTACACCAAAACAAAAATCCAAGGCCCTCAAGCACGAGCATGCTCCTCCAACGCCTCTTCCAGCTGCAGGCTCCGCCTCTGGGATCGCTCCACCTCGCTGGCTTTGGCACCACCCTCTTCGAGCATCGGGAGATGTAGTAGGATCCCGTAGAAGATGGAGAAGCAAACATCCACTCCTTACCTCGGAGGAATGGGATGGGGAACACGCCAAGTGTTGAAGTTTATGTCTAGAGCCGAGTTTTAATCTTGCTATTTGCTTCTCCTAGCCCAACTTGCTCATCCACCATCCCCCTCCAACATAAGGTCTAGAACTCTTCCAAACCCTTGTACTCCTCTACCGCCTTGAGCATGGGCTGCCGCCAGCTCCTCCACCTCCTTCCTCTCAGCCTCGACCTAGCCTTCTCTACAGCTTCCAGTTTTACGATACATCTCCTTCGGTTCCCTCTCCAGCCTCCCCACCTTCAGCTGTAGCACATTCTTCTCCAAAATGGCAGCATGAGCTTCGGCAGGGTGGCAGCTTGTTGTCTCTAGACTGCCGTGTCGCTAACGCCAGCTCCTTATCTGCCTTGGCTAGGGTTAGATTGCTGTATCCCAAAGGCCTATAGACCAAACACATCATCATCATATAGAGTTGGTTTCAAAAAAACAAAAAATTCACTAAGAGACGAAGATTGAAAACAAGGCTCCTTGGCATCTTCATCAAAGTTCATACAAAGAAAGAAAAAAGTTCATGCATAACTTCAACAAAAAAGGAAATTTCAATCCAAAAGGACAATGAAAGGAGGAACATATCGTGTTTCTTATGCCGGTAGTCACTACGGGTTCGCAGAGACAACCATCGCAACTTTAAGGAACCAGCAAACAAAGCGATAGCTTTTGATATATTTGCTTTTCCAGACCAGCCCATAGACTTCCCCAACACATCTGCTACATCATCAAAAGAAGCAACAAATTGTTTCTTTCCCTCTGAACATCTGCTGCAATTTGTCCTCACCCATATGGATTTCTTATCCAAGTAATTTTCAAGGTTTCTCACCCATGGATTTGCATCCAAATAATTTCAAGGTTTCTCACCCAATAATGGATTTCCATCCAAATAAATTTTAGGATTTCTCACCCAATAATGGATTTTGTATCCAAATGATTTTGGGGGTTTCTCACCCAATAATGGATTTCCATCCATTTGTTTGATTTATGGGTTTTATACCCCAAGCATGGGGGACTTCAAGAGAGGAGCCTTGATTGCCTCTGTCATTTTTTCTTCAACACGGCTCCAACTCGTGCTACCTTTGATATGGATGGTTGCATGTGGCTGTGTCATTTTTCTTCAGCATGGTTGTGCTCCATTCTTCCCCCAAGCCTTGCCGCATCCTTTTAAAAAAAATTTGTATCTCTCACAACCTGTCGGCTGTCCCATTTTTCTTTTCTCTCCTTTAACCACCAAACTCTCTTAAGAGTTTTCATTGGTTGGTCAAACTTCCATTTTTTTTAAACCTCCTTTGGGATATTTTCACGTGAGATCAACCCACCTTTGAATTGTTTTATCCCTTGGCTTTGAAACTTGGAAAGCCTATTGGATAATTGGCTTTACTTGTTTTTTTTTTTGAAACACTTATCATCTATATTAGAGAAGATTGCTGGACGTGGGTTTAGACAAACACAATCCTTTTTTTTTTTTGTGAATTTTTTTTTGGTTTAACAGTCTTCTCCAACTAAGTTATGCTGATGGGCAATTCTAATGGACTGGAATGTGATTCCCATGGGCAAAATTTCATCATGTCCATAGGTTAGAGCATATGGGGTCATGCCAATTGCCTCTCTTTGAAGTTCTATAGGCCCATAAGGTTTCTGAGAAATTTTCATGCCATTGCCTTGGATTTTCCTCAAGCATTTTCCTGATGATGTTAATGATCACCTTGTTGCTTGATTATGCATGTCCATTTGTTTGGGCATAGTAAGGAGTTGATTGGAGTAATTTGATCTTCCGCCTACTTGCCATATCTTGCATCTCCCTGGATATGAAAGAAGTCCCTCTATCAGTTGTGATTAATTCTGGTATGCCAAACCTATGTACCATATTGTTCTTCAATGAAAGTGATGATCTCTTGAGCATGTGGATTTGACTGGCTTAGCCTCTACCCATTTAGTGAAATAATTTGTAGACACAATGATGAAACAGTGTTGTTTGTTTATGGCTGGATAGATCTTGCCAATGAGGTCCATTGCCCATCCCTGAATGGCCATGGCTTAACGACTAGATTCATGGGAACTAAGAGAGCTTGTTGGATTGGTTCATGTCTCGACATGCTTCATATCCTTTGGAATATTCTATGCAGTCCTTCATCATGGTAGCCCAGAAATAATGTTACCTTCCTACCAACCAACACGTTTTCCTTCCACTTTAATGTGCTCCACAGATTCCTTCATGGACTTCCCCCATGACTTTCATGTACTTTTTTTTCCTAAGCATCTCAAGAGTACCTCATCCTTGCTTTTTGGACCAAGTCTTCATTCCACATGAGGTAGTTCAAAGCGATGATTCTTACCTTCTTCTCAGAAGGAAGGGTCGAATTACTAGATAACAAATTATAGGCAACCTCCAATCCTCCCCAAGTCATTATGGCATAATTAACATCTATCTCCATTCCCCCTGGTCAGAACAGATGGTAGACTTTTCTTCCCTACTTTGATGATTCTCTATATATAGTCTTCAGGTATTTGTGCTCGTGTTGCTATATGAGCAATTTCATTGGCTGCAAAATTTTCTTCCCTTGGAATATGCTCCTAAGTGGCTTCATGTTGTATTAATAATTGACACAAATTAATGCCAATCATCTAATTAAAAATACTTACAAGTGCACGAATCTATTGAGGTATAGATTTTGTAGTCCGGGATTCCCACGAGGAACTTCTCGGCTTACTACAAGTTTTAATTTGAGTACGTAAAGAACACTTATTTAACACAACACAATTGTAATATACAAATTGGAAGCTAAGAATGAGTAGGAAACATAAAAGAAATGAAACAAAGCAAGAAACCAAAGAAAAAACTCAAATAGCAAGTTCTATCGCCCTTTTATCACCACTGTATCACCTATGAATAGTGCATGACCGGTCGCATGAAGGTGGCGACCAGTTGTTTTTGGACGGATTGGGTTGTGACCAATTGCGTGAGAGGTAGTGACCGGTCGCGTGAACAGTTGCGACGGGTCATTTTTGGGTAGATTGTGTTTTCTCAATTTTCAGCTTCGATCTCTATTCCAGGTTTTTACCTATAACTTCCCAAATGTTTGTCCAAATTTCACGTTTTTTATATGATTGGATTCAGCACACAAAAAGGAAGAACTTTACATAGACCAAATGTCAAAAATAATTACGGAAGTGAGCAGAATTCAATGAAGAAAACACATGACGTTTCAATCACACACACGAGTTTGGGGGGCCCCGGGGGGGGGTGTGGGCGGGTTGTTTGATTTGATTCAAGTGACCTAATTCGAGTGCTTAAATGTAATCGAACTCTAATTTTAACAAGATTGACAGCAACATGAAAATTGAAGTGTGAAATTAAAATTTAACCAACACTAGGGTTTCGAAATCCACCATAAACACTCCTACCCATGTTCATGGCAATCAAGACCAGATCTAGTGGCTCAAGACGCATTGATTCTCTCCTAATATAAGTAGAGTGCAGTGCTAGTGCTACAATACTCGTGTCTTCCCTATAATCAATCTAGGTGTGCTTAGTACTTCGATTAATTACAAGAAAAACTCATTAAGTTCAAAGAGAATATGAACATCACTAAAACCCTAATAGTATGATGTTTACATTAGCCATTAAGAAACCAATTCACATGGATGATTCTTACTTCATCCATTTGTTGCTTAGGAAGACATGAGGGTTCATATAATTCCAACAACCTCAAGAAGCATGCTTTCAAGGGTGATCAATCAAAGAAAAACATACATCAAAGATATATTATTTTAGTGAATGGGAATTCATAAAAAACATCTAGAAATTCATACACTTAAGCATCAAAACAATAGAGTAATCATGTTTAGGGTTTCAACCTAAACCCTAGCTATGGATTTTGGTTCCTCATACTTATTTCAATCACAAATTCAAAATATAACTAGAAAGATTTAGGATTTGTGAAAGTGGTGGAAGCTCAAGGTCTTCAATGGTGGAAATCTCCTTCCACTTCTTGCTTGGCTGCCCTTGTGTTCCTTCTCCACCTCCAATCTCCAATTCTCTGCTCTCCAAAAATCTTTGGAAAAAATAATGTCTAACTGTTCAATGAATGGTTGATGCCTTTCTCCTTTGCTCATCATTCTCTCCCATCCTTTCCAACTCACCCATCAATAACATATTCATTCTTTTTTTTTATGTTGTGATGGGATTTTTGGTTTTTGTCTTCCTAAGATGCTATTTATCTCAGAAAATTGCACTCCATCAAAGTTCTTGTTCCCTAATGGGTATGGTAACAAGAAGAATCAAGATGACATCATGGAGGTAAAAGCTGGCCCAAGACAAATCTCTAGAGCTATGGTAAAATGCTGATTCGAGTTGATCGGCTATCTTGTTTAATGGAGTCAATTTGGATAAGTTGTAGTCAAAATCCATTGGAACAAGTTTCATGAAGATATTCACTTAACGTTATTTTTGAGCCAGGAATCTGTAATTCCAAGGCCAAGAATTGACCTACGAAAATTAACAAAAACAGAATTTATAACCAATAATGCATTTTTAGCTCATTTTCATTTTAACCAAGGTAAAACCTATGAAAACACAAGGAAGTAAAAAGCTATAAATGTCAAGAACTAACTCGAATATTTGGGTGAGTAACATGATAAATCATGTGTAAAAATGAACCAAACAATTCCCTGAAATTCTGCTAGGAGATTTATGGCTCCACCAAATAAACAGCTAAGGAGGGATTCAAACACTTGTATTCTCCAGCAATCTGCTTTTAGAATAAGCATGGAGTCTCCCAGGGATTTCTACAGATTGGATTCCTAGTTCCACCATCATTTTAAGACTAATGATCAAAGCTTCGTACTCTCTCTTGTTGGTGCACTGGAAATCTAGCTTAAATGAGTAGACATGTCTAATTCCTAATGGATCCTCTAAAACAATTCCTACCCAAGGCTAGGTTGGTTTTAGGTCCATCAAAACACAACTTCCAAAGGGTGAGATTGACTAATATATGGGATTATTGAGACAGATGTGAGCTCTACTCAACAAATCTACATTGGCTATATCCATGGGAATCCATGTTCTCAATTTTCTTCCCTGGATAATCTGCCAAAAAGTCTGCAACACTGCCCCTTTTGATAGCCTTCTGAGGAATATATCTAAAGACAAATTCTAGTAAGGCCAGGTTCATTTACCTATTCTGCCTCTTAACATTAGTCTTGTTAGCATGTAGTTGATCAAATCTTCTTTGGCAATGATGTAGATGGTAAAGGGTAGAATGTAATGTCTAAGCTTTATAGCAGTGAAGTATAAAGCCAAACAAAGCCTTTCCCTCAGTCGCAGAATACTTTCTTTCAACTTCTGTTAGAAGTTCTACTGTCAGCAGACCTCCCATCTTCCTTCCCTTCCTTGTTATCTTAAACCAAAGGCTCCTAATAGATACCTCTTAATGCAGAGACATATAATTTGAGTGGTCTACCCCTCTTTGGTGGAGACAAAGCTGGCGGACTTGAGAGGTAATGCTTGATTTCCTCAAAAGCCTACTTGTGCTGCTCCTCCCATCTAAATGCCTATTCTTGCTTCAACCTTAGCAAGGAGGAAAAAAGGCTGGATTTTCCCCCAGAATTGTATATGAACTTCCTAAGAAAGTTGATTTTCCCCAAGAGACTTTGTAATTCTTTCTTGTTCCAAGGTGGCAAAGATTCTATGATTGATTTTGCTTTGTTCTTGTCGATTTCTATACCCCTTTGGTGGACAAGAACCCCAAGAAATTGCCAGCTTGAACCCCAAAGACGCACTTCTTGGCATTCATTTTTAACTTGTGTTGTCTCATTCTTAGGAAAGCTTCCTTCAAATTAAGATACATGATTTCCCTTTTCTGTAGATTTAATCACAACATCATCTATGTATACCCCTAGGGAATGGCCTATCATGTCATGGAATACATAGTTCATTGCTCTTTGAATAAGTAGCCCCTACATCTCTGAAAACCAAAAGGCATTACCAGATATTCAAATGCGCCTATATGCCTTAGACAAATGAAAGTAGTTTTGTGGATGCCCTCTTCTGCCACCATTATCTCATTGTATCATGCGTTGCCATCCATGAATGATAGCATTTGGTTATGAGCCGCTCCATCTACCAACATGTCGGCCATTGGCATAGGATATTCGTCCTTGGGAGATGCCTCGTTTGAATTCATTAATCCATGCAGGCTGACCTCACCTATGTCTTTCTTTTAAGAACTGGTACAATGTTAGACAACCAATCAAGCATAAATGGATGGTTCTTGATAAAGCCCAACTTCAATCTTTTCTTTTTTCCTCTTTAATTTCAATTCTATCTCCATGGACCACCTTCTGTTGGCTTGCTCGACTTGTAGGTATCCTTCTTTTATTGGCAGTTGTGCCCTACCAATCCTTTGTCCAATCCAGGCATTTCGTGATAATGCCATGCAAAATAGTCTATGAAATTATGTAGAAGTGCAATGATTTCATCCTTCAATGGTTCTTCTAGCAATGCACTAATAAAAAGTAGGCCTAGGTCCTCTTCTGTCCAGGTTTATTTTGGAAAGGGTCTTTCATTTCTGGCAGAGTCATCCAATGTTGTTGGTGCAAAACCAATTCCTCCTCCTGGAACTTTCTTCCTGTTCTTTTGCACTTTCATGCATGAATTCTGCCATATTAACAATCTGGATTTTGCATAGAAAGTTTCATTTCTTCCCAATATACCAACAATCTTTTGTAATGGATCAAATTTTCCGGTTCAATCATTCTCTTGTTGGTTCCGGGCTAGACATCAGGTTTTGGAGGTTTAGGACAAAAGGCCTTATTCCAGTCCTCTAGAGAACTAGCCAGACCTTCTTCAATAAGCCTCTCGGGTCATGACACCACCAGGGGGGGTTCTGATTCGACTCCAAAGAAAGTAAAAGGACAAAGATCGTCATGATAATACCTCACCTTTAAACACAATGAGATGGTAGAAATGGCCGTTATCGAACCTCTAGCTATCTCCATAAAACCCTCTTCATTCAAGAGGGCCAACTGTTGGTGTAGAGAGAAGGAAAACATAAGCTTTGGTGGATCCAATCCTTGCCAAGAAATGCATTGTAAATGGTAGAAGTGGTGTCTACCACAAAGAAAGCAATCTCCTCTTCTTAGTTCCTACTATAACATCCACATATAGTATCCCAAGGGTTGCCCCCAACGAAATTGGTAATGTAAGACACGTTGGGATTAGTTCTTTCTCAGTTCTGCCCATCTTAACCAAGAGCTTGTGAGGTAGTAGATCGATGGTTGCACCTCCATCTACCATTACTTTATGGATGGGAATCCCACTGAAGTTTGCAGTGATGAACAGGGGTCTAAGATGATTGGTCGATCTCCTTGGTAGGTTTGGTAAAGCACAACTACTCTACATCCATTTTATGGCAGTTTTGTTTGTTTTGACACCACTGCTTCTTCTGCTCTGCACTTCTTCCACTTCTGTCAATTTGCATTTTAAAATTTCTTGGGATAGTACATCCCCTTTCCAGGGTGCTTTCTTGTCCTTCCGCTATTATCTGAACTTCTATGATAAGACAAGCACCATGTTGATGCATGATGTATAATTTTACTACCTGAAAATTAGATAGTTAAATTCAAGAAATAAACTTGCAAGTGCACAAGGTTAATGCAATATAGCCAAGGCAAGTACAAGGTCGTTCCCACAAAGATTTAACAAATTACTAAGTTGTTGTGAGATTATAAACTAGTTTAAATCCTAAATTACTCTAGACACCCTAACTCATAAACTTAAAACTAATGACTCAGTAAAACTTAATAAAGGAGTTTTGAAGGTTGGTTTTGAAAGATTTTCTTTAAAAGAACATTTAAAAAAAGTTAATTAAATAACAAGATAAGAGAAACGTTAACTAAATAAGTTTGTGAAAGATTTTAAAGAAGCTTACCAAGACAACAATTTTCACCACAATTCCTCTTATCCAAACCTTAGCATGCATACTATCAAAATTCCCAAGTTATGTTGATGATTAGTTCTCCAATATTATGATTAACTCTTTTCACAACAATTAACCACTTCTTCTTGCAAGCAATTTATTCTTGGCGTGAGGCAAAAATATAAACATATAAAAAAGACCTTAGGTTCAATGAGAACTTCACATAATCACACAAACCCCTAAGAGTATGGTGTTTACCTTAGGCGGAGTGCATTAATTTAATCACAAGAAGCAAAACTCATATTGGGCATGGTGTATACCCAGTTCTTTAAGTAGTAGTATACAGTCGTTTGCCAGTTATCTTAGTTACATATAATCTTCCACCATGACTATGCATGAAGCAGAAGTTCATGATGTCGACTTTATTGATTTCCGGTTCCAAAACGGACAGGAAATGATATAACGTCTACTTAGAGCCTTTGATTGATGATTTAAAATCTCTGGGGATGGGATTAGAGGAGTGTATGATGCACACATAGGAGAATACTTTACACTCAGTAGGTGTATCCTGGTGAGATTAATGATTTTCCTGCCTATAGGAACTTATTCTGGTTGCGTCGAAGGATATAAAGCTTTTCCAATATGCGGCGATGATACACCTAGTCACAAGTTGAAAAATGGCCACAAAATTTGTTACATTGGGCATAGAAAATGGTTACCAATCAATCATCCATATAGGAGGCAACGTGGTTTAAAATGGGAAACCTGAATATGGCACCCCCTTTGGAGCCATTAATCGGAGAAAGAAGTGCTCCATATGGTTGAAGATATTAATTACATATGGGACTCAAAAAATGAAGGAAGTGTTGGTGAGAATGATGGTGACAAAGTTTGTTAGAAGAAGAAATCAAAATTCTTTTATCTTAAGTATTGGAAATACATCCCTGTGAGACATGCCCTAAATGTTATGCACATTGAAAGAATGTTTGCAATAGTATCATTGGTATATCGCTGGAGATCCCTAAAAAATAAGGATGGGATTGCTTCTCGTTACTTCTTGAACATGGGGGTGAAATGATTTGCAAATCCGAGTATGGAGAAAGACGTATTCACTTGCCTCCAGGGCCTTGGAATTTGTCAAGAGCAGAGAAGAAAGTGATTTGAAATTCTTTCTATGGTATGAAGGTCCCTAAAGGTTAATCTTCAAATATAAAAAATCTTGTATCTTTAAAAGATTCAAAACTTCTTGGCCTTAAATCTCATGATTGTCGTACATTGATGCAACACAATTGCTCCCTGTGGCAATTTGTTCTATTTGGAGAAGCCTACAAGGTATGCAATAACTCCTGATTGTGCTTCTTCTTCAATGCTATATGTGCAAAATCAGATAGATGTTTCCAAGCTAGATAAGTTGGAAGAAGATGTAGTAGTTACTTTGTGTTTGCTTGAGAAGTACTTTCCCCCTTCATTCTTTGATATCATGGTTCATCTAGTAGTATATCTTGTCAAAGAAGTTCGTCTATGTGGGCAGTATATTTTAGATGGATGTATCTGTTTGAAAGATATATGAAAGTGCTAAGGGGTATGTCGAGAATTATACTCGTCCCAAAGGTTGCATTGCTGAGCGGTATATAGCTGAACAAAGTTTCAGAGTTTTGTACCGAGCATTTATCTTATGTTAGAGAGGTGGAGTGCCTTCAAGCCAGAAGATGGGAGTTTCAAAGCCATTATCAGGTTGCACAATGAGCTTAGTTGATCTGGACTTATTGAACCAGGCACATCTATATGTCTTGGAGAATACGGAGGAAGTCCTACCTTATATCGAGTACGGTATGAGTTAATTTTTCATATGAAGCCATTTTAAATATTATCATTTCTTAAATGTTTATCTTATATACAAGGGACCGTAATGCTTGTTTTTTCGTGTTAATTGTGGGTAACATGATTTCACACTAACCACTTATCCAAAATTTAAAAAGAAACAAAGTGGCTACAAGATAAGCACAATAGCACTTTCATTCAATGGCTACACTTTAAGGTATATATGTTATTGAATGACATATTGAACTTTTAATTTTCTTTCTTTCTATATGTTAGATTGAATTAAGATATATTATTAATTTGGAGGTTCAAAGTGAACTTAATGGAAAATAAAGAACAATAGCGTATCAAAAAATTTGAGGTGGCTAGCAGCGGGTTCCAAGGATGGGCATGCCATCATATAGGAGCTATCTTATTATTGTGTTAAATTTAACACCAAGGCACAAGATGATGTGCGAAACTATCCAAAATAGTGGAGCTTATTTACTTGCACATACTATGCAAGTTGCTAGTGCCAGGATAAAAACCCTATTGTCTCCAATATGGGTTTTTATGGGGTTATTCAAGCAATTTGGGACCTTGACTACCAAAAGTTTAGAATCCCAGTCCTTGAGGTGTGATTGAATAGATAACACTCCAGGCCTTGTAGTCGAGGAACTTGGATTTACCCTTGTACAGTACTGAGTAAAATTGGACATAGGAATGACCAATTTGTTATGGCTTCTCAAGTCAAACAAGTATTTTACGTTGACGACCCAATGCATCGTGGTTGGTCGGTAGTGTTATCAATGCCTAATAGAGAATATAATGATGTTATTGGTGATGAAGTGCTAGGTGATATTAGAATTGAGTGTGAGCTATTTACTGAGGATACCAAATGTTGACACATTTGATGACCTAGTGGGTGAGTTTGGGAGTGAGAATATTAGAGTGGGTGTGAAGATATATGGATTGATTGATTGTTGTAATGTATCACATTAGTTATGCAGTTAATTACATGACATTAATTAATAGCTCTGTATACCATTTTAATTCTGATCACATTTTCATTATGCAGGGTTTGGGTGCGACAAATCAAAATTTTAAAATATTGGCTTAAAGGTGAGAAAATAGACCCTCCGATTAAAAAGGAAAACATACGTCTGAAAATAAAACCAACATCGTATTTTAACAAAGTCGTCAAAAGAAATGCAAAAGACTGTAAAGAAAGAAAAATCCATCTTAAAAAGGAAAACATGTCGGTTTATATAAATAAATCATATCGGGTGTAATAAACATCTACGATGCCGATTAAACACACGACGTATATTTTAATATAATCCACGGCCTTTATTTTATAAACACGTTTAAATTGTAATTCGACTGCGTTTCTTTTCCTGCCGACAACTTCAATATTATTTTTAACGTCAGCCATTAAAAAACAAGTGTCGTGCATAGAATTTTTTACGGTATTGAGTAAAATTGTGTCATTTTGAAAACATTTAGACGCCCGCCTTTTAACAAAAATCGACGTTTAACACTGTCGAAAATACTTTTCTATAAAAATTTACACAACGAATCTAGTAAGAGATAGACGTGGAAAATATGTTTAACAAGTCGTTTTCCTCTCCAGGTTACGTGAGATAATCATATATCGACGTTTTTCTGCCCTGGATGTCGTGGTTAATACATTTTACATTGGTGCTTGTGTGATTAATGACATGTAATACGATTTAAACGGCTGTTTCTTTTTATATATACGTCGTCTTTCAATGTGTACGTCAGGTTTGTTGATTAGTTAACGTAGTATATGTTAACCATGACGGTTTCTAGTTTATACAAATCTTTATTCCTTCATTTAGGGACGTTATAATTATCTTAGCGGCTCCTTTCCTGAAATATTCACATTTAATATTCTCGACACATCTGTCTTTGTATTTACGCCCTTTATGCTATGTACACGTTGGTTTGTTTATTTATTCAACGTAGTATAAGTTAAACCACGACGTTTTAAGTATTTCTTCAATTAGGGACATGAATAATTATCTTTACGTCGTTCCTGTGATTATCGACATGTAATTTGCTTTAAAAGGCCGCTCTATTGTGATGCGTCTGTATTTTAGAAGTTAACAAAAGACTTTTTTATTTATTTAACATAGAATACGTTAACCACAATGGTTTCTAGGTTGACAAGTCGGGTTCCCTTTAAATAGGGACGTGGTATAATTATTTTACGGCGGTTTGTATTTTGTTCTCTGACATATAATACTCTTTAGACTTTTAATTTTAAATAAAACCGTCGTCTGATATCGTACAAGGTTTCATTTTACAATATAAATATAGGGTATATACGTTAGTTGGTTATTTCTTCACGCAAGGACTTAACGACGTTGGGTATTATCCGTTGTTGTTTTATATATAAAAAGATGGCGTCGATTTCACTACGGTTTAAATCTTTTATCAGCGACGTTGGATTCCCGTATCTATTCAATTTTTGTAGTAGCGTAAAGCTACTACATGGGGAGACACTTGAACTTAAAGAATGTCTTTATCTTCCAATTGCATAAAGAACTTAGTATCTGTTTTCATTGCTGAATGAGATTACACTGTCACATTCAATAGATAGGATGCTCTTTACAACAAGGCAATCGAATCATATGTAAATGTACTATGATAGATGGTCTCTACCAAATTCAAATTGTGGAAAATAGCAACTGCTTGCTTGAGATGCCATGACCTAAAAGGCCTAGAGATGAACTTATCCGACTCAAGTTGGCACCTAAAGTTAGGACACATTGGCCAAGATAGGATCCAAAGGATGGTCAAACATGTATACCTTGAATCTTTGGGTTCAGTCCCTATGCCTCCACTTGTGAATCCTGCCTTCAAGGCAAAATGTCAAACTTGCCTTTTTCAAGAAATGGGAAGAGTCATCGAAGCTTCTTGAATTAATCCACATCTAAATGTATGTTCGCGATCTGTCCACTACATCAAAGGTGGCTTTTCTTACTCATTACATTCACCGATGATTACTCTCCATAGGGCTATGTATACCTAATAAAGTACAAGTCCAGGCCTTTGAAAAGTTCAAGAATTCAAAACGAAGTTGAAAAGCAGAAAACAAGAAAGAGTATCAGATTCTAAGATTGAGATTGGGAGGAGAATACGTGAGTACTGAAGTTTCACGAGATTGAAAGAAACATGGCATCCTATCAGTGGACTCCACATGAACTCCACAACATAATGGTGTACAAAAAGGAGAAACACGAACATTGATAGACATGGTTCGATCAATGAGTGAGTTATATCTAACTTGCAAGTATCGTTTAGGGATATGCACTTCTAAAAGTAACATACCTGCTCAACGGAATACCTTCCAAATCCAATACCCAAACACCATATGAAATGTGGTTGGGGAAAGCCAAGTCTTCATCAGTTCTTAAGATATGGGGTCTAAGGGACTCATGTCAGGAAGCGTGATATTGACAAGCTAGAGAGCTAGATCATAAATGTGTAGATTCATTGGATATCCAAAGGAAACTTTTAGGATACTACTTCTACCATCCAAATGAACAAAAGGTGTTTCTTCCAAGATTCTGCAAGATTTACTTGAGATTGACTTAGCATTGGATGGCACCTGTGTACAAAAGATTGAGCTAGGGAAAGTTGAAAAGCCTCATGAACCTGAAGTAAAGGCAAATCCAGAGTTGACAATCCGGTCCCTTTCCCGCACTCACCGAACCTCCACGTAGGTCTGAAAGGGTCAGGAAAGCACCTGAGAGATATCTAGACTCACACCAAGTTCTTCTTGTGGGTGATGACATGGAAGATCCTGAAACCTACACCAAAGGCAATGTTGGACATTGACTTTAGAGAAAAATGGCAGGAAGTCATGAAGTCTGAGATGGATTCTATGTATGCCAACCAAGTATGAAGCTTGCTCAACTTTGACCCTCCCGAAGGTATTGTACCAATAGGAAACAAATGGGTCTTTAAGAGGAAGAAGGCTTCAGATGGTAAGGTAGAGACCTGTATAAAGCCAGATTTGTAGCTAAAGGCTACAGACAAATAAAGAAAAATTGACTATTAGGAAACTTTCTCTCCTATAGCAATGATAAAGTATGCATCCGCATACTTCTCGCCATAACGGGTATATTATGACTATGAGATATGGCAAATATGGAAATGAAAACGGCTTTAGAATGGCAAACTTTGAGAAGAAAGTCTACATAAATCAACCTGAATGATTCATATCTAAACATGAAGAGAAGAAAG